>QUSF01000005.1:30401862-30513341 GCA_003676055.1 Chloebia gouldiae | reverse complement strand
AGCCCCAGTGCAGCCCCAGTGCAGCCCCAGTGCAGCCCCAGTGCAGCTCCAGCAGCTCGGAGTCGCGGCAGTGCCGGTGGCCAGCGGGGACTGCCGCTGCCAGGGGCACCCGGGGAAGCGCCAGCCTGAGGAACTTTGTCAGCCGTGCAGCAGCGGTGACAGGGACCAGCAGCAGGAGGGAACTGACTGCTGGCATCTGCTTGTGTCAGCAGCAGGGGACCGGCTGGAGGGCAGCAGGATTTATGTTCTGGGGCTGCTCGAGTGCCTGGGACGGAACGGCAGCAGCACCAGCCTGGGGAAGGATGCTGCCCACACAGAATGCCTTTCTCCCCAGACTGACAATTCAGGGACTCTCCTTTTGTTCTCATTTACTTTCAAATAACGGTTTCCTTGTACGCCTACCAAACAATATTTACGCAGGAATGGATATATAGCTCTCATTAGAGCAAATGCTACTACCTAAATAGGGCTATTTGTGACTCTGCACCTCGAGTTTCACTCATCCCTGGTTTGAAGTGCACTAAAAGCACATTATTACTGCTTAAGATGCAAACTACTATGCTGAAAAATATCACACTTTACCTTCAGTGAAGGAAGTTAAAAATTAATGGTTAGTTGAAACTAAGGTGAACAGTAAACAGAAACTCCTTGTGACCATGTGCAAGCTATTCCCAATCTATAATGAGGTTATACTTACTACATAGATTAATTACTTTTTTTCTGCTATCTTAATTTATTTTATGCTTTAGGAAACCAACATGTCCACTAACCACTCTGTATGTGATAAAGAAACATAATAAAAGCAATTTCTCTCCTAACCCCCCAAAAAAAATTCTTAGTAATGCTTTTTTGAATCCACCATACCTTCTCCTAATGAGGTTTCAGTATGCCATAAATAACACTAATGAGACTTTGTCTTGCCCATGTAATATATTTCCTTAATACAGCTCTAGATTTTCTTATGTTGCATGGAAAACTAACAGTCATGGAAAGAAATGTCCTCCAACATCACATTAAAACTTAAAGTACAATTAAATATAAATTAATTCAGTAATTTAATTGCACTATTGTAATTTTTAAAAATTTAGAAAAAAAGTAATGGTTCAATTTTTTCTATTGGTAAATAATAAAAGTGCTGAGGGAATCAGATAATATATAAATAAACATTATACTGACTATACATGATACAAAGATACCTTTTATTGCAAGGTAAATTCTGGGCTAATGAAGATGGAGTTCAAAGAATTTAGCTTTGCAAACTGAGGGACCAGTCCTGCAAGTGTTAAGCAAGCAGTCCCAGGTAAGAGACCTAAGATTTGTCCCCAGTTCTACAGAGCTCATAGTCTCAATGCCTATATCCAGCCTCAAAATGCAGATACTTTAAATATCATCTGAAAAATTCAGCCTGCTAAGCAGAGGTTTACATTGAAACAATCTCTTAGGTTGACAAACAATATGTATTTATGCCATCTTCTGCTCCCATCATTCTACAAGCAGATCAACATTGTCTGGGTTGATTTTTTTTCTCCTCTAAAAATAAGAGCTCACGGGTTTTTGCCCCTAAAAAAATACAAAATGTATTACTGAAGAAAAATTGAATTTTTATTTGGGGCAGTATAAATTTGAAGCCTATTCTGTTTTCAAATATAAACACATCTGTCACCTGTTTTCCCTCAGAATGCAATACAAGACTTGTGCAAGATTTCAGGAGGAAAGAACTGGCACACCAAATTATAGACCAAGCATCTGAAAAAATTATTAAACCAGGATGGAACTATATTGCTAAAGATTAGCGATAAAGTTACTTACATACTTCAGGAAGGGAAAGAGATTCATGCAAACATGACCCTATTCATCTCATTTTACTAGCATGTAAGGCTTTAGAACAACTCTTTCATGAAGAAATACCTAAAAGAGGTGTAAACAAATGGCAAATGGCATGAAAAAGATTTATCAAGAGAAGACTAAACCTAACTAATAGCTTCCTTTGGTGTGATTAATTCTCAACAGAGTATAATGACCTTATCTCTCTGGACTCCAGAAAAGCAATTTTTATGTATTTGGGGAAACCCTTCGTTAAAACAGAGAAGATGAATTTAAGACAGTAACTGTAAGGGGGAAAAGCAGCAAAAGGGAAGGGCAAGAATATGCATACGTGGCTCAGGTAAAGCCTTCTCTGGGAGCCCAAGCACAGCTTCAATTGCTGGCTCCTGAGAGGGATACAAGCCTCATTAGGTGCAGAAAAGGATTTTTCAGAGAACACTGATATGCAGAAAATAAATGTTTTCTCAAAGTAAGGGATTTCTCCTAGACTGAGACAAACTTAATGTGAGCTGATTCTTCTTTTTATATGCAAGAGAGTTTTTCTGCTTTTTCCTAACTAAATCTGTTGATTGAACAAAAGAGTATTAATCCTCCATACAAATGTTGCCTCCAATTTTTGGCTTCTCCCAGTTTACTCTATGTTAAACAGCAAAAACCCAGCTGTTTATGGCACACCAATGTGGTCTACTTTAATGGTATGCATAAAAGAACCCCGCAAGATCTTGCTTTTGCAAGTCTCCTGAAAATTCATAAGGTTTTATGAAATCACAACAAAATGTTGGGACATGAAGCTCTGAAAGTTTCATGTTTCTTTCTAAACTTCTCTAGTGCCTGAGCTCACACTGCACTTTGTTCATTTGAACCAAGAGCCTTGCCAGATATGTGTGTTTTTCCCATGTGTTTTTTCTGAAGAAGGAAAATTGCTCCTGACAAACCAGATCCTCATGAATGCTTGCTCAAAAGCAGATTTTATTTTTACAGGTATAGGCAAGAATCAGGCTATCAGAAAAATCACACAAAATTGCAAAACATGGGTCAAAATAGAGCTATGTTGTTCTCAGAAGAATTTTTACCCCTTTTAAGATATTAGACCTTTAGCAGACAAAGCTATAACTGTAATATTAACTGCATTTTTTTCAAGACTCCACAGCCTGGTCCCAGTGGGTGCTTCCAGCTAAGAAAGGGGGATTTTGTGATTATAAAGTCATAATAAAATGCCCGTAAGACCGAATTGCAAGTATGAAATCAAGTATGAGAGAGAAGCCAACTCTAAGGCCAGCTAAGAGAAACAACAAAGAGAACAAGGCTGATCAATATTAGGATTTTGATTCTAGCTCTAGATAGATAGAGAGATCATTCCCCCTTGTCCGTTTCTGGCAGGCAATATTAGCAGAAGTGATGTCAAATATTGTCATTTCATATCCAGACAATTGGCATTACTACCTCATTCTCAAAGTATCATCTTGGAGAGGCATGCCTGGACATACATTGGGCCACAAATCCAACAGGATATCTCTGAACTGAGAGGTGCAGCTGCACTTCGTCAAACTATTTTGACTCACTTCCAGTTGTAATCAGACTCAGGATAATGGTCCTTGTACTTCATCAAGATTATTTACGATGCATCTCTTTTTATTTTCCCCCACAAGATATTGTCTTTGAGTTATTTTTTATTTTTGCATCACTGCTGTCTTTCGAAAAGCAACTTCTGAAAAAAGATTAATGAGCAGTACTACTCACTTTGATGGAACTGGGTTGCTACAGTTGAGCTACAACCTGACTCAGGATACCCCAATAACACCAGAAACCTGGAAGAAATTAATCTCAACACGCATTTAACATTATGTCAGTGGCAGAAACCAGACAGTCTGATATTCCTGTTAAAAATGCATTTTCTCTTCTGCAAGGACTACACTGGTATAAAATGTCCATAAGGGACCCTCTTAACCTGGGGCTCTACCCAGCAGAGAATCTTGTACCAATACACAAGGTTGGGAGAGCAAAGGGGCACTGAAGACCACAGAAATCCAGAATAAGTGCTGTGTTTCATTAGACTGATGCTTACAATAGTGCAAGTGCTCAGAAGTTAAAGGTCCTCTTCAAACTTTCATGACTACACAGTTTTTCAACTGTGTTCACATCTCTGCCTTGTTAAATTGAAATGAAGCCAGCTCCAAACCATGCTGCTCCAGCAGTCTGTGCTGAAGACCCAACAGCAGATCAACATTCACAATCAGAACCCAGCATCCACAGCACCTTGGGATTCTGACCCTGTCTAGGGCATGGCATTCTGCTAAACCTGCACCTCCCAGGTCAAGTGCCTTGAGTTTGACCTGCCTTTGCACGTTAACCCTAGACACACCACTTACCTAAAAACTGGCAAAAATCTCTTTCCCAGTTCAGAGGCTGATACTGCTTCAGCAACTACTGACAAATATGAGGTATGGCAACAACAGAACTCTACCCCCACAAACACACAGCTTCATATGGCAGATTAAATGGAAGTCCTGCCAATATAGTATGTTTTCATTCAGTTCTGTTTCCTAATATGCCAGGAATACTAGCTCCTAATATAGAAAATAGCCACTTGATGTACAAATATCCAAGATGAACAAGAAAGTAATATTATCCTGCTCTTGGTTGAAGATAACGCTTGTGTAGCAGCAGTCATGGCCTATCAGGAGTGAAATCTTCTACAGTCAGTGTGTGTCTTTTTCAGGCACTCATTTATGAAGAATTTAATTGCATAATGCTTTAACTTAAATACATGTATACAGTACATATTTTAATTTAAGTGTCATAAAATCTTTTAGACTGGCTTTAGTTTCATAACAGGATCATTAGATAATACTTTCTTCAGTAAAGATTATGGTAGATTTATTTCTGCAGCAATATTTGTAGGCATGCCCTCCCTATATTTTTGACTGTCAGGCATTCCTTTTGCTGAACGAAAAAAAATCTGTTACAAAATGTTTTCAGAACCTCAGAAGTTCAGCACACCCCTTAGCTCATCACTGTAATATCTCCAATACAAATAAGACATTATCTATGACACTGAACTTCATGCATACACAAATATGATCACATACTAACTTTCTTGTGCCAGACTCTGAGTAAATTTAGGAGCAGTCCTGCAGATTCACTGAAAAAAGAACACACAGTGCTGCACTTCCAGAATTTTAACAACAGGTTTGTTCTTCTGCTTTTGCACTCAACCGTCTGCTATTTCAGACAAACATGAGGATCTAAAAGTACTTACACCCTTAAAACAAAATGCTCTAGGAAGCTGAAGAAGAAACAACCATATAGAGAAGATAAATAACCATATTGAGAGAAGTAAGTGCGGAGAAGAGCAGCTCCAGAGTGCAGAACTGAGCTTTGGCTTGGTCACCGGTCACCACAGAATCCAAACACCATCTGAGAGAAGGAAACCCTCTGAACCCATGTAAACTTAAGGGAGATGTCGAGAAAATGTTCTTGTGCTATTGCTTACATTGCTCTGCTTCCCTTTTTCTTGGAAATATCATGAATAAAGTCTTTTTCAAAATGCTGACTAATCCAAGGCAACAACAGAAATCCTGACAAAGATATGGGGTACAAAGGGAACAAAACCAGGTATTTTAGAATTTTTCACGAAAGTTTAGAAAAGTCCTAGCATCAAATTTTGCAAATTCTTCTTTTTATCATTCATACAATTTCTTCCTGTCCACCCATGGTTCCAGATAAGGCATTATACAATAAAAACACCAATACAGTCTTCATTTTTTGTCAGGTCTCTCACAGCATTATGATTTTGGAGAAGATGAAAAATCTACAGTGTCCATCTCTCATTTAAGCAGTTTCATATAAGCATAATATATACATAATCCACCAAATTGATGGCAGGATTTTTAAGGTCCAGATTTTGAGCCACATCTGGTACTCACATCTTCAAGAAAATTTAAATCAGTGACTCTCCAGTATTTCTGCTGGATGTGCTTGTGACACATCGCAAACATGCCCTTATCTGAATGTGAAATGCCTGTTATCCAGTAGACAACATGCATTTTATCATGTTGGATCAGAGCCTGCTCTGTGAAGTAGAACCCCCATTTTGTAAGAGCACATTTCTGCTTCCTACAGATAAGAAGAGAGAAATCACGAATTATGTTTTTTCCTGTGCTCTGGCAAGTAGCTCCATTGCCTCTTAATGGGTCTCCACACAGAAACCAACAGGCAGGACTAATGCTTGGGATTTTTATTACCAAAGGCAAAAGAAGATGGAAAAATTGTAGAAGAGAATCAGGTTGTGGGGATAAGAAAGACTTATAACCAGAGGCCATTAACCTTCCAAAGGAGAGAAAAGGAAAGTCACAGATCCAAGAAAAGGGCTGACTCATTACTCTCTAGGATCCCGTACCACTTGTATGTGTTGGGTAAGAAATTATTGGGCCTTTTTTCATTTCCTTTTTGCTCATGTTGTCCTTGAAGGAGACCACTGCTCTGCAACTGAAGCAGGCAGAGCGCAGAGGGCGGGGCACTGGGCACCCAGATTATAAAAGCTCTTTTGCTTAGGAATGGCACCAGTATCCTTCATCTATGATACACCCAAGAGACCTTCTGCTAGACAAAATGACAAGACAATATGCTGGGAATGCCAATTTGTTACAACTTTCTTCCTGAAATTACTTTATTACATGAAATTCTTTATGTTCCTACCCTGAAAGTCGGAAATCCATCCTCTGGTTTTACTGAATCATTAAATTTTCCTTTGTCCTTGATGATACCAAAATTCTTCAGTCCTTCGGGATAATAGTTGTTAGTTATCCTAACAGGGAAGAATTTCCAGATCTCAAAATAGTTGTCTGTTTAGTGCCAATCAATCAACTACATATCCATAGGGCTCTACAACTAACATTTTACAAATTCTAGTTATTAGTACTTGCATTTAGCTTCAGTGTACTTAGAAATAATTAATCTTTTCAACAACACTTTGATTTTAGCATGTTGTATTATTCACCTTATTTTGCAGGCTGGAAATGAAAATGCTATAGTCTCCAAGGATGCCACAGGCAAAGCTGGGAATGAAGCTTGAGTAGCTACTCCTCACCCACCCACCATCTCACTTTTAAAAAACAGAGAAACCTGACTGCCCACTCATTTGAATCTTAAGTTTTGCACCCATCCTGCAAGCAACCATACATTATGCAAAGCAGGCAAGAACTCAGCTCCGGACTTTTAATTTTCCTCCATCTGGGGACTAGTCCTGCTTTTCTGCAATCTCAATGCAAATCAGAAGTGTATCCATTGGAGTCATTAGCATTGCATCAGTCAAATCACCGCCAGCAATATCAAAACTGCAATGTTTTATTTTAATAATGAGGAAATACAAGCATTTTAGAGTAGGCTATCATATGCAAACAATCAGAGGAAGACTTTCAAGGATTTTTAGTGGAGAAATGGGATCATCACTTATCAGTGCTAGAGTCAGCCTTTTTCTTCAAAAAAATAAAAAAAAATCTAAGGGTACAGAAATATAATCAATTCAAATTAGTATTGATTTCTAAATAATGTGGAATTAAGTTAGACATTTACAAACTGTAAATCACTGTTATTTAGTAAGAATCAGCAACATATGTTACATAGCAATAGACAGAACCACTGATAGATTGGAGACAGGAAATGTGCTTCCATAAACTTGGCCATGGCATTGACATTGTAACCAAGTTCACGTCTCACATTTGAAGTAAAAGGACAGGAGAAGAAAGTGAGGTCTAAGCAAAAACTGACTGTTTTTCATAGTCTTCTCTAAGCAAAATTAGAACTATATCAAAAACGAAATATAAAATACAGACGAATTCCCAAGAGGTCAGGCAAAATACTGTGGATTTATTTCAGCTTAATTGAGACCAGAATTTTGCACCATGGCTGTGATGTTCTCATACAGGCGTCTCCAGGGAGATGCAGGGAATAATATCCAATCAGGAAATGGTGGTATGGAGGTGTAAATTGGTGACCTCTATAGGGCTACACAGCTTGACTGTTACTAAACCAAAAGTAGAACACAAATCACTGGGACTTTTATTTTCAAGACAATGATGTCTCACGTATTCAGAGATTGCCTCTTACAATGACTAAATCTAGAGGATTGCACCTATTTTCATTTTACACTTTTTATGTGCCTCTGTGATATCTGCTTTCCAAAGCTGATTTCACTTCCTTTTAAAAATTTATGTTGAGAAATACCACTTATAGGCAGCTCCTGTGAAATCATATCATGCAGTACAAAGCTTTGTCCAAATACTGAGGGTGATTTAAGGTTCCTCTTGGAACCATTCAAACTGCATGTAAAATGTAAGATCCAAGCCATTTCCAAAGTGTCTGCTGTTGTAGAAAAGGAATAAGAAAATCAGTCTTCTCATTGAAATATGCAACCAAGAATCACAAAACAGAGGCTCTGAGTGTGTTATCAGCAGTTCGATAATAGAGTGCTATGCTTTTTCCACAGAAAAAATGCTCAGTATTTCTATAGGAAACCTATTCAAGGCAAGCTTTTCAGGAGCAACTGAAGAATATACCTCCAGTTTCCAAAAAAAGATGCAATTTTCTGAAAGTTTCTTGTTTATCTTTGAGCTAAAACATAGAGAAAAGCATTTGCAATCACCTGCATGACAGCTTCTTCTGCCTTGGTTTTCCTGTCCCTGAACAAAAGTTTATCTGCTTTATATGGCCATCAGCATGTTTCATTAATTCCTGCTTAAAAAGGACCTTGGATTTAGGATGCTGGTTAACTACACAGAACCTTCATAAAACAAGGGGTAAGTGAAGAAACAGAGCTGCTTATGCATTCATTTCACTGCTTGAAAACTACTGTTAAGGGACAACAGTCATGTCAAACACACATCAAGAGTTGTTATGAAACATCGGGAGGCAAAACTCAGCACTCACTGTGGGGATTTACGTATGTCCCAAATTCCAGCTCAATGACAGTATCTGCAATCCCAGACTGTGTCGCAGATTCTTCCCACTTCATAAACTCCTGCGGTACATATGCATGCAAACGTGTGCCTGCATATGAATTACGTATACAGTCCTGTGCTCAGTTTATATAAGTAAAAAGTGAGCTGAGAGCAATTTGCAGGGGACAAACCACCCTTCCTCTGCTGCCTCTTGCAGAGATTCTCACAGAGCAAGTAAGCACTAGGGAAACTAGGGCAAAATACGTTCTGCCTCTGAGCATTTGGCTACTCTCATCTCTTTCTAGAATTAGAGTTACGACCATCTCAAATATCCAGATGAGAGGCCACAGAAAATGTTTTAAAGAAACATGGAATTATCACTACTTACACATTCCAGACTTCTGTTCAGTTGCAAATACATTAATGCAAGCAAGAAAAGAAGAGTGTGATGTGGGAATGGAGGCTGTCTACAATTTATCACTGCTGTGCAGACATGCCCTGAGAAGAGAGCTGTGCTGAAAACCCAAATATAGGAACATCTATATTAGCAGCAGTTATTTCTGATTTGGTCTGAGGGCCTTTCCAAACTCAAGGGGCTCACAATGAAGGACTGGCCAGCCATGAAGAGCCTGCAGTAAAGCTGAAAGGACATGTAAATTGCTCTGATATCCCAACAGACTTCTGCTGTTTCAGGGATGCTAGTCTAATCCCAAGAAGCAAGGAGTCCCATTTTCTGCTTTGCTCACTACTGCAGCAGGTTCCTATTTGGGCTTTATCAGGGGATTTTTATCTGCCAAATTACAGCTGATCATTCAATTTGATGCAATTTCCTAAAAATGCTGAGTCTGAAATGGATCATATTCTCAGCTGGGAAAAGTCACTACTTCTGTGTAAGATCTAAGCATGAACTGGGTTAAAATTCATAAAAAATATATTCTCTATTTTATTAGGGCATTAATAAAGAAAGGCATACAAAAATTATAGTTTTCTAAAAGGTCAAAAGACAGCTCTTTGCTCCTTAGAACATATTTTGCACAATATTGAAAAATGATGAATAACTTGGGGAAATAACTCAACCGTATCTTCTTCGATGCCTAAAAAGACTGCCTTTGAGCTGTTTGGAAATTAAACACTTAACAGTAAAAAATGAAAAACCTGTCAATACTTTGTGAACCAGCCACATGAGCAAAAGCTGTGGAAACTGGCTCTCTGAAATTGTTCCCACTACTAAGTGTTTCACAAGTCTCCTTCAAGGTTTTCTTGTGTACAAGTAATTCAAAGCAGCTTTTCTAAAATCAGGTTCTGTCTTGCAATACTTTACTCATAAGTAGAGTAATATAATACAGATACTCTTAAGTATCTGTATTATATTACATATATATTAATATATAGGTAATATTAATATTACATATATATGTAATATATATTATGTAATATATATTAATATTATATATCATATATTATATATGAAATTGTAGACTTTTTCAAACTCTCTTTTCCTCTGCATTCAACTTTGGTCTCTCTTCTCTGCTTTACAGGACTTTATTCCAGCTCTAAAACCAACATATTTTTTTCCCCATCTAGTCTCAGCATCTTTTTCCAGCCACAGAGTGTCTCTTCCCAACTTATCATAGGAGCAACTCCAGCTTAATGCTCCAAGGGCCAGCTTTAGAAGTGAAAAGAATAAAGACATATACTTACCACAACTGAAAAAAAAAAATCCAAAAGCAAGCCCTAATCTCACTATCTCCAGTTGTTCCCAGTCTGTAGTTTAATTTACTGCTGGGTTAGCAGGGTGTTCCACAATGCCTCTCATAATTACTTTCTCGAGGCTCTAATTCAACTGCAATTACCCACTGCGGAAGTTAACAGAATTGGATCAGAGCTCTGCTAAGATCCAACTAAACCACCTGAGTGAGCAGCTGGCCAGCCCCCAGAGCTTCTTCCCTCACTAAGGTGAATCCAGACCTTACTGATCCATGTGGGGAGACAATCTCCTAAGGGACTCTCTGCCTTCCCATCACAGACATCTTGCCTCCAAGTCCAAAGAATGATTTTTTGCAAGAAACGAAATATTATGTACAGTTTTTAATGTGGACTAAAGAGTTACACTAACAAAGCAATCCGGCAGAGCTTCCTTTCACACCCACAGCTGACCAGCTGGGTTCATGGCTCACAGCTGGCCAAATGATCTAGATAATTAAAGAAGAAAAAAAAACCCTCTTTGTTGTTCAGGGATTTCAAGTCTGTTTCATCAAGAACATTATGTCCTTGATCTATCTCTGCTCTTTTTTGACTTTTTTTTTTTTTAACTGCCAGATTTAAAGGCCGCTATGACTCTATGGAAACTGCCTATCAGCCATCACGGACCATACCTACATAAAAGAAATGTCAAGACAGGAGGCTCTCTAACGAATGCTCAGTAGAGTTCCCTTTACTCACAAAAGGCCATATACTGAATAGGGCAAACGTTTATGGGCAGTCTAAAATGCCCACTATGGGACAGGGGGGGTAACAAAGCAGCAAGTGCACGCTGAATTCAAATAGCTCATTGCTCTGCACTGCTCCCCCTGCTTAACCTTACGCATATGGATCACTGGGTCCACACTACACCCTCTAATGTGCTTTCTGCACCACATATGGGGGTCTGGCCACGCAGTCAGAGCCATCACAGTCTCCACGGATCCTGTGGCATTCAGCAGTGTCAACACCAGCGTGTGCTGAAGCAGCTACTTGTCGGCGAAGGACTGAAAAAGGCAGTGGTACGGATTAATTTATCTCTGCAATCTGCTTTGACTGTCACTTTGCTTAATACCCAGCACCCCACACAACTTTCAGCACAGACCCAGGCTTACTGCCTTACAGAAGAACACAAGCTTATGGCACAAAAATGTATTTACCTGATGATTTAGCAAAACCCTCTTCACACATTTTGACTGCAGAAGCAATGTCCAAAAATGTATGCTCTGCTGGGAAACAAGAGGAAACCTGCGCACCTTAAAAAGATTTCAATTATAGAGCAATTGCAGGGGGAGGGGAGGAAGAAACTGACTTATGAATTTCAGTGTGAAAAATGGCTTGTAGCAGGATGACTTTGCCAGGACAACATACCCTGTAGCATATCTCCATAGTTAAGTGGTGCAGAATTGTCAAGTAATATAGCGCTGCTAACAATGCTGTCATACAGACGCTGTTTAGTCAGCAACTGCACCTCTGTGACACTCCACACTTGGTGAATGCTTAGGTTCCCAAATGAAATGTGATCCCTTGCTAATGCAAAAGACAGCCTAAACCACATTACCCGCCACATGCACCCTACTGACCTTAAATTCAGTGCCTTTCATGATTAACCTTCCTGCAATTGAAAGATTCACCATAATCCCACTTAGCTATTTTCAAAGTGTACAAACTCTCTGTGTCGGCACTGTTACTGCAGCTGACTGCACAATTTCTTCCAGTTTTCAGAAGGTAAACAATACAGTTTCAGATGCACTTGGCTTCTATCTCCACCACTTGACCTCCCTAATTTAGAGCACAAGCCCCCAGTGTGGCAGTGGTGGTGTCTTTGTTGAGCTGTTGCTCTGTTATAGCTATAGACATGCATACATTACTGCTGACATTTAAAAACATTCCTAACAGTTTGTGTGAGTACATGGTAAACAGATGCTATGGGACTCTTTACCCATTATCAGTCATCTCTGAAGACTGCAGTAAAGTGACAGGTTGTTTGAGACTCTTCGGTCTAACAGTGAGAGATTTATTTTTAATAGAATATTGATATTATGGCACAAAATGCCAATTGGTGTTTACTTTTTTTCCCTCCTAGAGCTGCAGTTTATGGGTTTTTTAAGCTTTTTCAAGTCTCTGTTATATCTACTACTCTATTTTTTATGAAAAAAAGTTAGAGACTTTTATGAACTCTCTGATTAAAGTACCTCCATCTGAATGTAGATTAAAAGTTCCGACACCTGAGAGCATTAAAACCAATGAATATTTATACAGAAAAACAGCAGATGAATACACTTTAAATCTTCAATGCAAGTCTAGTCATGGGGTTTATCTTATTTTAGGGCTTACTTTTTATTAAAATGAACTCTTGCATATTTACACTACAGAAATAAATTTTATTTGCAAGCACAATACAGTAAGAATCTTACAAATTGATGGCCTTGGTGAAAAGTAAATGTACTCCTCAAACTAATTTATTTCTTTATCAAGTATATATTTAAGAGGATTTTCTCTGGATGCTGCTAACACAGTTTGTTGCACAGTAGGTGTGTTCATTGGATCTGGTTCTGATTTCACACTTGTGTAAGTCAAGCCATGTCAATGGAGCTATGTTAACCACATCAGTGTAAGACAGTGCTCTTTTGGCAAAGACCACTGCATATTGTTATCCCTGGACTCCAATATTTGTGTTATACCACATGCACTTCATTGCTAAAACTACAAACAACTCACTCTCTACCTTGGAGTTGCCGTCTTTCCTGACAGAAGACAACCAAAGTGAGCAGGAACCAATCGCCAAACCAGTTTTTCCTAGAAATGGTATGGGACTGCAAGGTCAGCCTAAACCCTACAACCTTCTTGAGTGCTGACTCCAAACCTGCCTCACTCAGCACATGTAGTAAAAGACAACATCACCACTGACCCAAGTCCCACAGCAAGCGAACCATCTACAGAAAGGGTGCAGTAGTGCCAATGAAGGTGAACAGAGACCTCTGTCCTGCACAGAAAGAAGCACCGAGGCTCTCTGCATCATTCTAGTAGCAAAAATCCCACTTGCTTACTCATGGATTGGCTCCTCATTTGAATGGGAAGAAATACATGGTTCCAGGGAGCTGCAGCCCAACTGAAAATGAAATCTTGGGGCAGCCCAAGTACCTTTTAGCAAACCCTTTTTCTCTTCAGATCTTGTGCTTTGTAAGAAGATTTGTTGCACCATCTCAAATCCTATGCTGTTCTATTTTGGTTTTAAATGTAACCTTAGAAATAAATGTTTACAAATCAGCTCATTGTGTCTTTGTTTTGAAGCTTAAACCTTCACTTTGATTGCTGCCTTTTTGACATTTTGCATAGGAAATATGTTTGCATGTTCACAGCACTACTGAAACAGCAATTAGATCACCATATTCCAGCTGTTACAAGGTTTTGTAATGCATTTTCCAATAAACATTTTGAAGAAAACAGAACTATTTTAGTATGTCAAGCAGATACGTAGAGGGTTTTTTGTTTAGCTTTTTTCCGTCTTATGTTTTTCTGCGTGTTACCATACGTTTTTACATTCTTCTATTTCACTTCCTTTAATTCACCCAAATAAAAAGGGTCAGGTTTTCAAAAGTAGTAGGTGGTTGGAGGAGTTCTGATTTTGGGGACCTGGGAAGCTGAGCCAAAATACTTTTCATAAAATTGACTTTTTTATCTTATGCCACCAAGCACTACAACTGAGACAGTTTTTAAAACACTTGATATTATTTCTCTGATCTTCTTTAAGCAGGAGCATTTTACTACTTCTAAGAACTGCCTACCTACCCAGTTTCCTTCTGTCCTTCCTCAATCATTTTTTTCATTTCAAAAAGAACACTTTTATTCTGCTGCCTGTTAAAATGAAATGTCCAACTCCCTTGACACTGAAATGATTCCCAGACGTGCACGAGAATGCGTGCATCGCACCCCAGGCAAACAACATCCAGGCACGAGGGGCAACGGCAACGGGCCCTGAGCCTCCGTGGCCAAACAGATCAGACTGAGCCTCAGTTTTGAAAACCTTGGTCACCTTTTCTAACTCAGTTCACGTCAGTCAATAAACAAACTCCTGATGTACACCAGGCAGCAGCAGCTACCTTGGTGAAAAGCAAACGAGATGTGCAACCTCCTGCTTGATGCTTAGGATCAGATAACAATTAATGAATTTTTTTCTTCTTCTTACCTTGTGTTTAATACTTCCTGATAAGGATGATTAAACTCAAGAAATTCTCCTTTGCATTTATTTTATGTTTCTCTGATTCCTGACCTCATGTCACAATTTTTGACTTATCATTTTCTTACGCAAGAATTGCTCTGAAAATTGTCATACTTGTTGCTTCATGCAATAAAAAGAAAGTCTTGTTCTGTCTAAATTTAGTCAACTAATTGCAACTGAGATGGCTGATTTATCTTCTGTGGTTTTCAACTGATCAATTTGAATTTGGTATACTCTAAGGAGATTGAGACATTGATTAAAATTTTTGGGTGTTGTATATCATTTTCAGGATGTAACTGATGGTTACACCTTTTACCTTTTCCTGATGGTAAAAATTCTGGTAAGTACTGAGAGGAAGTACCAAAAGACCGTGCAGCTATGGTGGGAAACAATCCTTCTCAATCAATTCCAGTATTTCAAAGCTGGTAGTCATCTATTTTTGTTGATGGCAGTTGTTACAAATGTAATAGTAATAGTAGGACAATAAGACTTGCAAATCTCTTGGGATAATGTCCACACTTGAATAGATGCTTGCAGTGATTCCACCCATCCAAGAGGCTGGTATATATAGCCCAAAGAAGAGCAAAGCCTAAGTTTGCACAGGCCAGAGTTTATGCCTGCCCACTGCTTTGAGGGGATTGCCATTGCTCCATCCCATTCAAAGTCTCTCAATTAGAAGTGCAAACATATGAGGGCTGCAGCAGAAGAGTTTATTTTAAGTTTCCCTCTCATCTTTGAGGAAAATGAGCGATTATAAATTCTGCAGCTGCCTGTCTATCACTGGTGGGACAGCACTGAGTTGGGGCCATTTCAACCTCCCTCGGGTTTCAAAATAATTATGCATGATTCTGTCACATCAAGATGAGTTTATTTGCAATTCCCAAGTGTCATGCATGTCCAACGCCACTTTGCAGAGCACTCCAGTGCTGATAACCTAAAAATACTCCTTGTAAAAAGAGTTTGCTCTTCATATATTTCACCCAGTTTGAAACTAGTACATTAGTTGCCAGTTAAACAAAAGTATTGATTTTAAAATTGCTCTTTTAACCTACAAGGTACTACATGGCTTCTGTTCATTGTCCCTTAACTTTATGTTCTTGGATGTACACTTGAATCTGCTGAGGGAAATCTATCACTTGCCCTAACTTTCACTGGCAAGTGTTGGGAAGTAACAGCTTTTCCTTAGGAAAATTCCAGGAATTCTGTCCTGGAAATGCAACAGGTAACAGTAAAAAAAGTTAAAACAGTCTAACAGTATATGTTTTACAGTAGATTACAAGGCTCTTTTTATTGCTCTTACTGTCTAATGAACTCTGTGACAATTCCTATTTATAAAATTGTTTTATTACCAATTAGTTATGAAAATACTCAAAGACACACAGAACAAATGGCAATATAACCTAGCATGGTAGTGAGGAGACTAACTCTTGCATCCTAATTATCTGTACAATGAAAGGAATCAAAAATGTTTCTGCAGCTGGCAGGTACTCCAGAATGTTTTTTGCAATAGCCTGATTATCAGGGTAAAGTGGGAAGGAGTCCAGAGGGAAAAAACACAAATCCAGAAGGTAACCCATACACCGTTTTAACCTCACAGGCACCAGTATCTTTCAATCAATTAACACAAAAGGGCAGCTATTGAATTATTTAGGCCATCTTCTGGTCTAAAGGATTACTCTAGATCTACTGAGACAATTCTTTGTGACATCTCAACACCAGTCCCTGAATGCTGGGAGCAGAACACAACATTCTCTTGGCTAAAATAGGGATGAGAAAACTGAACTTGCTTATGAAATCTAAACAAAGAGGATCCATGTAATATAATCAGTTCAATTCCTTCTCTTCCCATGTCCTGCACCTGTACACGCTCTTGCAATTTTACTTTTCTGAGCCTTAATATTTAATTAAAAATAATTGGAGATAGACATCTATCAGGAAGATATCCATAGAGAAGCTTAAGAATCCCAGAAAAGGACCTTACACTGAGAGAAATTGTCAGGACCAGACTCTAGCAAAAAGCTGCATCATTAGCCAGGACAGTCTATATAAACCAGATTATCAATAATATATTTAGCCCTTTTACTTTCTGAAATTATTGAGAATGAAAACATGACCCATGGAATTTACACATCCCTAGTGATTGATTAACTGATTGTTGGAACAATGTGACAAGGAAGCATCACCTGGTGACTAACACATTCATCTGGAAAGAAAGCAAGCTGCTGCTATTTAACACTCAGAACAAGACAGGCTTTTGTTTTTTCTTTGGATGTGTCATTACAGGAACTAGAAAATGCTGAGCCAGGGAACTGTGAGACAGTTCAAGACAGAAAAGACATTAGAGGACCAGAGGAATTTACAGAAAATATGTGCCTTGTTCTTGTGTGCTACTACACAAACATTACACCAGCAGGGCAGCCTCTAAAAGGTGAACTATTTCTGTTCAAAATATTTAAGATTCATACACGTCTAGTGTAGAGGGATAAGTTGCATGAATGCTATTCAGGAACCTCCAAGGGAAGAATTGATGGGTAAAAAGGTACAAGAAAGGAGCAGATGGACCAATAGATGTGAAACTAAGTCAGTTACAAGCAAATACAAAACTGAAGTATGTGAACTTTTCCAAAGCCTTCAAATGGAGGAGGTGAATCATACAGACCTTAATGCCATCATAACAAATTAGTCTGTCTCAAAAGTCAGGAAATCACTTGATCACAAATTACCTGAAATAATGCAAAGGGATAAGAAGTTAAGTCACCTATGAGAACAAAACAAAAACTATTTCTAATATCCTTGACACTCCTCTCTTACTGAGATCTCCTCTCCACATCAAGTTCGAGCAATTCATCTTCACTTCAGAAGCTTTGCAGTTTTGACCCTGCCTGCATTTTGATGTCCTGATTGCTGGTACATCTTCCTGCTGCCTTGGCTAGCCCATGTTCTCTGTCAATGTCCCTTCATGTCTTTCCATCTTCCCCTCCTTCAGAAGCAGCACACCTTCCCCTCATTTGTGCCACGCTCCTCCTCAAAGTCATTCAACAAAACAGTAGGAAACTTTTTCATAACACACCAGAATAAGACAAAAATCCAGAAAAAAATCTGAACCACCTTTAGCCCAAATCTTTGTCTAATCAACTAATATCTTGTAAAGATACAAGACAACCTCCTGCTGTGGGGTATCAAGCTCAGTGCCTGCCAGGATTAGGTCCTTTAACTGAAACTTGTCAGGGATGGGGAAAGGAAGTTTTGAGCTCTGAATGGCTTAGGAATCCATATGTCTTACTACTAATCTGTCAGTACACTATCTTATAAACAACAAAAAAGCAAATACTCCAGCCAGTTCTGAAACACTCCAAAGAAAAAATGAATGGCTTCATTTAGTACTTTCCATTGTACAAAATGAAAAATTCCAACAGAATGCTGTTACAAGAAAGCATTTGCTAATAATGCTTCTTACGCACTTGTTTAGAGAAAAAATTGGCTGTTATTAGAAGAGTTTCAGAGACCTGGAACTGTAGTCATATAAATGCAGAGGCTGGAACTTGGCATTAATTTCAGTTTGCTGGTTTACTGCATCTTGTAAGTATCTACAAGAGAGCTGTATTTCTGCACTCACTATTAGAAAACCTATTACAGAAAAGTCATTTAGGATGAACGTCCCCCACTCATAGCCATAGGTGTCTTCTTCAGCTAAATTAAAAACCATAGTCTTTTCAGGTCATAAAAATCATCAAAATTTTAGTTACAAATTACACCATAGCAAGTGTCAGCATCTTTTCCACAGATTTAGCATTGTTTGAAGATAAACTGAAACAGATTGGTGCAATACTTAATTGAGCTCTCAACAGCATCATTGATAAAAGAGTATTAGTAGTCTTTGGCAGAGACTTTATTGATAGCTACTAAGATGCCATCCAGCAATGCTTCTAAACAGAGTGGATCAAATTTTCTCTGGTGCCCTAAGGCCTTTTCTATTGCTCTTGTGGCGTAAAGAGGCTTAAAGACAGCAGACCTCAACCTCATGGATATTTCTCGTATAACAAGATTTCTCAGGTAATAAATAGCTGCAACTACCTCTGTTCCTCAGCATATTAAACACATGAAATAAGAATGATGCTCTACTCTGTGTCTCTCCTGCCAACAGCTCCTAAGGTAAAGTTCAAGCAAAATTCAGACAGTCTGACGATCTCAGCCTCTGGCCAAGCAGAGAAGCTACCCCAACCAAAAGAAAATCAGAAACAGCATAGATAGGGGCATATTGGTTGCTGTTTCTTTTGGCATACAAAGGGATAGACAAATCGAGTAGTGAGGGTGCAGTCAGTCACAACCTAAAGCTCTGCTGTGTCAAAACTCTGTTGTCTGGACAGATTAAGTTGCCAGATACTACTTTGATCCTAAGCCCTTTTGAACACAGTAGGGCCATCAAGAACTGTTCAAGCTCTTAACAGAGGGTGAAAATGACCCCAGTGATGTTACTGCTCTCAGCAAAACAAGGGCTAAACAAAATGATGAATACATCTTTTTTTTTTTTTTTTCCCCATAAGATCTGGTATTTTAATTTTTGCAGGAATTATATTAAAGCCATACAATAGAGATAAAAGATATTTATGTATTCAACAGAAATATAGCTGTATCTGAATCTATTCCTGCAAGTTTTCACAGAAAATCTGATGGTACAATACTAGTATTCAGTTGTAATTCACTGATTCCCAGCAGGATGAATGAATATCTTTCAAGAAAGCCCTTGGAAATGCTGATGACTAGCAACTATTGGTACAAACCAGTTTTACAGATCATAGAAAATCAGTTACTCATAGAAAGCATGACAGATACAGAATATTCCTACTGCAGATGGGGAAAAATTGTGCGCTATGATCCGTAAATCGATAAATATCCAACAAATCAGCAACACAAACAAGATGAGAGAACTTTATTTCATCTTCAATCAGAGAGTAAGATATATATACACTGGGTGAGATAGCAATAAAATAGCTACCATGCTAATTTTCCACTCATCTAGTAATATAGATCCTTTATATTTCAGTACATTTTTTTTCTCTCCTTTATGATCATATTTGTATCTGCAGAGCTTTCAGGGCCAGGACACAAGCTGTGAAATATGTTAAGCTGGTGCTGGTTTTGTTTTTTAATAAAACAGAAAAATAACAATATAATGCTTTAAAAATCAATATGTTATTTTACATTTAAAGTACCTTGGGATAATATTTTAAAACCAAAATAACAGCAAAAAATGGGCTGGAGATTCAGGTAATAGAAAGCAAATGCAGAGGTGTATTAAAGAAGCCTATACATACATACAGCCCTCTACCTACAAATAGGACATGGATAGTGTTTTATGCAGTAGGGATTTAAGCAGTGCTTCTGCAAGTATTGGGATTTTTTTTTCAAATCCACAATTTAACCTTCATCTAAGAGCTGTCATATGTCCCATCTTCCCCAGGCATGACCTCTTTTTCCACCTGAAAGTTTATTTCCAAGTGACAAAAGAGGAATTTTGCCAGATGCCCTGGACATACAGACACAGATGCAGATGTCAGAAGTCCCAAGAAAATGGTTTCAGAGCATGTGTAGGCCACCTGTATAGGCCCCTCTGCCCAGTACTCTAGCCAAGAAATGACACACAAAACTAGGGTAAACCCTGCTCCCTTATTCCATAAGGAAAAATATACAAAAGCAAAACCTATTTGTAGCTGGACCCACAGCACCAAAATTCAAAACTTTTGTTGTGTGCCAGCCATATAAAAATGCAAGTTTGAGGGGAAGAGACAGAAATGCATACATAGTTTGCAGATCAGAAGGGGCAATACAGGAATCTCTAGTAGGCAGATGCAGGACCTCATTTATAGCCCTCCCCTGTGACAGCAGACAGTACTGCTTTCCTGTAAGGGAGAGTCTCTGGTGCCTTCTGCTTCAATGCTTCAATTGCCCTTCTAGAGTATGCAGTACACACATATGGAGACTTAGAAACACTCCTGCCCAGCCAGCAGACAACTTCCAGCACTGTGATGGCTACAGATCAGCTATTCCATTGGCAGAAACAATGAAAGCATTTTTATCTTTAGTACTTATTTTTAAATTACATTATTAACTTGTCTAGACATTATTACATTATTATCTGTGCCTTTGCCAAGACAGGTTGGACCAGAAGATCTTTGAGGGCCCTTTCAACGTGGCGTTCTACAGGCTACAGTTCTGTAATCTGCACAGCATCCTAAAAGTAATGAAAAATCTCAAACTCTTTACAATTTGGAACAACATAAAGTGATTGACATGCTTATCAAAACAAGCGGCTCAAGATTTTACATTTGTTTTCTAGTTGCTCAAGTATTTCTACAGACACTACTTAGGAACTAGCATATGTTTTGAGAAAGTAATTTTCCCACTGTATGCTAGCTTGCATGCATTACAGTTTGTACTTTTCTTTAAAAAGAAATGGGAGACTACTGAGATATTATTGTACTCCACATTTACCCAGTTACCCTTTTGTAACCAGACACATTTGTCATTCTGTTGGAAAAATAAGTGTTTGATACTTATCATATGCTCACAGACTTCAGCCACAGTTACTATTTAAAAATGCAGGGTAGCTGAAGAGCCCTTTTTATTATTTATGTTTGCTGTGTCTACACTCATACTCTGCTTCTTGCTAAGGGGATAAGAGCAGTGGCAATAAGGGCCAAACTCTTAGACTGATAAACACAGTTTTCTCCAAACCTCTTGCATAGCTGACTACTGGACCTGCCTGTGTAACCACTGTGTCTGTGAACTCTTCATTTGTGAGCTGCTGAGAAAGCAGGACATTTCTGCTGGGACACCCAGAGCACATCTCCCTCTGACATTGTGGCTCCATGCACAGTTGGGACCTACCCAGATGATGGTGGTGGTACCTGCTCTGACCCTGGTGCAACAGCCTGCAAGGAGCATTGCTTCACATGACACAGCAAACAAGCAGCCTGTGCTGGCATGGTGGTGGCTGCCTGCAGCTGTGCTGAAACAGATCCTGACACCCTCCCTCCCAAGGAGTCATGCAGTGGGCTGGGGGATGAGCACAGGGCTACTTGTGGGATAAGGCATTTTTCAGTGGAAGGTTCTGATTTGGTCTAGTCCTTAGTGTTTTACAGAACAACAGACAAACAGAAAAGAAAGTTTATCTGTTTCTGTATTTGATGCACTGGACTTCTGTTTCTGTATTTGATGAAGTTGACTAAGTTCTTGGTTATAAGTTTACATCAGAGGAAAGAAAACTGCCAGGCAGCCACGTAGAAAGACTTAAAAAATATTAGACATCTCACAAAATAGGTCTATTTCAGAAGAAACATGTGTCTGCATCCATCATGTGTGCTCAGCATGAGAGCCTAGACCACCAGGTTGAACCAGAGCTGCCTGGCCCATGACAGCCCCGCTCAACTCTTCCAGCCTGATTCAAGAAGATCAAAATAGATATCAGAGTATATAGATAGATTCAAAATAGAAGTTAAGAGAAATAGAGTGATACATATCATGTAAAATTGCTTCAATAAATTTTAGATAAAAATATGAATGCTGGGGAGATCTAGATCTTCTGCCTTCAACTAGCTGTAGCATGGGCTGACAGTTGTAAGCAGAAGATGAAGATTTTCTTTTGGGTGGTTGCCCAGCTGTAAACACTCACTGACAGAGGCCCCTGACTCACATGTTTCCAGTTCTTCAAAATACCCATTTGTCAAAAAGTGGCATATTAATTACCATGCCCCTTGTTCAAGGCAAACACTGTCCTCCAAAGTCCCTTCCAATCCCCACTTTTGCAGCATCTCCCAGTTACTAAGTTGGGAAGTAGGGAAAGCACTCATGGTGCTAACAAACTTCCATTTGCTGCAGATAGAGAAAGGGCAGATAAAACTTTCCTGCTGAAACATGCCCCCACAGAATCCACCCTCCCCTCTGCCTCCACCTCCAGACTGCTCCAGCCATCCTGAACACACAATTCCTCTTGCAACTCCAGAGCTGGCAGCACATCTGCCCCCATCCAGCCTCCTCTGCGTTCTGCCTGCACCTCCTTCTCCCAGCAAGGGCAGCCCAGCCAACACCTATGTGCCACTCCCTGCTGGGAGGAAAGGAGGTATTCCTCAGAAGTGCCTTGTGGCACCAGCATGTGCCACGTGCACTGGGGAGCTGGATTATCTCCCTCTCTTATATGGCTCTACCTGGAGCACACAACTTCCTTATGCTTAGCAAGGAAATATCACTACTCTTTGTGACTCCCTACAGCTCTTCAGTTGCATGCCAGTGAGAGTCTTATCCCTCCTTGCTCTATTTCACTGCCCAGGGGCAGTGTGGCTATCTTCTTGTGTGGCTAACTCCATCAAGCTGCCAGCAAGGAAGGATCCCAAAAATACTGCTTACCTGCAAGCTCCTAAATGAACAACTTTTGCAGGGGGCACTGCTAATGACCAGATCCAGCTCTATTGTGGCTGGCCTTGAATCAGCTCAGGAGAAAGGACTGGTCAAAAACAGTATCCATCACTCCTGAAAACTGCCTGGCACAGTGTGATAAGTTTAACTGCAGACCACATGCATTTTCTGGCTTTGAACAAATAGCACAAGTCAATTCTCTATAAATTCAAAATGCATATTAGAACAGGGAAACATATTTTAAGTGGGTTTCACATCCTTCCTCTCTTTTTCACCCTAACTGCTGGAGATTAAGCTTGCCACTTCACTATTGCATTCTCTTGCCACATAACGAGACATGGAGAGAGTTCATTGCCTTTTGTCACCCCCGAATCACCTGGATGAGACATGAAGAAAAAACCTGTGACTGAGCTAGGATTTTGAGGGGTAAGGGATGGCAGCAGGGGGAGGACATATTGGGAAACAGCTTTTTAATTTGACTTCCTGGAAGATGCTGCTGTAGAGAAAATTACTGCCATAGAAAGCAAGACTGCCTGAAAGCAGCCACCATACTGCAACCCACTCAGGGAGCTGAAGAAATAAGTGGCATTTTTGTACTCTGAGTGGCCTAAACAAATAAATTACAGTCTTGATAACCTTTTATTTCAGAGCTGTGCCATTTGTGCTACTCCAGTTGGATTGTGTCATTCCCAGGATAAATCCTCAATTGCAAGGGCTTTAAAATTGAGCTATAAAAATTTCCTCTGGGCAGAAATCTGGCAAAATGTAGCACAATGGAAAAAAGAAGCAAAGGGAATGAGTCTAAAAATAGAAGTGAGTAAAAGAACTTGGGAACCTTTAGGTGGACAACAATTTGTCAAACTTTTCTCCCTTGCACTCTGGTAAGCAAAAGAAAGGGTGGGGGCCACACTGGAGAGACATGACAGCTTGCCTGCAGTTCCTGAGAGAAGCACCTTCACTGCCAAGGTTTGGGAAAACAGGACAGTGGCCAAAATGTCACTGTGAATGAAGGAGGTCTCAAATTGGGGATGATAAGGCAGGCTGAAATATGCAACAAGCTGCTCAGTCCCAGGTGATTCCCCTATCCAAAAGCAACCCCAGAAGCTGAGTGACCCTCCTAAACTTAAATTCAGCCTGCCTAAATCTCACCTACATTCTTGCTCCTGTTGTTTCCTACCTGCTGCCTCCACATTTAAACCTTGCTATGGTTCTCTCTATCCCTGCTGAGATGCCTTCAGAGACACCCTGCTTGGAAGCACTAGGCATGAGGCTGACTCTGTGCTTTATTACCTCATAAAAGCTTAGTTTCTCTCCATAGCTTAGTTTTTATGTGCAAATTAAAATAACTTTTGTTTAAGTTTGCTGCTACTAGAACAACACAGACATGGCTGGGAGAGCAGATTCACAACTAGTGGGAAGTTAGTCCACTGAGCGTTCACCCCATGACAGCAATGAATGGGCATTGACACCCATGGCAATGCCTGAATTATCTGTATTAACAAGAATAAGAAATAATGCCTTAAATATACCAAACTAGATGGCAGCACTGAAGAAGGATGGAAATTACAGTGGAAAGTGAAAACAAAAGAATAGCCAATCCTGTAAAAGCCTGTTCCTCCTGCAAAGCTGGGCAGATTGTCCTTGAAATGGAAAGGCTGCTTGGAAAACGCAACACAGCCCCACAACAGCTCACATACCACAGCGCCATGAAGGGGCTGAAGGTGACACTGTCAAGCCTTGCTGATATCCATCCTATTTTTAAAACTGCCACCAGAGCTCAAGTTGGCTTATGACCTCCAGTCCTCCCATGCTCCCCAGGAACCATCCACACAGGAGGGACAGACACGGTGGCAATAGCTCTGCCTGTATGAAAAGGCAGCAAGGCACAGGCCAAGCACAGTGATAGCACATCCGGATGGGCTGTCACAGTGTTAGCTCTGACTCATTTCCACAACAGCTTCTTAGTGTGCCCACAACCTGAAGGTAATGCAGTTTCTGGGCAACAAGAAGAGCTGCAGTAGCTGGAGCATGCTTGACCATGCACACCATCTCTAAGCAGCATTTCAGCTTGTTTTGGGGTATTATATAAAAAAAAATAGGAGCTGAGCTACAGTCAGTGTTTAAAAATAAACAAATTGCCAATGTCAAAGCCTCTGTAATACTGCAAGCCCAAGGTAATGGTTTTTATACGGGGGAAAACAACATTCTGATTTAAAACACGTTTTAGTTCTAATAACTTAAGGTGTCATTATTAGCATATGGAAAGAATATGAAACAAACAAACATATTTTCTTATCTTCAAAGCATTCCTCTAATAATATAATGTTTCATACACGTGAGGAATAACACATTTAGGTGTTGGCCGCCAGAGTTAATGACATCAGGCACTGATGAAATGTCTCGGCATGCCCCAAAGTTACGCAAAATAAAGAACTACTGATTTGAATTGCATCCAACTCTGCAACTCTCTATCTTCAGGGCAATCCAAGAGTAGATTTTCTTGAATGTTTTTCATTAAATGCCATCGTGCCATACTAGATAAGAGATTCTATTTGGACTAGCAGCTACTTCCAATTTTCGCCCCAAAATAAAAGAGGGTTTATCAATTCCAATCAGTTTTATCCAGAATTAGTTGTCAAGTTTCAATAGCTGGCATGCATCTGAAAACATAAATTCAGCACCAGTGTCAAATGACTAATACAACGTTATAGAAGAGGCCTGAATGAATAGTCCTGCTGGGATTGACCAACTGCATTTAAAATATCAGCACTTTTATGTTATAATAGCTCCTATTAACAACAGTTGGCTGACATTAGATATATTCAAGCTAAGCATCAATTAAAAAATTGCTTATCTGTTTGAAAATCTGGAAAGTGGGTATGGGCTCTCACATGGGCAGAAACTAATACAAACGAAATAATTGCTGTGGTGTCCTGGGACTGCATCACTTTGACTAACAGACACTGCTATTTTTCTGCCTTCTTACATATATATATGTGTGTCCCTGTCATGCTATGCGGCATTTCTTAACCATCATCTTTCATTTTTAAAATAGCGTCATTTAGAGGCCCTACAGAAAGTCAGGGTTTGAGGGTATTACACAAACAAAATGTGCTGAAATGACTGTCCCATGTAGTTCACAGTGCACACAGACATGAAAGGTATCCTGCAATCAACATCTTTATGGGAAACTGAGGCAGCACTACATTCAGGGTATTGCCCAAGGTCACAAAACCAGCCACTCACCTCTCCTGAACCCAGGACCATAAAGCTACACTAGCAGTAAATGCTGATATCCAAGAGAACTCATTAGGGACTCATAAAAGAGCTCAAATAAGTGCCAACCAGTTTAAATGTTAAATAGGTCATCGCTAACTCTGATCAAAATGCTTTATTCTTCATTGTATCTGAGAGTGATCTAAATTAGAAATAGAGACATATTCCTGGGAGCAAGAACACATGGTTCCCTACCCAGCTGCCCTAATCACTGCCTGTCTTTACACTCCACTGGATGTCTGCCCCGCTCTGGCAAAGCTTTGGGCAGCACTTCAACTTAGAGGGTCGAGAAAGGTGTGGAAGATATCCTGCTCCGTCCCCACCTGCCCCCCCAAAGCCAACCTTCAGCCTACCACCACAGCCACACTCCTGAGGGTGGGCATGCTGGTGGAAAACCACACAAGAAAAAAGACAAATCAAACCCTCAAACATCTCCATGGTCAATTTTTCTGACCAGTCAGCTACACTGTAGAAGTGGAAATGAGTTTTTTTCATCTGTCCTCTAAAGTTAAAAAAAGCCAGTCCTAGCTAATTTGTCTAAGGATATTGAAGAGGTTTTGAGGAGAGTGCAAAGGGCTCTCTCAGGTGGATCAAGCCACTTCTCTGCAATTATTCAGTAAATAGTCTGTGCAATTATCCAGTAAATAGTCTGGAATGCAAAGTTAAGGAAATAATTATTCTTTTCTACATCTCATATTGGTTCCCACTGTCAAGGCATCAGTCTTCTACATGCAATACCAAGGACAGACATCTCTAGGTTCAAATTAGAGTTGGCCACACTGCCTTCTTAACCATTACCAGCACCACTGAAGTCAATAGGAGCTAAGACTAACAAGGATCTGACACCCCCATAACTTTACCAGCAGTCTCTGGCAATTCTTCAGGACAGTTCATGCAGGACAAAATCCTCTCTGTGTCAGCCAGGAGAGGTGTCCAAAAAGAGTAGTCAACTACTGGCCTCAGTTGCACCATTGTCTGTGCGAGGAGCCTAATTTCTGGTTGTCTGCTCAAATCTCCCACTGTTCATTGCATTGCACACATTTCTCATTCATTAATGTAACAACAACAAGCTCACAGCAATAGGATCTTGCCACTAGAAGATGATTTCTTGCTTTCAAAAATAAATATCTGTTTCACCTTCACATTGTTTTTATAATACAGTAGGAGATCTTCATCCTGTCAAGTTTTATTTTCATCCTGCTGACATTATTTCTTAATTAAAAGAAAAGATAAGTAGAAGATGGATTCAACCAGGTGCTATGACTGATATGAAGCACAGTTCCTCAGGAAAATAAAAATAATCAAGTCAGAAAAGAAGGGAGTATGCCTGGCAGTCATTTCATATAGCCAGACATGAGCAGTGGTAGGTGTCCTTAACTGGCTCTCCTGGTTGTTTGTTCTGCAGTTTTGCAATGTCTTCCAGCTGTCTTTTCATTTTCTTTATTGTTGTATTTATTTTTTAATGATTCTTCACTGAGGAGTTTTAGCTAAGAGAACAGAGAACCAGCAGCAGCAAAGCATCATTTCCCTCCTCCCCATGCATGGGGCAAGTGAGGATTTTGCATTTCATACATCATTTACAACTTATGGATGTGAGGCTGCCACCAAGCCCATTGTGGCTCAGACAGCATTCCAGCACCAAAAACCTCAGCTGGCAGCCAGAATTTTACTGAAAAACACTGTGGGGAGAAGTACATTATAAAGAACTGCTGCTTTTGTAAAGTCTCAGTCACTGCAGAAATAAAACATTTTGGTTTGTATGAATATTCTCTTTCATAACAAATCAGTGTATGCCAAAATGCCCTATGTATTAAAGGAGACGTAAAATGCATAATGCTTTGCTCCTCCAGAAATAACTTACATTTTGAATGTGTTTGAACTGTACCTCTTCCCCCTGGAGACCACTATAAGCACTGCATAGTAGAGTATCATTTCAAGATGACTGAAGAAGTATTAGAAATATGCTGCTTAGTTGGAAAGACAGAGGCCAGCAACGAAGCCAACCAAAGAAGAATAAACTACAAAAATGGTCTACATTTACAGAGTTCCCTCTAACGGAGAGACATTAATGAGCTGCTGAGGACTATAAACAGCACAGGGCGAAATTAATGGGGTTTTTTAATTGGCTAAAAGAAGGAGCTTCTCTGGTTCTGGGAGCCAGAGCTGGGGCATAGACTCCTGGGTGCTCACAACAGTAGGCAGTGGAACAGTCAGCTGAAACTCTCATTGTGTTGGTATCACTAGGAAACCACATTGAAGATGCACTCCAGGAAGAATAAAATGTGTCAAAGAGGGTTTAGGGGGAAAAAAATCTACTCAGGGACAAGAAGGTAAGGGAAGAAAAAAGCCTGTTAAGGAAACCACAAATTTTCATGGAGGTGGTGATTATTTTGCCTTAATTCAGGCCACAGAAATGTTTGATCCTCTATATAAATGTAAAGCCTTGAAACGATCTGTCCTTCAAGGCAAATCTACTAAATAATGCAGAGTTCCCAATGGAAAAGAAACCTTCCATCTACAGAGGGATTTTTAAAGGGTCACATCAGAGATCTGAGCCTTTAGTTGTGTCTTGCATTTCCATTTAACAATAGACCTATTGTTTTCTTTCAACAGATTAAGAAAAAAGGCACAATGACTAACAGCATTCAAAATGAAGGCAGGATAACAAGGAAGACAAAATTAGAGTCAAAAGCACTTTCAAACTGCATATCCTTAACTCTTCTTACTGTGCAGGCAGGATCTCACCCTTAGATGCTGGTCTAAGAAAAATGATGGTCTTAGAAAGAGCAAGACTGACTAGGTTTATAGCTGAAAATGGAGCAGATCAGTGACTATGCAAGAAACCCCAGCATGTTAAAGACACTTCTTTCAGTACAGCACAAAAGACACAACTCATCCTGTTTCCTTGGCATAGCTGGAAACAAGGGACACCATCATTCAGTGACGGCACCACTCAGTATGGAGAGCAAGGACAGGCTGGGTGCTAACTGGCATTTCTAGGATGCAGGCAGACACCCACGGGGCGCCCTGAGCAGAGAAGCCAGAAACAGAGCTGCCCCATCCTCATTTCTGTGCATCCTTAGGCAATCAAAGCAGGCAGGCTGACCCCCCGAGTCTGCCCTGCCTGTTAGGGACCCCCAGAGCATGCACCAGCAAGGGTGGCATTTGTGGAAGCCCAGTGGTGGTCACCACTGCTGTTACACACGCTGTGTCCTACCAGGTGATGCACAAGCAACCCCAGCAACTGGCAGCAGCACAGACCTCTCCAGGCCCAGCAATTCACACTCTGTCTCCTCCAACATCTGCTCATGGAAAGGAGAAAGAGAAGAAGCATGATACAATTATTTCACTTTTGCTTTCTCCCTTTTTCCTTCTATGATACAAATAGCACGGCCATGGTTTGCAAAACTGTACATTATTTTCTCCTCCTGTTAACCTATATACCAGTAAGCATGGGAAATCCATTATGAGAATTAAGGAGTTTAAAGAAATAAAATTAGAAATTTAAAAACAGCATTGAAATATGTTTTCCCACATGGAGTTTGTGTTAGTATCTAATAAAATTTAATATATACTTAAATTTAGGCACAGAAGACTTTACAGGATGAAAGGAACATAGCATTCAAATAATTCATTTCATCTGATACTCATAGCTCTTTGATTAACATCAACTTGAAGAGAAAAATTCCATCTTCCTTTTTTCTTCTTCTCTCTTTTTATAGTGTTTTGCACTTCTTTTTCATGCAACAAATTCAGCTAACCTTTTATTTACAATCAGATCCACTTCCATGTTGAAAATCCTTTCTGTCTGAAACTGTATGTCTTTTAAGAATACAGGAGAAGCAGGGAGGAGGGACAGTTATGTTGATTCTTCTGAAAAACATCCATAAAAGGATGTATTTGGCAGCCAGGAAAAGAGCTGTGGGGATATCAGTGCTGGGACATGGGAGCAAAAGGAGACACAAAAGCGCTGGGGGCACTGCTGGGCCAGGGAAGACAGAGTTGGTACCTGGTACATACAGACAGTGGGAGGAACTCTAACAGCTATTGCTGAGGAACCCCACAGGCTGGAGCCATATTTTCTGTAGGGCTGTTCAGAGAATCACTGTGCTGGTGCTTGACTGGTTTTATATGGGAGCTCAACAATAAGAAACAAAATTAAGTGAGAAGATAATTTGTCAAGGTTTCAGTTTGCAAGGTGCAGCATAGGCACGAGACACACCAGGCTTCCGAATATGGTTTCTTTCAGATGGTTTTCTTCAGGCTGATATTGCTGGACTCAGGCTCTCCATCCGAGCCAGGCCAGCACAGTCCTTCCCTTCCCAGAAGGCTTGGGAAGAGCTGTGTCCCAGCCTCTGCCCAGAGAGGAAGGTGCCCATCCCTCTGGCCACTGAACCTGGCAGATGCATCAGACACTGCACTGGGATGGCTGCCAGGATTCCAGCGAGTACCTCAGGACTGTGAGTTACATCAGGGTGCTTTTGTCTCCAGAGGACCTAAGAGGTGACTCGGTGCCACCCTCCTCTCCAAACCACGTACAGAGATACAGGGCAGAAGGAATGTTTTTTAATGAGCCAGTAAAAGACTGGTCACAATCAAAAAGCAGCTTTCTTCGAGTTTGTGTGCATATATACATATATATATACATACACACATATATACATTCGTACATACATCTATCTGCAGAGGAACCCTTAATAAGATCAATACTCATATTGAACATATTTACCTTGGTATGTGCTTAGCCTTTCCAATCAAATTATTCCTATAAAACACACTGAGCTAAACTGTGCACTCAATAAACTATTTTGGATATTCAGCACCCCTTCAGATATCCTCCTCATACCTGAAAGTTCAGGCTACAGCCTATTTCTTCATTTTTACATCCGAGTCACCAAATGAGAATCACCTCCTGTATGAGGAGATGTACATTTCAGGTTTGTCACCCTCCAGCTTACAGAAAATGGCTCCTTAAATGTAGCTGGCACAAGGCAATCTGTAACAAAATTCTCATATTTCCTTCCTCCTTTTTATCTGCAGAAGTGATGAAATGCAAACTAAACTTTTTCTAAGTTTAGCTAAATATTATCCTTCCTACAAGTGGAACTCCTTTTCACTGGTTCTAACTCCTTTTCACTGGTTCTTCTTAGATTTGTCTTAGGAAAATACCTGGGGTGTTTGTTTCTATAATCTTGCTCTTGTCAGGCGAGGCCAGCCTGCCTGTGATACCAGAGCTCTCGTCTGTCTGCCAGTCTCACTTCTCTTTCACAGACACTTCATCCCATTGGAATCAATAGGTAAGAATCAATAAAATGCAAATGCTGCACTTTATCCTGGCTGCTCCAGACTGTCTTCCTTCAGCCCTGGAAATGCTGTGGCTCTCCCTTCAGCCTACATAAGGCAGTGTAAGGGAAGAGGAAAGAAAGATCCCAGGTAGCCCATGGGCAAGAAAAGCACCAAGGCTTGCTCAGCTCCCAGCCAGCGTTAATTGACACCCAGGTATCTTATTTTTGCTGGTACTCCACTGCTTCAAGAACCAGCTGTGCACTGCAGTGGCCTCCCAGGGTGCGGCTTTGGCAAACATCAGCAAGAGCAAGGGCACTGGTGTACTTTCAGAAAAGCAAAACCTGGGAACTGCTTATCTAAGCTCAGCAGACTTCAACCACTGCCCAGGCCAGATGGTTTAAACCAGTCATTGTTTCACCACTGCCACGAGGCCAAAAGCTGTACTCATCCATCACCACATCCTTAACCCCAGCTCCCTCCTCAGTCTCTTTTTGACAGATTGCTGCCTCTGACAGCTTCACCTTCTGCAATTTTCAGACCCCACAAATCACTACTGGCAGAGCAGAAGCTCCATAGAACAACCCGGTTGTACAATTTCCTCTCTAAACTGGCCACCAAATGTACAGACACCTAAATAAGTCAGTCTTTCAGCCTAGGATTTCCAGGGAAATCATCACCCACAAATCATGCAGAGGATGATGGACTGGCAGAGGGCTGTGACAAGGCTGTGGGCAGCATTTCTTGCCACAAGGCAAATCAATTTGAATACTCACTCCTATTATTCCAGTACTTGTTTACTGTTAACTTACCCTGGTTCATTTCAAACAATAATAAAATTTGTATGGGCATGGTGCATTTTACTTCACTGAGAAGTTAAGGTCTCAAGAGATTCACACTAAAATCATACTGATATTGTCAGCAATGTAATTGCCACATGGTCTCCACAGACTTCTATTGAAATTGCTTTCCTCTCCTAATCTCAAGCAGTAGGAACAACATCCCAACAGAGACTCCAAAGACTTGCAATGGAGTCATGTTCCATCATAAATGGTCTCATAATGATCCTCTTTAGACATCCTTTGAAACTGCCAGGAGATTGGTGCTGCACAGTATTTATTTTCCACTACGTTCTGTAAAGGACATTAATGTTCTCCCCCTTGAATCCTGGAACTCACGTCCTATTAAAAAACTTTATGAGCAGTAACTACTGCTTCACTGCAGTCCCCCACAGAGCCTTCAGTATATATATTATTATTTCACAAACTGCACTACTGAGTTGCAACTGAATTAGGAAACTTACCCTTTATCTAACAGACTGGAACAGATCCCAAAGATTTGTTTGCTCTATGAGGCAATGACAAGAGATGGGGAGAAGGAAAATACATTCTTTCACCCAGAAAAGAGACTATCTCCTTGGGAGACACGTTGGCCCATGCACAACAGACCTAACAAAAGGGTTAGCAGCACACTGACTGATAAAAACTGGATTTGTACAGTGGAGGCTGCAAAGGTTATTTTCCCCCTTGTTTCCCTTGGTTATATAATACAGACAGCACGCCAAACTCACCTGAAGCACTGTCATGCTAAGAAATGGGATTTAAACCCCCCAGGGTGTAGCAGGAGGCTTAAACTGCATGATGGAAGACAGATCCTAAATCTGGTCCACCTCTTTTTATCTTTGACACCTCTTCAACTCAGAGAATAAGTAATCAAAGTTTCTGAGCTTCTGGATAAAGTTATTTCTCAACAGGAAAGCTGAACATATGCTCAGGCTGCAGCACACATCAAATTCTGCAATTTGTTTTTGAAGTTCTTCGTCTCAACAGGTTTGGAGTACGAGTATCAGCAAGGTTTTCAATGCTCTGCTGGGGCATTTCATATTTTAGAGAATGGAATACACAGAATCATTAGGTTATAATAGAATCATTAAGTTGGAGAAGACCTTTGAGATCAACAGGTCCAACCATTAACCCAGCACTTCCAAGTCTACCACTAAATCACCTCCTTAAACCCTACATCATTTAAATTACTTCCAGGTATGGTGACTCAGCTGCCTCCCTGGACAGCCTGTTCTAATGCTTGACAATCCTTTCATTGAACATTTTTCCTAATATTCAATCTAAACTTCCCCTGGCACAACTTGAGGATGTTTCTCTCATCCTGTCACTTGTTACCTGGCAATAAGGTGACAGTGACCCTTACCTCACTACAATCTCCTTAGTTCATGGAGACAGGAGGACCAGAGATGAGCAGAGGCTTAAGGGACAGAACACTTAGATTCCTTTCATGTCTCTGCTTGTTCTAGGATTCATGTGGTGCTAGTACTTGATGGCTTTCAGAAAGCCATCTCAGGTGCCTCTGACTCCCCTTTTACAAAAGTATTCAAGGATAACCACCTGCCACATATGAGACAGGAGATGAAGCTTTACTAACATAAAGAAAACTAAGAACACAGAAAAGATTATTCTACCTTCTAGGTTATCAAACTACTCCTATGTAGCAGAAAATGGAAGAAAAATCCTTTAGTCAGTGTATGCTTACCCCAGCTATTCTACTCCAGCAGTCATGTGCCGGAAATCTCATATAAATGTCATCTCTAGCCTTTGGCTGCATTTGCCATGATATTAGATGGTACAGAGGCATTTCATACTGAAAAAAAAGATTTTTCTGAGTTAAAAATAACGGCTGATCAGCTCCTTGTGAAAAAAAACACTATAATAAAAGTCTATTGCATCCACGTCGCAGACATGAGATACCCTCTGAGTCAAAGGATCTACTGGGAGAGTAGCAAGGACAGGATTATTTCTTTTACTTGGTATGTAGTATAAGAAATTTTTTAATATATAACTGCATTTAAATGTAAGACATAATTACTACTAATAACAATTATTTGAGCTCTGGGGAGAAATGGATCAATGGTCTTATCCTGGTCTTGTCAGCACCTGATCTTTACCATGAAAACTTATGAGTCAATCTACGTTGTGAATTAACTGAGTCACAAGTTATATTCACTAGAGAAAGAATCCTGATCTGCTGCCATTTCACAGTGTAGATCTTAAAATCAGCAAGCATTTTACTTTTATGGTTGAGCAAGATCTACTGCTCAGCACTATATGCTTGTATAATACTGAATTTTGTAAACTATACTCTGGCTTATACTGGTCCACTGTAGGGTAAAAAAAATAGTGGCTACATCTAAAATTTTACAGTCCTAAAACTTTGGTACAATCAATTTGGAAGTATTAGATTATTTTTATGTCACAAAATAGTTCATTGTTTTATTTTTCATTCCTAGTCAAAATTGCATCTTTTCTAGCTGTTAATGAACCCTGCCTAAAGTAGACATTTACATTCAGCCTATTTACCTGATGCATAATGCTTTATGAAAAAAATCAGCTCTAAATGATACAGCTAGAATTTTATTACAGACTTTTGGTGCAAATAATAAAATCTTTCTACAGCTAATGAACTGCCCAACAAAGCAAGTCTGTTAGTTAGTAAAAATAAATGCTTTTAAAAACAATCAAGATATTAGAAAAATATGGGTTTCAAAAAAGACTTGTTTATACATTTTATATTAATTGACATATATTACTTTCAGAGTTTCTGCCATTCTAATAGCATGGAAATAAGCAGCAGGAATTATGAATTTAAAGATTACTGATTTATATTAAAAAATAACAGTCAGAGGGCTCAAACAAATGCAATGTCTGCCTTCCTGGGTTAAGGGCTAACACCAGTAATTCATATTTGTAATTACAGCACAATTTCTTCTCCTATAATCTCCTGACTCACTTGAAAAGCTCTCCTGGTCTTTCCACTTCCTACTCTGCTAACAAGGATCATGCCAAGGTGGTGTGCTCACATGCATGTGTGCGTCTATGATTACATAAGATTAAGCTTTTGGGGGTCATGGCCTCTCTGTAAGTACTTTAAGAGATGTATGCTTATAGACCAGTTAATAATAACATGAAGAACATGAAGATTTAACTTTCATTCAATTATCTATAAGAGAAAAGTTTTCAGTGTTTCTAGACAAAACAGACCACAAGATTATGCTACGCAATTTTTGTTAACCCACAGACTATCACATTTCACACAGACACTCGACATTCAACCCAAAATTTCAGGTAAATTACACCAGTTCAGCTCTCAGATGACCAGAGTTTAATATTTGATAAACAGAAACTGAAGCTCAGTCAAATACCAAAGACCTTGCAAATAGGAGTAAATCAGGTTAGAGCCTGGCAGCAGAAAAAGAACTCAAAAAGGTGAGAACACATTCACATCTTCCTGATCAGACAGACTTCTTCCATTCTTCCCATGATGATACACAAGCCTGTGTCCATGTCAGTCAAACACAAACAATGAGGCTCAGGATGAGAATTGCTACCTCCAGTTTCAGAGCCCCACATGCAAGTGTGGAATGCATCAGGCTTTAGAGACGGGCAGTTATTAAAACATTAACAAATCCAATTAATTGTGTGAGAAGGGGAAAAAAAAGTCCAGCTTCCTGCAGGTGACTGGCTGGAGTCCTGATGCACAAGACTTTATTATAACCACTTTCCTGAGGTGGGACTTCAAGGGTGATGGATGTGCTGAAGGCAGTGAAGGTGACCCAGTTCTGCCTACAGCATCCAAAAGAAAAATAGTAAGAAGTGCTCTGAGCACAGAGCTTAAGGAAAACACATCCATACCTCACAGTGGCTCCAAAGGACCATAGGTATTCTACTCCAGGAGGAAATAACTTCTTGCAAAAGGACATTCCAACTTCGCCTCAAAAACCACAAGTCATGGAAAGCCCTGCACCTCACAGCAAACTGCTCTCATCCCTCACAATGAATGTGTTATTCAAGGCTGAGTTAGTCATAGTTCACATTACAGCCCCTGGATTTCTTTATGTTTTTGAAGGCAGACCGAAAAGTTGCTACCCCTGATTTCCAGCTAGTATTACTTTCCAGTGTTTCCTCATTCTTTTTCCAGCTGTATGCAAGCTGCTCCTTATCCTTACTTGGAGATCAATTACATGCACACACCTTAAAGTTCTACATAGCTCACCCTGAAGAGACCAGGAGCTTTGCAGTCAAGGACTGCAAGTCCAGATGTGACTTAGATGAGACTTAAGGTGATTTGCAGGGCAAAATCCAGGGGACAACTACCACTGACTTCTGAAGGGCCAGGATTTATCCAGGCCAGTAGTTTTAATACAAAATTCTCAAGAGTGGGTATTTCAACCAGCATCTTGGCAAATTTTCAGCTCAGGTAATTATGTTCTGCTCTCTTCAAATGCCTTTGAAGTTTCACTTGGTGAGTTAAACCTCCATGTCCTTTCTTGGACCTGCAAAGACATGAAACTATGAGGGCCTATCCCAGAAGCAGCAGCACTTCAGGGATGCACTAAGACTTCTCCCTGGGCCGATTTTGAGGCACTTGGATATCACAGGGAGGAAATGTTAGCTGGGAGACAGAGGAAACTGCAGTGATGTTCTTAAAAAGGAAACTGCAATAAGCTTAACAAGAGATCTGTGAACAAAATACGGACAAGCAAAATCTACGTTCTTTCCCTGGAAAGACAAGTGTTAGCAGGCTTCCCTTCCCATTAACAAAGCAGAAGTCTTCAGGTTGTATTTGCACAGTAACCTTCAGAAATCTTCACAAAGAGTAGGAGATTAGCACCACTCAGACACGCATTGCTCAGCTGTACGAAGGCAGCACCTTATGTACTCGGCTACGAAATTACGGCGCTCTGTATGTACACAATTGATGCCTAAGTGCAGCTCTTTTTCAAGGGCAGTAAAACCTGAGAGTTGCACGATGAGCAAAATGAGAGACGCAGCAATGTAAAAACATCCAAAGGCTTTGCATAGCTTCTTCAGAATTAATGTCTACAATATAAATTTATTGATGCTTACTGCTGTTTTGAACTGATAAAACATTTCTTTAAGAGCTGTATATTTTCATTCTAAATATCTTTTCTCAGAGTAGTTAAAAGTATTCTGTAAGAAAATATGCTCTTCAGTGCAAAATCAATCACCTCATTTAATGCAATCATCAAGGAATGTCTCAATTATTACTAATAATACCGAACAGATTATATTGTAATATTCATAAATGCTATAATTTGTGCTGGACCACCACTAACAAGTTCAAGCAGAAATATTTGACCATTTTTAAAAAATGGGGTATACTTTTATTTTATTTCTGCTATTAAATTTACCTTTACAAAAAAAAGAAGTCACTTTAACTATCCTGTGTTCAGATCATCCTCAAACTGCATCTGCAGAGAAAACTGTTCTTGCAGCACAGTATAATCTCCTGAACACTTCTGGTGACTTTTTTATGTACATCAGTTGTCACAGCCTCAATTTGGCATCAAAGACTAGTGACAAGTATGTCCTGAAGACACCCCTCTCTCCTTCCCCAGTGACACAGTGCCTAAACAGTTGGCTTATCATAAACAGTTGTCTCATAGATGGTTGAAGGCATGTGAAGTTAATGTTGTCCTAAAAACTATACTCTCTTCCCATGCTATGATTCGGAAAGAATAAACACTTTTACTATTTAATGTTTATTACCTAGGGAAGCCCACCATAGTTAGTTTAAATTAAAAAAAAAACAAATGAACACACAAACCTTGTAATTTGCAAATGAAGACTCGCTCAATTTCAACAACTTTGGTCTGTGCAGTTCCCTAAAGGTGTTTTTCCCTGAAGCAGTAAAATGTGCCCTTAAGCCAGTAAATGGTTCACTGCTTATCTGGGGAGAAAGATTTCAGGTAGACTTGGGGTTGCAGCAAAATCAGATCCAAGTGAAATGCTAATTTGGGCAGAACCCCAATATGCCCTTCTGAGCTGCTGGTCTAATATTATTTTCATCCTCTTTAGCTGCTTGAGTGTTCTGGGCTCAGATGACAGTAGGTACCCCAAATTCAGAGGGAGAGACAGGAATCACTTTTTGCATTCTATCCCTTTCCTTACCCTTTCTGCTGGGAAGGGAAAAAAAGAAAAAAAGCAATTTGATATGAGAGTGAAATCTACTTTTGTAGCCAGGATTTAGAATTCATATTCATCTCTGGAGTTTGATTCAAGAGGAAGCATCTTGAAGCGAGAAGCCTCCAGTGTACAAGTGTTTTAAAAGATGTGCTCAGTAGTTTTGTATATGTATTTTTTACTGCTTAGAAGAAACTCTTGCCAAGAGAGTACACTTTTTAAGAAAATGCAATAGCTTCCCTTAGTAACTCTCATTCCAGTGATGTCTTCTGCTCTAATACCCAACCTAATCCTCCCAAAACATCAAAAACAAAACAAGAGCACACAAGATATACAGTCCTCAAATAACAAAAGATCATAAGCAGCTCACAGTGTAAGTCCCATAGGGTAAATCCAGGCATTATAAACATGGACAGAAGTCATACATTTTGGGCCTCACATACATTGCAGGGCCAAGAAGAAAAGCAAGTCACTTGAGGGACTGCCAAGTGTACAGGAATGCACCACATCCATGATGTGAATTTGCACACCCTGCTCCTTGTTGCACCTCCAGGCACAGTCTGAACACGCAGCACATAAGTCTTGCTCTCAGGAGATGATCAAGAGAAAGGTCAGCAGCACTTCTGAGTCACACCTGTGGCCTGACCCATTACAGCCCAATGCTTCCCACATCTCCACGGGTGTTCACCTTTGCCTGCCATTAACACAGCCCACCTTAGCTGGGACAAGGAGCAAGATCTTATTCTCTTAGCGTGCTGGAAGGGCCCCACTCCCCCTTACCACCATGTAAGGAATGGTCAATAGCAATAAATCTTCCTCCAGAAATGAGACTGCCATTACCAATAAGCCATACCTCTAACCAGATCCTCAAAAAATAAACTTACAATCCCTTCAGTTATTTTTACATGACTGAGCCATCTTCCTGGTTAGCAAATGAAGATTAAAAGCATTCAGTTCTTCAGGGGTATGCACCAGGAGAAATAAATGTGTTTCCACTAGAGAAATTCTGACCCTTTTGGAATACTGGAGCACTATTAGGCTCATTGCTAGCATCCATAATAAATACAGTGCTCCTAAATTTAAAAGGCCCATTTAAAATATTCCTAGACACAGTGACCATTTAACAAGTTTATACTGAATAGCGTAAAAGAAAACAGAACAATTTGGTTTTCAAACACCCAGCACTGATACTATTGACATTTAGCTCCCCCCCAGCGTTAACCTTATCTTCTTTGTCCTTGTCTCTCCCATTATTCTTCCTTTCTTTGTTTACTTGATCTTACTTTTCTCATCCTGTCATTTACACAGTAACATTATTTTAACGAGTACATTTGAACAGGAACTACACCAATTACTACATCATCCATTTTTGCTTAGCCTTTATAAAGAAAGGGAGAGGAAGGAAAGTGAAAAGATTAAACCGAATGCAATAGTTTCGAGTTCCTTGCAAAGTGCCACCGCATCTCAAGTTAAGCCTGCTCTGCAGTGAATGTATAAAATATATTCAGTGCTGTATAAGTAATGACATATCAATTAACTGTGTCACAAGGTCTAAAAATATGCAAATTACTGTACTTCAATTAGAAAAATCTACATCCTTGGAGAATATTGTAAATCAGGAAATTTGGGAGACATTAAGAGTAATCAGTGAAGGAAAGCATGCACTTTCCCCTGTATCCTATTTTTATACATACATAATGAAATAATTATAGCTATACAGTATTTATGCCTCTGCAAAAATATTAAAATCTTAAGATCTTTACAATGATAAATTTAATCCACATTACGTTTGCAGACAACATTAATTATATGAAAAAGAAATCTATTATCATTCAATATAACTAAGTTGAAACTAATTTGGACATGTAAATTAGACATACGACTTTTCCATAGTAGCAGTATATTAGAAAAGAGACTTTTAAAAGAGATATATTAATTGAAGAGGTCACATGTGTGAAAAACGCAAGTATCTTTCATTTGATACTATGACAAAAAATAGATATAGAGAAAAAAATGTATATACTCATTACGAGAAAAATAAAGTTTTAATGCTCTAACAGCAGCTCTTCAATGATCATTTTTCTGTTAGGAATGCTACATCATACCAAAAAGACTATCAGGGTGTGCACCTGAAAATGCGTATGGCAGTGTCAGTTTTCAAAGAATGGGTCATTCACCACTGTAGCAACTGTGGTGATATCTTTCGTTTGAAATTCAATTTGCATCTGTTTCAGAGATGCCATAAGAACACATATAAGGAGCAAACACATGACTTGGATCTGCAGTGGCTCCATTCCTCACATACCACTGTAGCCTTGAAAGGACCGTGCAGATGAGCAGGAGACAATTCCCAGGACTGCTGCAGCAGAGAAGGAAAGGGCTGTCCTTGCCTTGGACAGCCTGTTGGAGAAGCCTGTTGGAGGAGCATTGGAGAGCCTGTTGAGAAGGACAGTTGCTCTCTCTTGTTCACGATGGAGGTTCTCCATCTCCCAAAGTGCTGATGGTGACCACCACGTGATGAGGACCCTCTGAGGCATTAAGTGTCTTTTGGGACAGTCAAGTCCACCATGCCTGGGTCACCTCCCAGTGAGGCTCCCATGGCTTGTTGCCCAGATGGCAAGAGCTAGGAGAGCAGGGTGGGAGTCCACCGGAGACGGCTGGGACAGCCCGAGCACATGAGCTCCTTTGCAGACACAGTCATATAGGGAACAGGCACACAAAGGCAGCCAAATTCATCCATGTATCAATTGGAAAGAGGAAGAAGTTCAATATTCCAACACTGAAAGTGTGGGGCTTTTAATACCACAATTATGGTCTTGCATTTATCTAAGGAATAGGGGCACCCAGTGGCCAGTGCAGTCAATCAGAGGTAAACAGGTAAGACTGGGAAAAGACCCAAGAACAGAACCAAGTCATCAAAGAACCTCTGACTTGGGAGCTGAGGCCACCAAATCCTGACAAAAGGTGCTCAGAGTACAGCAGTTCGTAAATATCAGAGGACTACACTGCTCCAGAAGGCTCAAGGCTATGTGGGATTATTCTTGGGATTCTCCACAAGTCACTCAGGACTCAGTTCTCCTCTTAATGAAGGTGACATATTTCCTCATCGACTTTGAGGAAAACAGGGACCAGCCCTCCAAGAAACCACCTTAAACAGCTGTAACTGACCTGTGCACACCACCACTAATAAAATAGTATCACACACCTGTCTCTCATAAAAATCAGAGCTATAAATGGATTTTAAAAATGTATATAGGCCAGTTTTACTTAAGTAAAGGAGATTTCCGATAAACATGCAAATAGGAATTTAAACAGCAATTTAAAGACCACGAATTCAATTCTCATTACTTATGCAAACTATCATGGTCTTGTCATGCTTTATTTCTCTGCCTTATCATTTTATCCATGGTATTTCCCCTCTGTTGCTGTATTTTCTTTTTTTCCTGTCATCTACATTTTCTGGATGCATTTTTAATGTCCTCACCTCCATATTTTAACCTTCCAGGTAATACAGGATTTACAGCAGCAGACAGGGTACAGGCATTCATATGTAAGGAATGGCACCTCCTGTAATTCCTTGATACATAATTGCAGGAAACAGAAAACTTAATGATATTATCGGGCAAGTAGTTTATCATTTGAACCTAAGGGCATTTATAGGCTGCAAGCAGAAAACAGATAAGACAGATTTACAATTGCATTTCTACATCTTAAAACTCAAAAAAACTTTAGGTGGTTATTTATAGGGAATAGCTGTATCTCCTTGAAAAAATATTTTATTTAGTTCAATCTGTGTTAGATTTATTTGCCATATTTCTGTTTGTCATTATAATTGAGGAAAATGCCAGAATAACCATCCTTCCTGAACTGTAGGACAGCTATCAGATAAGGATCAGAACAAATTCTAAAAAAAAACCCTCACGAGTTATGATTAACTCTATGTAAAAAGAGGACAGGCAAGGAGAAAAAAAAAAAACAAGGAAGAGAAAACCATAATCACCAACTACCATTCCTATGGGAAGGAAAGGGGAGGAAAAAACCAAGGAAAAAAAAGCAGAACGAACGAGAGACTGAAGTATATGCTGTAAATCTAGCATACATTTTATTACCACCTATGTGCGGCTACACCCCAAGACCTTGCAATTTAGTTGCCTATTATTTGCCTTTAAACATTAGCAGAAGAGATCTACCATTTTTGAAAGGTAATTATACTGTAATGCAGATGGCAGTAAAACAATTACACAAGATAAGCCCTTGCAATGATCTTTACAAAGCAAACCAAAAGTAGTACTGAATCATAAAAGATCCAACGTGGAGAAGGCTGCATTGCAGCACTACTGCTCTGCTACAAGCTCCCCTGCAAAAGTGGCAGCACAATATTGCAAACAGCATAAGAGGCAGACACAGTGAAGGTTAAGCACTTCATAAATTTAAAGGATTCTTAATCCCAGACTAATCCTTTACAGTCTCTATTTGGTGTAGATCCTGAAATGCTCCAAGTGCTACAAAAACGTTTGTTTGGGTGTTTGTTTTTTTTTCTCCAGCACAGAGTTTAACTTTTACACTCTCCTGGTATCTACAAGCTCTGTTGGCACACTGTCTTTTTAACAGGATTTTTCCTGCCTTCTGAAAGTTGTTGAGACACAGTGCATGCAACTGCTGAAGAATCATTAATTACTATTAATAGATGTCTCTGGAGATTAAACAAACTATAACAAGTAGTATGTTTGACTGTCACATCAATGCACCTGGTATTTTTATGACTTGTTAGTGACTCAACAGAGATTTGAGATAGCAAACGGTGCCTCAACAACCCATGTTGACTGAGATTGCCTACCAGTTCCAAATACATCCTTCTCCTTTTAAACTTTGACCAGCTACTCAACAGATCAGGGCATTCTCCACTGATACATTACAGATAGGAGCTAGCATCAGACATGCACAGAAAAGAGGACACAGAGGAGATAGGGTCTGATCTTTGCTATTTTTCAGTGCATAAAATAACAGCCTATCATCTACCTTTTACAGGTCATTTTTATCACGTTGCAGGCCAAAATGAAATTTGACCTCCATTTTCCAGCTACCCCAGAGATGATAAATTTAATGCAGACAGTGTAAATGAATGAGTCTCTACCAGGGAAAAATTGGATTGGTGGGAATTATTAGTGGTGAAGTTTCTGCCCCTGTTTTTTGCATTTCATTTTTCTCCTACAGTTTTTGTCATCCTCTTCCTGTACTTTTCTTCCTCTTTCACCACAGTCTGACCCCTTTTCCATCAGGAAGGATAACATTTACTGCAGCCATGCTCTGGTCACTGCAACCATTCTTCTCCTTCTGGATAATTAAGAGCGCAGGGCAGCAGGGGGCCGAGTCTGCAACCCCACCCAAAGGAGTCAAAGGATTGCTTGTATGTTTCAAGAGAAGCTAAGCCAGGCTAAAGTCTGCGGACACTTACATAGAACTTTATAGCACCACACTTGTATCATTTCTGTATTTCTTGAGGAAAAACACCGAAATAAAACATATGCAAAGGTATGCCTGCTGAGGACAATCTCCTAAACCCACATGTATCTTTACTCACACACAACACCAGGGCTTGGGCTATAACCTCTTCAGAGCAATCTACTTTCCATTACAGGTTAGCAGAGAAGAGGTCCCTGGCCAGAAGTGTTGGCTACAACCATGACTGGAAAATAAAAAAAACTTCAACAGTTTGTAACAGATTGTTTTAAACCCTGACCTGCCTTCCAACAAAGGCTGTTCCACTTTGCCAGCTGAGTGTAAGTCTTTAGGCTGACAGTCCTCTCCCATTAATTGCTTTGATGAAGGAAAGAAATGAAGACTAATGATGGACCTGGTGTACCCCTCCATGTGGCTGCAGTTTCCATGCACAGTCAGCTGTCCTAGAAAATCTTACGATTATCTTGGACATCCCTCTCCATGCTGTTTGAAAATAGTGACTTACTGCCAATGTAAATCTGATATTCCCTTGCTTAAGAAAATGTGGTTTTATTATTAAAGCAAGATGCTTCACTGGAGAAAATTTAGCACCACAGAGAACAGCAATGGATATATTTCATTATTATTATTGTATACAGGGTGCACTGGTTGTAAGAGGAACATCTGTGCTCCTAATTTTATTATAACTTCCAGTATTTACGATATCCAGTGAGGCAAGCAGCACACACCATGTGTGCATCTAAAAGACAGAGACAATAACGGATACATGACAAACTCCTGAAACTCTGCACAGCTCCACGTTTTTCTCTGTGACACACAAGGAGTCACTACACACAATAAGGCCATAAAAACCTGATGGAAACTACAGCTGAATTCACTGGGCCAAAGACCTTGCGTTTCCAATGGTCTCCCCCTCTGGAATTCACCCTCAGTGAAGAGATGAGATTGAGCACAAATACTAAAACCATCAAGACTGCAATTCAAAGCTGGCAGTGGATCTTCTACATCACTGAGTGCTGAACAGTAGAATGGCCCCAGGAGTGTAATCCTGAATTAAACTACACAAATTCAAGTACCCATAAGCAAAAGATGTATAACTGAAGCAGAGGGAATTAGAACTAGTTCCTTCTCTTGAAGGGACCAGATGTTTTACAGGCATATTGTAGTACCTCTCTACTATGGTGACAGATGCCTTTGTGATTCCTGTAACTGGTGGCAATGGCAGTGATAAAGGTATGCTACTTTTATCCCACTGGACTGAAAAACATTATCTTTGAATCTCAAAGTCTGGAAAAAGGGGAGAAAGCTGGATACCAGTTCTGTGACAAGCAAACATATAAAGTAAAATGCCATGGAAAAAGAGCAACATATGAAAAAAATCCTTTCCCACTACTGCAGAAAAATGAGAAGTTATTGTGGAAGAGAGGAAAAAAATCCTGCAAATACAGTTCGAACAAGTCCTTGATGCTGGCCTGTTCCTCCATGTCCTGTCCCAGAAATGTATCATACAGCTGTTTGCACACCCACTGATCTGAAGCATATTCCTTGCCTCTCACATCCCAAAGGAGGCAAGGCAGGTCAGAAAAGTTTACATTTTAAACAGCAGTTGGAAATTTTTTCCCACAAGTACACACTCCATTTATCTCCTACTGAATCCCACAGCCTTTGTGCTTCCCAGGCACATTCCTAGCTCCCTAAAAGTCATCCAAAGGATGCCTAGGAGCTGGGGTGGATAGAGAGGAGAATAGTTGGCCAGGTTTCTATCCAAATCCTTGCAGTATCTCCTTTAGCCACTGTCAGAGGCAGTCTGTTGGGCTAGGCAGAGCACATATCTGACCTGTAGAGCATTTCTGATGCTCTTATGTAGTACACCAATCTCCTCAGAGAAATTCCCATTGGGTCTTCTGACACAAACATTACACTCACAGGAATATCTTGCACTGACATATTCAAGCCTGCAACCTGACTGTCAAAGCTTAATTGTTTGCTTAAGAGCTCCTATACTGCAATCATTCAGATAAAACAGCAGCCAAAGAGAAAGTAGAGCCACATTAAACTGTGGCTGAGAAAGTGGAGTTAAACTTCACCAAGGTAAAGGTATCAGGGCTGGTGAAAAGAGGGAGGAGGGCATCCAGGCAAGCGCCAAGGCCAAGCCCTTGTCTGCTGCTGCATTGACACCTCTGTGGTGAGGTCCATGGGGTTACCCCCACTGCAGTAAGAGGGTGACTCTGACAGCAACTGCTCATTCCTTTAGAAATAAAAAGGGAAAGAACACTGTACACTGAAAAGGAAAACCGGGAAAGTCAAGAAATTAAAAGGCGATGTATATGAAAGGAGACAAGACTCTGTAATAAAGCTGGGTGGCTCAAATTGTGCTCTGACTGTGCCTTTGCTGCCAGTGAAGGTCTCAGAGTGCTGAGGATGGAGAGGGAACAAGGTCTCCCCAAGGCACACAGGGTCTCTATGAGGTGAATGATCCCTGACCAGCAGAGCTGTGCAGGTAAGGGCAGCAGCACAGAGCACTTGTGCTGCCAGAGGTGTGCTGCTGCTGCTGCTCCTTCTGCAGGGACAGGCAGGCACTGCTGTAATAAGCTACCTTGTCAAAAAGCACTGTTTTGCCAGGACAAGCTATTTCCAGCAGTCCACCCAGGACTGCTTTGCTGTTGCAGTGTGTGGATATAGCTGTATCAGCAGCCTGCTCCTAATGGAGACAGAGCTTCAAGGCTGCTTTCCACATGGAAAAGGGCAGAACGCAGGGCAGACATCTTGCTACTTCACCTCCTCCTAGTCCTACACCCCGTAATGCAAAGGAGCCAGTTTCCCAGTCATTTTCTGATGTTTCTGGCAGAAACAGGTCATAGTAGCCATATGGCTGTGCAGACATATGGATCAGGATTTCAGGCGTTCTCTGACACAGAAAGAGACAGCAGAAAGTGTCAGTACAACATTTAATACATCCGTGGAACTGCATGGTGCATGACATTGCACAGGAAAAGAAAAAGTAAGATGGAAAGCTGATGTCTTTCAATAAAGATTTGAGGGGAATCACAGACAACATATCATAACTGCAGAGTTGTTTTACAGCTGCAAAGAAGAAAGACTGGGGATTTACAAAGCCTGCTGGCCTTGACCACTGCTGGTTAAAATACACCGTTGCAGAGAAGGCAAGTGACTGTTCCTCTGTATCCATTTATGTATTTTGATTTTTTTTAATGCATTCCAGGTATGTGTTACACTGCAAGGCTTTACTAGATCTAAACAGCTGCATTCAACACATGGAAATACAGTATGTCAAACACCTTTTCTCTTGCCCCATCATCTGCCTAATATAGCCCTACAATCCAACTGCAACAAACAATATGAAGATAAAATTAGCTATTATCTCTGTATTGTATGATCCATCAGAAGTCTGCTATCATCACAGAACAGCTGGAACAATTTGAGGCTAAGCAACTTCAGCAACAGCCTACAGCCTTGCTTACATCAGGATTTTCCAATGCAGACTAGATCAAAACCTTCTGATCTGGGTAGTTTAAAACTATTTCTGAACAGAGAAGTTTCAAACTTAGCTTCCTGCACCCATGAAGAAAAGAAAATAAATACATTATTCCGCATCCTTTACCTTCTACAGACTTTATGGAGAAATTTCCTCAACAAGTTGAGACACATTCCTCTACAGGAGTATTTTGAGATAGAAACGGAAATAAAAGCAGGTTAACACCTCCCTTTGAATTTTTACAGATCATGCAGATGCTAATACCATATTTACAAGTTTCAAGCATTCCTAGTATTTAAAAAATACCATTTTTTTCACTTGGTATTTTGCAGGTAAGAAAGGGCATCAGTGGAACCACTGCAAAACACTGGCACTGAACACTGAGCTGTTCCCTTTCAGGCTCAGATTGGCATTGCCCCTGAGTAGCTGTGTTGCAAGGGCTTCTCCTGGCCTCCCAGACAGCCCCCACACCTGTTTCCTGCCCAGAACTGGAGAGAAAAAAGACTCATCAGGTCAGGCAAAATCCTTAGGAAATTTTGAGGAGGGCTCCTAAAAGGTCAATAAGACAACTTGGTAAGTGTAGAATTGAGTAAGATCAAGACTTGGAGAGAAACAGCAGGAAACAAGTGACTGATCCTGCTGGGGGCTAAAGTGCCCTCTAAACTTAACAACTTCCAAAGGATCAGCACGTTGAGAGAAGGGCGTCACTTCACAAGATCACCCTTCTCGGCAGGATTTGTGGGTGCTACTATTCTTGGCACTCTCATGGCTTCATGTATAATTTTGTGTAAGTACATTAACCTTGTTGTGGCTGAATTCACCCTCTGTGCTTTTTCCTCCCTCTCCCTCAAAGAGCTTTCTGATCTTTGGAAAAGTCAATATGGGTTGTAAGATATCTCATTATCACTAGATGAAAAATGGAGGGCACGATTCTGCCATCCCTCCTCATTCAAGCATCCCCAGTTCTTTCAGCTGTGTTAGTAAATGCTACTGGCCATGAATAAAATGCTACAAGGTAGGACCTTTAGCAGAGAGAAAAAAGGATACTAAATGTCAATGCTAGAAACTTTCCACATCTCAAAGAAGCAAGGAATATTTAAAAATGGAATTATGCATTGAGTACACAATTCTTAAAAATATCTAGAAGTCACATTTCCATTAAAATACTGCAACACACACACACAGACGAAAAAAAAATCGCTCTGTTAGAAAGAATGCTCTTCAGGCAATAAAATCAAGGCTCCAACATTAAGCAATGAAAGAATTATGGTTGCTGATGCAAACTTAATTTGGTATCCTTTGCGTATACATTATCATACACTCTAATTTTGTTAACATTTTTTTAAGTGCACTTCTCCTTCACAGCACAGGATGGATGGTGTTGAATTAATAAAGCAAGTATTCAATATTTTGTCTTATCATTGTTCAGGGTACGGCCTTATGGCTTGTTTCCTGCTAGCTATTCAAATAGTGCTCTGAAGACAAAATTATTAATTTCCTTATGGGCTTTTCTGTAGCACTCATCGCTAAAATAAGTGAGGGTTTCACAGGCACTTCACTAATCTTCACCAAATCCCTGAGAGTTGAGGGAACTATTACTCTGCTTTATACATTGGAAGCTTAGGCACAGATAAATTAAAACCAGACATACCCACTAATTTAGGAAAGTCTGCCTTAAGATGTCCAAGCCACGATTTTTCAGAATCTTTGACATTATGCAGTGTTTTGTATCTTCAAAGTGTGAGTCTCACTGCTTTCAGTCACAGCTGTGCTCTTCTGCAAAGCAGGCCCTAGGGCTGAGGTTGGGCTTCCAGAAAAATGTGAAATATGCAATTAGTGATCGTCTTAAAAAGTCTGATTTATGGGGTTTAGCACCTCTGAGAAAGCTGTGACAGAAGGAGAGACAAAACCCAATTCCAAGAGAGCCCAGTTCCAGAGGCCCAGTAGCTCAGCAGTAAGCCAGCCAGCTGCCTGCTATCACTGCCATTCACCACCAACCTCTTGTACTGTTCCAAGGGACAACAGTCCTGTTCACAGCAATCCTGGCTTATCCACCTGCCTTTATCTGCCCTGAACAATTACTGATGCTTAAACCATGGGGAACCAAAGTGTCATCATGGGCACAAGACAATTACAATGTGTAAGGAGATAATGAGTATGGCATTAACAACTTCGCTGTATTTCTTAATAATTCTAAAGCTTATTGTTTTATTGCAGATTGTAGATCCATTTTTATTTGTCCCCCAAAAAGCAGAAAACATCTGTAGCATCATGTGGCTATCCTCCCACTTACTCAATTTGGGTTTTAAGTGTTAAGTTCTATCACTTGGATTTGTGCAGCTTCTAGAGTAACTGACAGCAATAATATATTATCTTCAGTGATGTGGACAAACACTTGAAAATTGATGACAAATACTCTTACAAGGAGAATTTGGAGGTATTTGGGAACAGCAAAAGACAGATGAGCATGACCTTCCCAGTTTCCATTCCTTATGATTCTCAAAGGGATCCCAGTCTCCTTGCTAGGACTAACCACTCTTTTTGTCCTCACTTTCCAACCCATAATGTTTTTACATTCAGTTAACTGTCTCTTCCCTTTCCCCCTTACTCATCCTTTTTACCTTACCAGACCTTGTTATGTCCTCCCAAGACACTGTCTCTCCTTTCTCTCTTTTAACACTTATCCCAGTCACAGAATCTCCCAGTTTCAGCCTCTCACATGCTTTTTAACACATTAACACAATCCTCGCATCAGGCCCTAGTCCAAATGATCTCTTTACCTTCTCCAGTTTCCTTTTCCAGCCAGTTTCAGTCCTGCATGATTCTTCTGGAGAAAAGGTAGTTCCCCATTCATCCACACAGAGTTACTGGACTATCGATTTGAGTTTCAGGTGTAACTGTTTCTTTAGATGTAGGATTTCCCATTCTTGCCCAACATCCCCAACTATTAGCCTCACTTCTCCAGTCGTTTTTTAGGCTGTTGATCAGGTCAGTCTCAGCACCCTCCTCCAACTCCGTGTTATGTTTCTTTCTTCCAGCCCCATTCTGCCCAATTCCCTGGCCAGTTACCCTACCTACCCATCTCTTCCTCCACCCATTTACCGAGGTCTAGCTTTCCCCTCTTTAGCACTTCCAGTTTTATTTTCTGCATTACCTCACATAGCCAATTTGTCTTTTTTCAACTTTGGAAGCCTGGGGCTCAGCCAGAATTGGTGCAGCCCTAACAGGTAAGGTCCACCTGAGACACACTTGTCCTCCACAAGTTCCAGATTCACAGCACCTCATGCAGACACAATGGCTTTTACCAAGCCCAAGCACAGGCAGAGAGATTCAACTGTAATGTAAAGAAAACCCTAACAGAATCTTCAAAGGATGTATTCCAGTCTTTTTCTCCTTTAGGATTCAAAAACTGATTAAAAATGGACCTGATTTCATGAGCACTAACGGAATATCCTTGATAAAGGAGACTACCTCCCTGCCTGTTATCAAACCACTGCTCTGAAGCACAAGCTGCTTGGAAAGTCCAAAGTGTTTCTTAAAAGAGTAGAATAGTATGGTTTTCAACAATTCAAAAAGTTGTTCACTTTATACAGTACTTCTAAGGAAATTTCGCCAGAAAGAGTTTTGGTAAAATGGTTGAAGTTCTAAGCAGTGGAAAAAGGGATACTTAAGGACGTAGTACACAGCTTTAAAAACCACCTGTCCTGTCACACTCCTGCCCTCCTTAGAATAAATCCAATAACTTCTCATTTCAACCAAGAGGAGCAAAGCCGGGAAAGAAGCCAGAGACATACTTTGATGCAAATAGGGTCAGGAGACCTTATTGGACAAAATCCTCTTTCTTCCATTTTCCTGAAGATGACCTGAAAGTCACCAATGCTAATTCTGCTCATTCTACCTACAGATGCAAGATGAAAGGCATCAGCATTTGTTGTTTTGACTAAAGCAATTAACTAATATTCAAGATTCGGCTGCAGCTTCCATTCAAAAATATATTGCGTAGGGAATTGTGTTTGGCTTGAAGGCAATTCTGATTCATCAAGGGTACTGTACAAGATACTCCTTAGTAACAACAAACAAGAATTAAACATTTTCCTACTTCTGTAGCCCAGCACCTTCCTTTGGGCCTTCAATCATGCTAACAAGTGCTTTGTTTCTGTGGGTTGGAGTTTTTTAAAGCTTTCCATCATAATTACATTCTAAATGCTGCTACTCCTGTTGCCCTGCCTTGTCACCACTGCCTTGTTATGCCTCAGGTGCTTTTGTTCATGTCAGCTCAGGCACTTGTGAACACACACACACACACCCCCACACACTTCTGCCACACCATACCAGCAAAACAGCACAGAGCCAATTTCATTTGCACTTGACTACAAACACTATGTATTTTTAAGGAGGCTCTGACTCAGAGTATGATAAGAACCCTCCAAAAACTTTCTTTTCCTTGTCTGAAAAAAGGGTCACCATGTCCACCAGCTCCCTCCCTCCAGGATTTATCAGAAGCCTGGCATAAAATAGCATCAGACTGGGCCCTGTTTAGCCATACAGAACACAGGTAATTTGAAAAAGGCTACAGGCAATGTGACTTACCCAAAACAGCCCAAGCTTCTCATCTGATCCTCTACCCCAAAGATGCCCATGTTGTACTTAAAGACATTTATATCACAGATATGCTGCTATGTGCTTCTTTTAGATATGGTAACACTGAAGACATGCACTCAGAGAAGGAAAAAAAAAATCTGTTTAGTAACTATTTCCAGTGTTTTTAAAATCTTTAAAAAAAAAAACAAAGAAGAAAATTTTTTTAGTTCTACTTAAAAATGTAGATGACAAATATGTTAAATAAAGAAATAAGGCCATGCTCTGAACAGACTCCCAGCCATTTGGCTGCAGTGATCTGTCTTTGGGTGCCAGCAGCACTCCACCAGCCCCGGGCAGGAACCTCAACTTTGCTGCAACCTCCAGCCTGGTGTGAGCTTCTGTGTGGCTTGCGTGACTCCAGCCTGCTTAAAACAAAGCTACCAAGGATCAGAGGCACGGGAGAAACTGCTGTGACATCGTGGCCTTTTTCTGGATCGCCAGAAGCACAGAAAGGGTCGCATTTTGTCAGGCTGTGGTATGAAGCTGAGAGGTTAACAAGAGAAGCAGGGGAGAGAGTGTGGGCACAGGTGGGCATGTGGATGGCACTGGGTGCTTCAGAGCTTCCTTAACTTAGCACCTCACGGTGAATTTTCATTTGAACAATTTAATAAATTAGAAATATGTATTTCTTTAGAGTCTTTCTTTTTTTCTGTGCTCCAGAGTATCGAGTAGCAGGGTGGAGAAAACACTGACATACAGCCTAGAAACTTCCTTTTAGTAGGTTTGGTACCAAGAAAATACAAAATACAGACCTGCAGAGCTATGTGACTGAACATAAAAAGGAGCAGCTCACTGAGCACTGTAGCTATCTAGAAAACACACATAAAAATTCAGAGAAGAACCGAATGAGAAGCAATAGCACAATTTACTTACAATCTGGAATATCAGCAGGATTTTAGTTTGTTTTTTGTGGGTTGCTGGGGTATATGGTACATTACAGTAGAGCATCAGCACTAATTCTACATGGCAGCTCCTCAGAATACCATCTGCTTCCCCGGTAACTGTTAATATAGTTGTAATTATCTACTTCTAAGCACTTTATTGGGAATATCATTTGCAAATTAATCAACTACAGACCGGTAAAACAAATGACATGCTTGTCTGAAAACAACAGCATTATTTCAAATTATTTTCCCGAGGGTTGGGAAATACCAGTCATAGCCAAAACTGGAAACAGGGCAAGGAAAGGTCTATGTTCAGCTTAAAATCACTCTTTCTACCTACATTCACCATGAATTTGTGGGTATATGAAACAGATGACTGGTTGTCAGGATCATCCCACTTCTGAGTCACTTTCTCATTGCTTCATACAATCCAAGTTCTTCCAGGACTTTGCTTTCTCCACCTTGGCATCTTTCCTTGATTCAGGCTACTCCAGCCTCTTTGCCCTTGATCTCTTCCCTTCTGCCCTTTTTGCACAGCTCATACATCTCACTGCTGGCTTCTATATCATTGCTTCCTTTCTTCAGCAAGGAATTTTTAGCTCCAAGTACCCAATCATCCTAAGATAATGTCCAATTGCAGACCTGTGATACAAAGTCAGCGTGGGATTTGTTCCTCCAAATCCCAGTTACATGCTCACCATGTTGCAAAACTGAAGGCTGCCAAATGCCAGTAAATACCAGGTTGCGCTGCATGGTCCCATAGAATGAAGTAACCTTAATTATTTGAAAGATGTTTGTATGAGGAATTATTAGAACCACACAAAAGCACTGTCCCCACTGAAGTTTCCAATAAGCTATTAGGAAAATTAATTTAGAGGAGCACAATAAGCAACCATGCTGCTATCAGTTTACTCATGCAGATACCATGAATAGCCCTGTCATGATAATGCTGTTGAGCAAGAGATTTTTAAAATCACTTAACTTGTAATTCTTGAAATATTAGAAGCCTTGCAAAGTTAATGCAATATTCTAGCTCAATGAACAAGCAATACATAAGGCATGGTTTTTGTGGCATCTGTTTGCAGTGTCCTTTTTTTGACAGTAGGTCTAAGTGAAGCACTGTCAAATGGCAGACAGTGGGGTAAGCTGATCGATAATTGTGGAGTGCCATTTCTACATTCATGGTTGAAAGCTCACAAATAAAAGCAAACAGGTTATCTGCTCTGTGATATAAGTGTCCTCAGATCACTGTATTCCAGTATCTCAGCACTTTTCTTATGCTTTTCCCATCAGTGCCTCTTTCATCTATTAACGCAACAATCAAGGTTAAAAGCAAAAAGAAAGTAGATTGTTTGGGGAGAAAAATTAAATTAATTTTTTCAGAGTGATAACTTCTGTGTATTGCTTCAGCATGCGTAGAACCAGCTCCCCAAGCAAAAATCCTGGTTTTTGACTTAAGAAATATGGATCTATTTTATGTTTCTTCAGCTGTACACTATTCAAGGACCTAAATGTAACTTTATTAAATAACAGTTCAAAGTAATAAGAGTTTATGTTCTTTAAAAAATTGAAGTCCTTGAACAGAAAGGACTCACTCAAGAACTGAAGCGGCAGACAAACAACTCAGCTGGTAAACCTCCGCAACTAAAAGGGTTTCTCTTCTTTCTCATCACTGTTCCAGTGAGCAAGAGAGTTGTTACTGATCATCAAGGCTGAACAGCTACTACTAACTGCTACTTTTGTGCATGATGAACCTTTTTTTAAGGGTTACAGATACTTGACTCCAACAGCAAGCATTTCATAGTAACTGTAATAAAATGGTATTCTACCTGTGGCAGTCCATTCATAATGAACTGGAACTTTGTGTATGATTCATCACCTCTGCTTTAACTATTTCATTTAACTTCATAAAATAGTCTGGAAAATTGGTGTGAAACTCCATCCAAACCTTTCAAATTTTTACATTGTTTTACAGACATACTTAGAAAATGCATTTGATTTTATTCATAGAAGGCTTTGTTCTTTAATGTATGATAAACACCTTGGGAAAACCTAACTGGTTTTTAACAAATCATGCAGCCTCTCTTGTAGATAGCAGGCTTCTATAAATGTCAGCTAAAGAAAAATTTTTGCCAGATCCATGACTAAATGGCTCAAAAAGTTACCCTCTGCAAAAAGCACACAAGAAAAAAAATCTTTTTCTTTAGCAAAAATGGGTATTTAGAGTATGTGTTCATTATGGTATATAAAATTTTACATTTTTAGGGCAATTCAATGCACTCCATAGAATAAAACATAACAAGTTAGATCTTCATTGTTTTCAAGGGCCTATGTCAGTAAACATCAATTAATATCTGGCCCATGAACTGTTTTTCACATATTACTGAGACTGAAGCTCTAGGTACTGAGCATATATAGACTGCTGAAAAATAACATTTGTAAGTTAAAGACCTCTGTGTAGAAGTCTAAATCACATCTTATGTCCCACTTACATGTGAAATCTTCAGCTCGTTACATGTGAATTAGCAACCTCAGTGATGTCTGTGTTTTTTGCACTAAATATGCTTTCCCAACTACAGTGCATCACAACCTTCTTTTCTCTCCTCCTAAATGAACTTTACTACTTATTACATCCTCACTTACCCTCTATTCAGTGCTGTGCTGAGGCGTTAAACAGCACTGCATGCTAGGAAGCAATTCTTGACCTTCTTTCTCTTACCCAAAGTAGCACAACGGTTAGGAAAACACCTCCCTAGGGAGTCAAAATTCCATACAAACTTAGCAATTCTTTTTCTGATGTATTTATTCATAGGAAACAGGTCATTTAATAATCTAAATGCGGTTCTCAAGCAACCCAACTTCGAAAATTCTAATTAAAGTTCTCAACCTAAATGGGTATTGGAAAGAAAGGAAAGGGTGTCCCCATTTTCTTGTTATTTCCAAAGCATCAGTAAAAATAAACAAGCAAAAGAAACTGGAAGAAATGTGAGAACACTGGAGATCTAACATCAGCCCAGCAGAACAATTCAGAGCTAAGATAAATGCTCTAACCTTAATGCACCTTCACGGTGCCTAGTCATCTGCAGAGATCTTTGAACAATGAGTGCTTCTGCATAACAAGCGAGCAGAAATACTTTGAGTGGATGTAGTAAGGCAAATTAAAGTTGCAAGGGCAGCTTGAGCTCACAGTGCTTGGGGTTTTGTCCACTGGACATTTGTCTTTAATATCCCTTTCCTGTGCAGGGTTAATTTTGCAGGGGGATGTAATGGTGTGCAGTGGGAACATCCCGGGGCACAGCCCACAGAAGGAGCTGCAGACTGCCCAGTCTGCCTTGGCTGATCCATCCTGTGCCCATTTCCATACCTTTTTCTTGCGAGAAGCACCGATGTGAATTAGGATTTGCCACACTGAGCTCAAAGGAGTTCAGGTGGCAGAGAGGCACATTATTTCCAAGCTTAACTTGAATCAGTTCTGAAAAATCCTCCTACTAGTTTTCTCTAATATTTCTTTGCTAGTAGCAGGGATTTTCTGCTGCATAGGACATCTCTTCTGTTCTCTTGAGCTTCTGCTCACTTTAGAGCAATCCCTTGAAGGCTCCCTGAGGTTGCTCTTTGTGAAATAAGACATATTCTGAGTGGGCACAGGCATCTTTGCTAGCTCTCACACTGCATCTTACTCATTTCCTTGCTCCACTGTGGTTCTAACCTTCTTTCAGATTAAGTGCAATTTACATCTCTTTAACTAGACATATTGGTGTTATTACCATTGCAGTCCTATTGATTGCAATGCTGCACTTAGCATCACTGTTCCAATTTTATCATCCTTAGTCATTCTTGCATGACTGTGTATTTATGTACGAGTTCTATTATTTAAATTAGTATATAACATTAGAAAGGAAGCATGACAGAATTAAAACAAACCGAAAAGCACAAAAGAATGATACCAACATGCTGAAAATAATGCCCTCCTTTTCTTGGCTATATCAGCACTCAGTTATTTGGATTTCTCTTTCAGGAAATGCTTTTATTGGTTACTTTAAGACATTATAGCCATAAAACAATGTAATCAACCTTGAAAACAGGAAAGTGTTTACTTTTTAAGTTTCATATTCTGCTCAACAGTACAATACAAAAAGGCAAAGGAAACGTTCTGAGGAGATGTATCTGTAAAGCACTGTAAAGACTGGTGACAGCCAGTGTTTACCAGTGACAGAGTAAAACAAACACTGCTAAAAACAAAAAACAGTTGCTTCTGCCATTAACTAAGATATCATGAACTTAGAGTCTGGAAAAATAGTCTAGGAATTCTGTGGATTCTGCAAAGATAGCAATAATGTGTCATGGCATCAATCAGACGCCACCGCCCAATTAGGTATTTCATGTACAATACAAGGGAGCAAAGACAATCCTTACTCTGAGCCACAGGCCAGACATTTCATCCAATTCCCAAAGTTCAACAAAACAGAATTTTCTAAATTTGTGATGTATCACCTAAGCCTACTCCCACCTTTGCCTCAACTCTGTCTACACCATTCTCATTCCTCCTTTTACAATAAAATTCCAAAACTATATGCCACAAAACACTGACTGACCCCTCTCTAGGACCCCTGGTCCTGACATGGCTGATACTACTTTTAACTGCCCTGCAAAGCTAAAGAAAAAGCTTATGATAGTCCTAAATGCTCACAAGTTTATTGACCAATTTGAGTAACAGTACCTGTGTTCCTCACAGAATTTTCTCAGTAGAGCTCATGAAGAACCAAGCTGCGACTACTCCTATTCCTGAAATCTAGTACATTCATAATTCCTTTACTCCCTTGAAAATACATACCCAGCTTTCCCCTGAGGTCCACAGTGACTTATCTTAAAACAATACCAGTCATTCAAAGAAGAAGCAGAGACTTTGCCTTTTGGAAATTTTTTTTTCATCAAATGATCATTGAATATTTGATAGCCCAAATAAGAATATGCAGGTATGGCAGACAAAAATTCAGTAACTGCTATAATCAATAAGCAGGTCATTCAGCAAACCCACTCTCATTAATTAAGAGAAGGAAATGTTGTTTCTTAAGACAGATGCAAAATGACAGTCACATGTATTTACTTCCTGTTGACATCTTGATCCAAGCTGCATAAAAATAGTATGTCTCATCTCTTTTAAACAAACATAAACCCCACTTATGATCAGTAGGTGGTCTGACAGCATTTTAATTTTAATGAAAAATGTCCTTTCACAGCCAACAAGGCCAACCAAAGTCAGCCCATGAATGATCTTAAAACTGGCTTTTGCTTTAAAGCCCTGTCATTCATTTCAGTGTGGACAGTTACAAAGCTTATGCACATTATTGCTTAATGCTCACAGTGGGGCTGGGGCCTAACAAATGCTTGGGTTTCCATTTACAGCCAGAAGGGAGACAACATATCAGCCTTTTTAAGCTGTAATAGGTGGTTTTGTAAGACACCAAGATATGCAAACTGGAAAGAGAAACTGAGATGTCCAGAAGGTTAATTATCAACTGCCTGTTTACTCAGAAGTTTTCACCCATTAGGACCTGACAGTTAACATTTAAACCACTACAAAAAGGAATAATAAATGTATGTATAACTACAGAAGTATAAGAGATCTGATCCTCCTCCTCATGCTATCACTCTACTCATTTTCTCATTCCCAAAGCACATGCTTTTCACAGAACCATAAGGAACTACCACTTCAAAGCATCTTCACCAAGCTACAATGAAAAGCCTAAACAATCATCCAATGACTCAGCCTCTCCTTGTGTCTACCACATCCCTGCACTGCTCTTCCCCTGAACCGGAGCTAGCAGTGGCTTGGGACATTTGGCACAAACCTCTAGAGAGGCAGATCGTATCTGCCTCTTGGCACAAAGAGTTACGAGATGCCCATGACTATGCATGTCCCATCAACTCTGCCCAAGCTTGCCAGAACCATGAGTAGGACTGTGGGGAGCAAAGTGAGCCAGCTGCAACAAGTGGAAAAGACAATACAATACCTTATTCCACCACTGTCAGATTTGGAAAGAAAGCCTAGTTCTGAAAGAGAGATAAAATGTCCTCAGAGAAAACTTGTTTCAGACCCCGATATTTGTAAACTTATCCTTTCAGTTCCCTCTAGGCAAAACAAAACAAAGCAAAGTAACTCTTAACTCCCCCAAAAAGAAAGGGCGTAATAATCCCATTTTTTAAGAGCTCAACAGGGAGAGCCTTTCAAAATGGAGGAGACACGCTCAGGAGATGAATTCAAATAGATCTAACCTAGATGTTCATGACAGTCCAAAATCTGGCCTGACATAGGAATGATGTAGGTTCAGCATTTAATAGTTTGGTAAATCAGAAAGACAAGAAAGAGCTGATCCATCTAATCCAATGAATGTCAGGATTTAAAACTCAGTCCAGCACATAACTACAAGACAGTGTAACGACAGAAGCAGCAGTATGTTCTCCACAAAGCTAGTACAGGTTAGCACTTTAGCTGTGTAATTATTGTCTAAGTTATTCATACTCTGAGAGATTCATCAAAAATAAAGCACATGAGAACAACAGAGGGTGTTCACTAGTTTATGACATAAGCAGGACAAGAATCTGCAGGCAAAATGCAGGACAAGCTGTCCAGGTCTTGCCTTGATTTTAAAAAGACATTAATGTCTGCGCGACAGACAGCAAAACTTGTTAGTAAAAATATATCTCATCATACAGCAGGTCAAAATGACTGATGTATGACAAAACAGATTTGATAAACAGAGTTAGTAATCTTCACAAAGTTAATTTGGCAATCATAACAACTCAGAATTTATATTTGCACTACCTGATGGAGGGCAGTGCATATTATTATTATTAACAAAATACCAACAACCGATTCAGCCTCCAAGTCAATTCTATTTACAGTTTGTCATTCCATTATAGCAAAGCAGCACTGGCAGAGACACAAGAAAAAGACTTCATCTTCATAAAGATCATTTTTAACATACAAGCACAGACAGGCAAACACAAACACATTTTTTGTCATAAAGGAAGGAGGTACTACAAATTGAAGATGGGACAGCTAAAATGGAGAATTATATAGTTTTGCATTATTTCAAACTGGACATGAAAGTATGCCTTGTAGAAGTACAGTCTAGACACTGAACAAAATGGACTCCATGCCATCACAACCTCATTCCAACACAACATACAGTCCTCATGCGATTGTTTTCTGGGATATCTGCAGACATCTAATAGAAGAGTAAGTAAGGTATTTTCCAATAAAGGTAAGATGTTGGATTTTCTATCCACAATCTTTTAATGTATTAATAAGACAGCAGGTATTAGAGGAGGAGAAAATACGCAGTGGGATCCAATTCTATAACCTTTCACTAGTTAGTCATATTGCATGCCATCTAGAATCCTCCCAGAGCAAGGTTAACACTCCAAGAGTCCAATTAGTTAAGGAAATATGCTTAAGTTGTGTTTTGCCACTGAAACACAGCTACTTTCATTGCACAGACAGTAGCTAGAAGGGTAACACTTTTATGCCACATGCATAGCATATGCATCTGTTAAGACTCGGTGAAGCATTTGGGTTTGTCTTTTCTTTTACAAGAATCACAAACCAAAGTCCGCTAATAAAAGAGTAAAATTTCAACTTTAATATTAATCTGATTCACAACGGTAACTTGGAGGCTCTAACAATTCTGCTTCAGCAGGGAATCAATTCAGGATTTACGCAAGCGACAGTTTTGGCAAACGCTCACAGAGTACAGTGTACGGAAGGTACTCTTCACAGACTATCAGGAGATCATGATGCCCTTGGGAGTCTCTCTAATTAACAATAAACTGCTTTTACAATTGAAAATGCACCCTCAAAGCCTGGTGACACTATGGATACGTCAATTCCTGATCCACATGCTTCATTGTATGCAATGTCTTTGGAAATCAAGGGCAACAACAACCTAGAAAATATTTTTCAACATTTGGACTGTTGCCACCAAATCAATAATGGTGGAACAAAATGAATTACAAGATTCCACAGCTTCAATCACAGAAGAAGTAGAGAGTAAGCCAAAAAGAGAAACCACAACTTGCATTGAGAGACTAGTTGGACAGAATTGTATGTAGACTTGGATCTAATTAAATGAGACTAAGGACAAAAGGGAGGGAAAATCATTTGATAGCCTGCATGGAATTGGTCAACACAAAAGAGTACTCAGCTCCTGAAATATGTAAGTAATTTCTCTTGATTGAGCCAGAGGATTTACACAACCTCCATCCTGAAGGACAGACAATGAATGACACAAGGAGAGGAGAATGCTTAACTGTCAAGATTATTACAATTTTCTTGAAAAGCTTTTCCACAGAACTGGGGTTTTCATCACTTCAGGAACACACGTTCAATATTATTTAGGGAAAATTCAAATTGGAGAAGGCTGTGAAATATGTATGTGAAACACAGCAGTTTTCTCCCAAAAGAAATGATGTGCACTGCTTTCATATGTCTGCACTAAACATTTCTGCCTTGTCAAGCCTCAGCTTCGTCAGCAGCCAGCTTCTCTTACTTGCTCTCCACTAGCTTCCCCCTGCAGCAACAACAAGCATGGAATAAGCAAGAATACCATATTGGACAGCAGCATGCTTGGCTCAGGTCAGAGGGGAGGAGCCCACATGCTGGAGATCCTGTGGGGTGCAAGAAACTTGTACAGATCGCACTGTTGTCTAGCAGAGAACTGGAGAGCTTCCTCTGTTCACAGACACAGTCTTTTTAAAAAAGATCAATCCAGCAAAATAGATTTACAAAATGGCTGGATTTGTTCCCCAAGTATCTTTAACCAATCCCTAGAATTGCATACTCTGACTTAAATTCTGTGGTCAGCTTTAGCATCAGCTATGGCTTTAAAATACTGCATTTTTCTAGTTCTCTCTAAAAGTTTTTAAGTGGTGGTATTGAGGATAGAGTGCTCATTTTACCACTGATGCTGTTACTGTAACCAAACCTGTGTCTGGAATAAGGAAGTCAAGCATCACTGCTGACCTGACCCTTGTGGGAATGATGACTCGTGCTTACACCTGTATGACTACTGGGTACACTAGAGATCATTACATTAAACTTTCACGGCTGGTGCTTAGGTCAAAGAAACCACAGCAAGCTACAGTACAATCTGCTGCTTTCTCACAAATGCATGGGGAGCCAGGCAAGCTCATTACCACTTACAAACATAGATTCAAAATGCATGTAAGTGATACTGGACCATTTGAAACACACTTCCAACGACAACAAGACAGGCACAGTAATTTTAACCTTGCATTACTGAGTCATGATTTCCAAGCATGATTTGCCATCTTCTGCTTCCATCTTTTCCCTACAAAAAGAATAAGCTGTCCAAATAAGGTTGATAGCTTTAAAATCAAAAGTAACAAGCAAAACAGTACCTCATACACTAAACTAAATACATGACTCTGCAAGTATCCTTTACTCTTTCCAGCTGCATTCATTGAAGGATACAGCTAGCTCTAATACAGGAAATTACAGACCTCCTGTAAGAAATGTATGTCAGGTGCCAAAAGCATTTAAATTCTATCTTTTTCCAATTCATGAAGCTCACTGTAGCATTGTATTGTTCCATTATTAGATTTATGCATTTAGCAAGCAAGCATATTATAAGAGTGGCTGTAAGTAATTACTCTTTTCTAACGGCAGGAAACATAGTATTGTCCGTGCTATGTCATTTTTTATGAGAAAAATAGTCAGTTTTTTAAAAAAGACTTCAATGCTTATAAAAACATACAAATATCTCATTTATTAATAAAACATAGTCCTAACTTGTGGGAAGAGCAAGGCAGACGGACACTGAAGGTAAGTGACATAACTAATTCATTACAGCATATTGATTATCAGACATCATCCAGAAAAGCTTATTTTTGTACTGATGTCACATTCATTTGGGGATTATGTCTTGTAGGATACATTTTTAATGAGATTTTGTAAACTGGGAAATTCAAAGATAATTTCTTATACTTTGTAACTTTTTGGTTTGCCCTCTTGAAATGGTCACCATATGAATGGTATGTTCTGTCAGGAAATTATGGTGATGGAAAATTGGATTCATCCAGTTGCTTAATGGTTGTATACTAAACTTTCCATGGAGTCTTGCAGAGAATGTTCTCACCCCCAAAATCCTTCTTTCAGGACATCTACCAAATACTCCCTGTTGGAAGTGTCTCTCTGCACTGGGAATGCTGGCACTCACTATACAGAGCTCCAAACTTACTAAGTAGCTCTAGACTTTCTGCAGACAGTGTCATACAAATCAGGAAGAGCTTTGCACATGAAAGACGTCTGGGATGCAGCCTTACACATACTATATGAACCTAAGTACCTAATCCATCTGCTTCTCACATTCATGAATCTGCAAACATTTTAAAGATGGTACCATCAATCTACGATGTTCTTTTTACTCACTGTACAAACAAAGCTAAATAAACTTTATGAGTTACCTGTATTTGGCATGGTGTAACTAGATCCAAAGGAAATTTTTATAAATTTTCTAGTTTAAATACAAAGTTTAAACCCAGTTATTAATACAATGGCACTTGTGGTATTTGAAACATGGGAAGGTACTTCCTTCAATTATAGACAAAATAATGTCTGAGACTATTTAAATACTCAAACCCTTGCTCACTTTTCTCATGCAAGAACCTCACTGGACGTAAGCAGGTTATGCAAGCAACTCAGGACTGAGTGTACCCAGGCTTGCCTCCCCAGGACATTAGACTTTATCAGCTCAGTAACAGCAGCTTAACACAAAATGGTGCAGAACTGCAGCCACATGGTGCTCATCTCTCAGTGCTACAAATTCTGAACTCTACAGAAACTCTGGTGTGATTTCCATCAGCTGATCACTGAATCCAATGAGCAGATCCTGAAGTCTGTAAAGTCTACTGTGGTCTGCTGGAATGGAAGTCACCACCAACATACAGCTTCTTCTTCTTCTTCTTATTATTATTATTATTAATTATTATTATTATTATTAAATTATATTATTATATATAATAATAATATATAATTATATAATTATATATTATAATTATATATTATTAATAATAATAATATTATTATTATAATGACTATTAGTGTTTTCCACAGAAAAATTCCTCAGGAGACACTGAGTAAATGTTTCTTTTTTTCATTTAATTATCTGATCCTCATTTTATTCACTCTCCTGTCAGCAGTGAAGAGCAGCATGAAAATAAGACACCCCAGAAATAACCCCAATGGCAAGGCTAAAGAGCAGCAAAAAGAAGATAAAAAGTTGTGTGTTATGACACTCTGCTTTTACAGATGCTGCTGAAATGCTATTGCTAAATACCTGGGCAGTTTATAAATAAACCCTTCCAAAAGCCTGTTTTACACAATCACGAAATAAATTAAACTACCCAAAATTCATGCTGCTAATTAAAATAGTCCCTGTAGGAGGCCAAAGTAGCTACAAGGCTGAGGTAAACATGATGCTTTTTTTATTGAACAGCAGTTGATTCATTTTATATCCTATTTACATATATTTGCTAGTGTCATCAAAATCTGGTAAAACCCACAATTTTATACTCATCAGTTAAAAACTCCAAACAGATCCATCTTTTAGGACACCAGCAAGCTCTCTTGCTTTTATAGAAAGCCAGTAGCACTACACTTCCATTCTAAAAAAAAATCTGCCAGCATAGGAAAGCAGGAGTAAGACATATGCAGTTCTTTACATATCTGGACCAGAACATTTTATGCCAGTCATAAAACTGGAATTTGAAGAGTTATGAGACACCTAGAAAGGCCTCTGAAGGGTTAAATGGACATTATATTACATGGTCTCCTAATAGAAAAGTGGTATTCATGAGAGAAATAAACTGAACACTTACCATGGTGCCAGAAGCAAGTCACTTAAAAGTCACTTTTATTCAGAAATGATCATTTAAATTTGAATAGATGATAGAGTTTCATTTTAACCAGCTGTTCAAGATAAATTTTTCTCCTGACAATACAATTTAGAAAAAAACTCAATACTTAGCACCCAAGTCACCTAAAAAGTCAGTCTAAATACATCTCATGACAAGTGACAACCTTGTCATGGTTGGTTACACAACTTGTATCACAACCTTACAAGTTTATGGAAGCCCACGAACTGATTGAGTTTACCTGGCTTAAAAAATGAGCTGTGGATACAAAGAGCTCTCTTTCTGGTGCCTTTATAACAAGAATCAGAATGAAAAATTAAAATCTGGACCATGCAGACCTCCCCACCTTGCATTGGCAGTCAGCACGCAAGGCACTGGTGCATTTCAAGGTCTTACAAGTACAAGGTCTCATTAGATACAACATCTTTAATAAAGTAACAGCAAGCCACTCTCAAGATTGTCTTTTACTATACTCCAGTTGAGAGCAGTCACAATGCCCTTATTTCCTCTTGGGTGAGCAAAATGAATTGGACCCAGGGAAGATGTCTCCAGTGTAGACCCCTGACCATGAAATTTTTTACTGATGCTTTTTTACTGTAACCTATGGTTCAGCTTTTCCACAATAACTTAATTATTTCATTTCCCTTTCTACTCTGGACTGAAGTATTTATCACACTGACATCTGGCAGGGAGGTTGCAGTCTGCTCACTGGTCCTTATTTTTTTAAGGAGATGAAGAGCTTCAACACTTGGAGCAGTTCTGGCTGCTTAGTAAACACTGAGACAAGTGTGCAGGAGAATCTCCCATTACTTTTTCATGCCTGCAATGTGCTGCAAAGACTTCATCATTCTTCTTCCCTTTTGCTCACTAACTAGCTTATTAGCAGAAGTCAGTGGTTTCCTCTCCTTCCCTCTGTGCTGCCCCTTCTACTGACTCTACTGGCTGATGGAGAACCTGAGGATGCACCTGGCATAAGTTTATGGATACTCAGCTGCTGGAGTGATTACCCCAGGCCCTGGTACACTGCCTGGCATGGGCAGTTTCAGTATCCAATATTTTCTTTAAGAGAGAGGCTCTAGCACAATGATGAATTGATTCTAGTGAGCTCATGTAGTATGTTTGTGTTATGGATCAAAGCAGGTGGCAAACAGTGGTCCTTCCAGGCACTACCAGCACAGACCTACACACAAATTTTTCTCCAAACCTAACTCCCATGTGCTCTCACACTTCAAGGACAGCAAGAATCAAACCTTCAACAGATGACAGTGCCAGGAACCTGTAGCATTTTACAACACAGATTTTGCCTTTATCCTTTGCTGAATTCCTTTCACAAGCAGAAATTCCTGTGGATGAGCAGTGGAGGTGAAGTGATTCCCTGACAAGAGGTCTGACAATAGGTCTTGTGCACTAAAACCCAGCACCAGGAACTCAGTAATGTTCAGTAACACTCAGTAATGCTGAGCCAGCCCTTTCCACATCCCCCACTTTCCAAAGCTAGGTCCAGACTGCACCTCACTTCCTGACATTCAGTTACATCTTGTCAGCTCTGGAGTGAGGCCAGGATTCTCCTAAAGAATAAAGAGCAACTGAAAGTTAGAAATAGAAAATCTATAAAGTTTAGCAGCTGGCTCACATTACATGTTAAGCAATCCCCAAGCCAGCACAAGAGACTGCTTCTAGTCAGGTTCCCATGGTCAGCTCACTCAAGTAAAGATTTACTCCATTCAGGATCAGGAAGTGAATGCACACCCAGGTGATCAAATGATGTTCCCCCTTGTATTGCAATGGCAGTGCAATTCTCATGACTAAGGAAGTGGCTCTCTTACTTCTGGATAGATCACAAAAAAAGGACTTCATCATGTGAACAGAGACTGTGGTGTTGTGTGACATGGAGTCTACTAATTCCAGGACCTTTTGGAATGTGACATTTCTCTACAGTACACTGAGTCCACATAATCTCAATGCCACGTGATCCAACATCCTTTAGCATTACCTCTCCATGATTCAGCTACCACAGTGGAAACACATAATAGGGCTGGATTTTAAATTATGTGAAGGCAGTCCCTATGTAAAATTTTCAGTCCTCTTCAGAAACTCTGTTTTACACCCAAGTTTTAACTGTGACCATCTATTCCAGTGGTGTAGACCGCACTGGCCACAGCACAGCATGAGATGAGGGTGCACTGCTGCCCACATCACTTGCACCACTCAGCTCATGCAGGCCAGCCATGAGGCATCTGGAGAAACCTATACAACCAACTACAGGGCATCAAAAGGTACTTGACCAAACAAGGAAGAGGTATTTTAGGGGAAATGTTTGTCAACTCACACTGGCAGACACTGCCTGGCCAGCAGGCCACAGGTGGTCAGCACACAAGGATACTCCAGGCACACAGCTAGGTACAAGCATGGCTGGGTCTCAGTCCAGCCAACAGAACTTCTCTCAAATCAAAACACATGGTTACAGCAAATCTGAAAGGGATAGAAGCTGTAGCTCCCACCAATGTGATCACAGATTTTGCCTAGCAAAGTCTTGTGTGCATTTTCTCAGTCAAAATCTCTCTAAAATGTCGTGGCCAGAAGGCATGTGGTGAATGTATGCTGAGTTACAGACAAGCTTTTGGACAAGACAGAGCATATGTGAAAGGCATGCATTGTTTGTCTTCCATTTCGGATTGCACTGCACTCACAGCAAACCATTTTAAGGAGGTGTCACTTTACTAGAAATCTATGGGATGGTGATTGCCCCAATTAATCTTCCTGACTCTAGCATAGATTAACTTTTAAGATCAGTTCTCAATATAGGCAATTACAGTTCACCAATTAGGCAGTAACACACAACAGTGCATTTCTGAGCAGTTAGAGCACAGACCAGTACTACAAAGTGCAGTCCTTCAGGACAACCAATTGTAACTGAACTATGAGCACAATTATCTTTTGCTTGATACTTATTATAGTTCCTATTAAACTGAGTTTTTAAATACAAACAAATAAGTCAGCTATACCTGTACATGCTTCAGACTTTGTGTCTATTCAGAGAAAAAGCCATCATAGCCTTATCCATAACTGCAATATTGCAAAGATTAAGAACCAGCATTTTGCCTGAAAAAAAGAACTATGACAAGAAGCATATTATTGGTAGACATATCCTATCACTGACAGCCAAAAGGAAAGCTCAAATAAATTTTGTGAATCCACTTCATAAAGACATCAAAAATACCCAGCTCATGTTCCCATACATGAAATACATTTAGCTTTACCTCTACAAACTATCACAGCTGTACATCTAAACCCTGGTGCAAAATTTGCTTCCCAAAATACACACCAATAGTGACCACTCATATTTAAGTGACCTTTGAGGAATTCACAGGCCAAGACAATAGCTATATTTTCAGTCTTCACATATGACAGGAGGCAATCAGACAATCTCACTCCACATCCCCTCCAAACCATACCAGCAGGACACAGCCATGCCACCACACATTTTCTAATCTATCCTAAGGCTTGACATTTCTGACACTGGACTTTGGAAAGCAACAGCCCAAAAAAAAATGTTAGAGGGATCTCTCTAATAAGAAGATGAGGAAAAAAATGGAACAATATACAGACATGCAAATTGCATTGCCTTCTTTTCTGCCTTTTTTTTTTCTTCAGCTGGTGCAGGAGTCTGCATAAACAGGAGCCAGTATACTGTGGTGCTCAGCAGCCTGATTATCATTACAAAACCTTCTCTCTTCTTTAGCACTGCATCCTCATATTAAAAATAATGTTCCTATGCTTAGACTTCTTATTTTTAGTGTACTAGAAACACATAATCTGTGAGCTGTATGTATATTCAATAGCACTGTCAAATAAATTATTATGGCATGTGTACTTTTCCCTCCTTTTCTGATTTATAATGGATTTTAGCATTGTTAAAACTGCAGTTAGTCTGTCTATAGTCTCATAATTCTTCTCTCAGTCAAATGAAACTACAGTCTTGCAATTTTTAAACCAAATTACTACTAAAATGTGTAGAAATAGGAATTTTAATAAGACTTCTATGTTACAAACATTTTAGCTCAGAAATATTTGGAGTCAGTCTCTGAATAGGATTAGCTTCTGCATATTTTCTTCTAATTTTACATATAAATGAAATACAGGATCTCTCATCATAATTAAATTTGAACTATTCAACATTATGACTGTGAAAGTACTCTACATGCACATCTACACAGATTACTTAAAAGTCAGTAGATTCTGTAGCCTACAAACAGAAGATGCCAATCTCAAAGTCTACAGTTCTTCAAACCCTGAATTTCAGAAAAGCTAAAATACAAGCAAGGCACCTGGTAAGCTAGGGAGAAACTCAGCCTTTGCTTGAAGACTTGAGATTGTGCACGTTGTGTGTCAGCAGGTAAACTAAAAAGTATGCTGTGTTTTGATGGCTTTTCAGATCATTAAATTAATGATGATGATCTGATTGATTAGGATAAGCAAGACTTGGGATTTTTCCTGCATCACTAAGGTCAGTAATAGATCTGCCATTGATTTTAATGAGATGAGGTCTACGCCGCTGATGAAGTGCAATAAATGAAGGCAAGCCCATCAGAGTGGAAAGACACAAGAGCAGAAGCTTGAGTGGAACAAAAGGATTGAAAGATAAATTGAGAGCAAAATCAGAAACAACATTACTTGTCACCAATGCCATTACTTGTCACCAATCTGCCCTGCAGATAAGCAAAACAGTTCTTTATCTAAACACAGCACTTCACATTTGCCTTTATGTTCATACAGTTAAACACAAAAAGCCACAGACTTTCATCATGATACTACTACATACCTAATTACTTGGCTAAAATGGCTTCATTTCACTCCTCCTAAATCTAATTCCTAGTCTCTCTCTTTTTCACTAGGTATGTATCTTATACAAAACAGCCCCAAACAACCTGAAAGCCAGATAATTCCCTCTGTGCTCATACATATAAGCTCTAAAAATGCTTCACAGATTCAGGTTCTAGAAGCTTCAAGGATTTCACCTCCATTATTATCTTTCATGACAACATTTCCCAGCACTGGATCCAGCTGTTTTTCTACTGTATCTGCTACTGTTTGCAGCTAACAAACCAGTCTTGTATAATACAGAATTTCACACAAATGACTGTCCAAATGGAAATATGGCAATAAAACTAGGATTACTGCCACTCTCTCACACAGAGAGTACTCACCTGAACAGAGACTGTTGTATCTAAGTTTAAGTGTCTGTCTCTGTAGTACTAATTACTCAAGTTTCTGCTGTCATCAGCAATGGGAAATCAGGTTCTGAGAAAATTTCCACCCCTGAAAGCTACTCATTAGCTTGAATTTCAGCTTCTAGCAAGTTCTGGGCTTAGCAAAAGACAGATGGTATCTATCCAAACAAACAGCAGTGGGACAAAGAAGCTTTGTTTTAGCAAAGCAAAACATGGTTGTAAGATGCCTCCTCATCCAAAAAGTGCATCTTAGGCAAACTCCTGCAAAGGTTCCACTCTGCAGCAAACCATTTTCAACCAGATTGGGAAGTGCCCCTGCAGGAGAATCCTGCCTAGGACGTGATACATTTGTACCTAATAATAGTTACAGTGCCAAACTGTGCACTTCAACCACAGCAACGCCTGTATTGTGACAAGGAAATAAAGTTCCCTATTATGGAAATCCTATATTGTATTTAATTATGTAATTATATTTTATTGTATTAGTGAGTGGTTGGACACAATAGCAACTGCTGGGATTTCTGCAAATTAGAAGCACAGAATTCATTCTCTCCAACAGCTGATTATTTTTTATGATTCTACAGGCTTTTTCCTAAGCTATGGAAATGTTTCCATTTTTGGTTTATTTCTCTTAATCACTCTCCAGCAACAGTGATCCCCACTCTTGATACCAAAATTCACAGCCACATAAAGAATTTCATCTTATCGAAGTCACCAAGCCAAATTAAACCCTATCATACACTCTAATAATTTATGCATAGGAAAGGGGGTGATGGTTATATCTAAGTTCAGTTTGACCCCTACAAAACTACACACCTAGGGTTTTGTTTCATTTTTTGCACCCAGTCAAGGGTCCACTGCACTGCAGAGTGCTTGAATTCAGTGTCTGGAGTCAGAAGAGATTATACCATTTCTAAGCAACAAATACAAACTCCTACTGAACAAAACAGAATTTTGTTCAAGGCATCATCTCCATGCCCTAATGGCTGGGAAGCAGCACATGCCACCATCCTCCCTTCTACCCTGGGGCAGGCTTTTCCTGATAGTCTCTGACTTGAGCTCACACCTAGCACTGAGATGGAAAAGGAATGCAGGCAGAGATGAACACTACCTCCTCCTGCCTTCTCCTGTGGCCAGCACTGGCATGGCAGAAATGGGAAATTAATTTCAGCCAGAAACTTTTTAGTAGCAGGGCATATGGAAAGACAGAAATGTTAGGGTTGCTTGAATCCAGGAAGGAAAATGGGAACTAGATCTGTGACACAGAAGCTACAGTAAATATACACAGCCCCACTTTGTTCTACTTAAAGAAAAACTTCTTATGACATCAGGAACACGCACGTGCTTCAGGGCTACAGAAGTATGATCTTATAATAAACATGAATACATTTATATACATGCAAAACAAAATACTGACTTGGCAAAACAAACAGTAAATAATCTTTTACTCAATCTCATTTTCCATGCCTTAGCATACAGTCTATGTTACCATGAACTCTAAAAACAAAAAATGAAATGCGTAATTGTTTACAAGATATAACATGTAGAGTCCTTCCTTTTCCTGAAATTCTTCATGAATGTGAACAGAAGTAGAGGAATGCGGTGAAATAGGGCTTCATAGGAGAAATGTATCTTCAGAATGAGGGATACTGACCAGCTAGAGAAGATTGCAACCAACATTTTTAGCATGGAAATGAATGGGACACTTTTAATGCTCAGAAGCTGTGAAATCCTGGCAGCTAGTTATGTGCTTCAGTGTGGCTACACCAGCTTATTTCAGTCACCCACTATTTTTACCTTAGAGACCTCCCAAACACACCGTGTTTGGCCCTGTGCACATTTGCTACACGTATTTTTTAGTATGCCTGGTGAAAATATAGGTAAGATTCAAATGCTCTGTATTGCAATAATAAACACTACTTGCCTGTCGAGGTAATTTCCAAAAAAAAATAATACTATTAATTATCCTGCTTCTCTGTCTCACTTCCTTTGGTTCTGAAGTGAGCTTCACAATTAAATTCTTGATTTCTTTTCACCCTTTGACCACTGGCTGAATCACACTTACACTGCTTAAAAACCTCATGTTAATCTGGACACACTCTGCCTATCAGGTGGGTAGGCTTTTCATTATAAAAGCCTTACAATCACTTAAAATCACAAAAATAGCAACTTCACTTTGCCTACCCTAATACAGATTTCATATAGCCATAACATGTTCAGCTATCATTTGACTTCAGCCTAGCATTCAGCAAGCAATTCACCTGCTGACTTTTTTTTGTTAAGCAATCTAGCAGTAGGTGCCTGGAGTTGCTTTTCTTTAACTACATGACATGATGGTATAGACAGAAATTACTGGATTATGAAATATTTCATTGCTGAAATGAAGTTAGAGGGTCAGTGTCTAAAATGAGACATCACAGATCTCTGCTAGGAGATTAAATATTATTAACCAACTGAAAACCATTGATATAAAATATGCAATTATTCTGCAGTATATGATTACAGTATACTCTTCACATAACTTATTTTTGCTCTGTAAGTGCTACCAACCTTTTTACAAACTAAAAACTAGCAGAAGAGGTACCTAAACTAGAAAATATGTTACAAGAAGTACACTCACAATGGGACTACATTGGAAATGTAATTCATGTACATTCATCTAGAGATTTCTGGTTTTGGAAAGGGGGAGCATGCAAGGATCTTACTTAAAAATCTATGATTAAAAGAAACAGGAAAAAAAAAAAAAGAGAAGTAATCAAGATATGTTCTTCAAAACAAAGCAGAAAGGCAGTTTCTCTATATAAAAAATAAAAACTACTATATATTACCAGGAAGAGGAAAAAATACTAAATTACATGTGACATGCCTTGTTTTAACCCTGTTTTGACATCATAATTTCCATTAAATCATCCAAATAACTCTAAAAAGCATATTAAAATGTATTAAGGGGCACTATTTAATGTCCAGGAGATGAGAATCCTGACAGGAATGCCATGGAACCTGACTGCCTCTTGAGGTACACTAGCTGTGGACAGGCACTACTGATACCATTTCAACATTCAAAGTTGGAATGGCTTACTCTGTTATGTAATTAATAACATATGACAGACATGCAAAGAAAGATGTAAGATCAGCTGGTTTTATCTCATGTCTCAGGCACTTCACTCATATCTCTGAACAGATTTATTATTTACTTGCCTGTTAATAAAACTAGCAGCTCTACCAGTCAGTACTTTTTTTCCCTAAGCTTTTGAACTCCACTGAGATTTGGAGGCAATTAACATTCACCAGTAACAGAGCAATCAACACAGGGATATCTAATGGGACTGGACAGAATCCAAAAACAGGTATTAGGATAATAGTGAGTCACTGACATAAGGTTATGATGTTAATTTTGGAGGGGAGAGCAACAGTGAGTTTTCAATAGCAGTGTCTGTGATTGCTGTCACATTAACATAACATTCTTTTCTATATGGCTGTCTTCTGAATCTGAAACGTGTTTAAAACTAAAAGTAGCTGACAACACCGAGAATTAACTCTCTATTGCCTACTGTGAAAAAGCTTGCTCAACCACATTACTTGTACAATGGTTTCCAAATGCTTCTCTTCAATAAACAAATAAAAATAATATTTTTTAAAATGACAAGAACTACCAGAGGCTGTGCATGGTTCATTTATGACATTCTGAGAGAGATCTAGTTCATCCAAGCATCTTTAGTTTAAAAAGACAGGCATATTCCTGAATACAGCATTAATTCGAGCTATGGCTGCTACCTCATCAGCTCTCCAACTAAGCACATTTAAGATGCAGGTTGGATCCCATAAAAGGCTGGGCACCTAAAACTGGGCTTTGCAAGGCATACATTTCTAGAAAGTTGTTCCCAAAAGGGAACCTGAAATACAGGCGTAGATACGTTGACCCCAAAGGCATATAGGAGCCAATCTCAAAAGAGCACTGAAGTGTGAGAAACCTCAGAAGACTCAAGCACGTGGCCACGTAACCAAAGAGGAAAGCTTACTGCTAAGTATACTCAAAGTCTTATCCCCTTCCAGAACTCCCTGAAACAAGGCACCAGGAGGCTACCTCCATCCAAAGCCCAGAACCTTTTCCTGAGCACAGGCACCTACTCCTGTCCTCTGAGCGCAACAACAGCAGCAGCAGCTCCACACAGACTATCTAGCAGAGGAGATGTTGTCAGTAGCTCTCTTGTGCTACAGAAACGTGGGACACCTGGATCCAAATCTTTTCCCCACTGAGAGCCCAGATTGAAGCATATGTCTGCTGTGACAGCATCACGGCCAGCAGGCCATAGGTGACACTGCTGATGGATGAGTACTTTCCTTTGGCAGCTGTGTCACCGGGGAGCTGGGAACCCAGGATTTGGAGTGTCAGGAACCACAATATAAAGGACAATCTAATTTTGTAGCACCATGATTAGAGTAATGGGCATTTCAGATGGGTATTGTTGGGATTAAGTGGTCTTGAAGAGGAGTGAGTGCAGACCCACGTGTCCAGATTGATTCAGACTGCATGTATTTCACAGAAGTTAAAGGATAAAATCAAGAGGCCAAAACCAGCAATATTAAACAGAATTGTTATTTTTCACAGATTAGCAGGTCTGAGAAAAAGGCACTGTGCAAATGTAGCCTCTTCTACGAACATATGGCATTTCTATCAGCACCATATGTAGCTTCTGTACTTAGCGGAAGAGCATCCATTCTTGTAACATCTATACTGTATTTATTAAGTTATGCTTTGCCTTCCATAAACATCCACTGTTTTTGCAATGTTATGTTCTCTATACAAAAGCCACTAGAATTTGCCAAGTAAAAGCTAATAAAAGAACGAAAAGGAACACAGTGTTTGGCTTGTAGGGTTCATTTCACTTCATCTTCCATCCAAATGCGGACATCGGGGCGGGATGCATCAGACATTTCACTCAGACAGCAAAGAGCAGCACATATAAACAAGCTAAAATGACAAAAATATTTAGCTTCTCACCACAAAAGGCTGGCACAATAGCATATAAAACATATGGATTACACAGTTTTACTCTCCTAGTCTGAAGAATCATTTAAAAATTAAAGATGTCTACATGACATTAGACACACTTCCAATTGAAGCTGCCCATATTTTTCAAAGGCTGAATGTGCAGCCACTTCACTGAACATCTAATGCTGAATGATAATGGGAATTAAGCCAACTTCTAGTTTTGGGAGTTGTGCTTTTATGGTGGCCTAAACCCCACCAAAGACAATAGCCACATGACTTTCCTGCCTGTTTGAGCCTTGTAGAGATTTCATTTCCTTTCCCAAAATGGGTGAGTGCCACTGTTTTTTCTCTAGCCCAGCCACCCCAGCTCAAGCTGGGTAAGAGGCTTTTGCTCCTGCTGAAGCCCAAGAAACTGCCAGTGAGAAGGGTTCTTTATGTGGCGCCATTTGCTCTTAATAAATACCAACCTTTCAGGCAAGTTTTAGAGATTTCCTCAATCTCACAGCAACTCCCAGCTTCTTTCTTGGGAAACTGGGGGTAGCCTGATGTAAAAACACCAGAATAATTTAGGCACACAAAGCTGAAATTATGTTGGGGACCCTTACATACTTGAGGACACCCCTAAGGTCCCACAGCATTCTGTATCCCACTGGTCGCACCTCTTACAACTATTTTCACCATGTCGCCCATATTTTATGTTCTTTACTAAATGTATCCTTTCTTGATTGAGACTTGATAAATTGCTCAGATTCCCATTTATTATTCGCTGTTAATTCCTATCTCTATTGACCTGCATATAATCCAAAACTGGGGGTTAGTAGTTCATGCTTCTCTGTTCCTCCTTTCTCCAAAAGTGCATTTCTATACTTGCAATTGTTTTTTAATAGCTCTGTCTGCAGCCTCTATCATGCACAAAACTTTTAAACATAAATTATTCAAGAAGTGTCCAGAAAATACTGACTATTGTCAGCCTTGGGGATAAAAAGTCACTGTAAATATACTCTGTCTTAATACCCCTTCACTGGCATCTGCTGCTGGTCTGAGACACAGTACTAGGTCTCAGAGACCTTTGATTTGCAGTATTGGCTATTATGTGCTTACGTTAATTTCAACCACCAGCTTACCCAATACTGTGTTTTGAGCAGGGGCTCAGGCTGCTTCCACAACTCCGGAGGGGAGAATATGGAATTTTTATTTTCTTCACATAGTAAAAGGTAAAGTAACTGCTCACTACCTATTTCTCTGCTGCAACGGTTAAATATTTTTCTACAACAGCCACAGGACTAGAAGATTAAAGAGCTAAGTGCAGTCATCCAATTCTTCAGCATGGTCCTGCCACACGTCTCAATCACTGGCTTCCCCCAAAGCCACAGTGGTAGAGATTAAAGTGCTTCTGGTCCATGGTAATCCAATCAGAGCTAGAAGGCCTTTAATCTCTGCCATTCTGTAGACAAACACTTTGGCAAAATGCCTTCTTTACAGTATTCTGAATTCCACCTGGGTTGCACTCTCACTTTGACAGGGATTGGGCTCTGTAGGATTATCACCGCTACCCAGAAGGGCGACAATTCTGGCCTCTTCCCTTGGATTAAAAAAGAAGGCACACAGCCACATATCCTCCTACCTGGACAATAAACAGTTCCCCGGCTGTATACTAGGAAGCAATGAAAATTCTCTGGACAAAGAAGATTGAGAGAATTCACTCTAATATAAACTGAGGACAAAGTGGGTTTTATTGTTCACAGTCCCAAAGGATTCAATGCTTAGGTCAATAGTCCGCTCCTGACATGAGGAAGGAAACCACTATAACACAGCTGTGTTGAGTGAGCCCATTTTTTAAAAATGAGGTGACAACCAATTGAAATTCTGAAGCAAAATGAAGTCTCTCCAGCCCAGGGAATTTGCATTATGCCCACAGGCTAGCACAAGACTGTTCAAATTCTGCCCTGTCATATAGATAGGATATGGCATGATCTTCCTTGAAATGTTAGATTTGTGTACATCTGTTTGTGTCAACCACATTACTTATAAGCAGTAGAGGAAATCTTAGCCAGAAAGGTTGATACAGTCATCCTAAAAAAAAACTGTTTAAAAATAAAAAAGGTATTTTTTCACTGGGATGGGGCTTTGCAGTATTGACTGTTTCGCACTTTTTTTTTTTTTGTGGAAATCACAGATGAGATAAAGGATTTTCACTACAGTCTTAATGCTCACATATTATCACTACCTTCACATATCATTCCCTTGGACTTATGCCTGTTCAGTGAGTAGGAAGGGACCATCAAGCCTGCTGCTCACTACAGAAAGAGACGCACGGAATTAGCCTGTTGTTTTCATTAAAGAGCAAGGGGGGAAATCTGGAGAGGGAATCAGTAGGGGGAAAGAAAAAAAGGCAAAAAAAAGAGTAAAAGAGAGATGAAGCAATATTATTTTAAAGTCAATGTATAAATCTTTAGCTGTACAACTCCCACTTGCATTAAAGGGATTTGCACAGCTAAAACCTCATGCATCAAGTTGACAATACAGCCATAAAGATGTGAAATCTGAAGGGGGGGTGGTTATGGTTTGGGATTTATTAAATTTATTTGTTTGGAAAATAAGTTTTGAAATTTTTACAACAAAAAGTGAAAGCAGAAACAAGATGATTCCATTAAGCCCACACAGCTGGGACTTGGACACCTAAAAGGATTTTTTCAATCTGGCAACTAAGTATATGTCCCACCTGCTCTCTAAAAATGAGCTATTTGCAACATGTGGACTAAACCTATAGGATTAATCAAGGGTTAAAATGCCTTCATTGTTCCAAATCAACCCCTTCACAAGGAACCTTGATGGCAGGGAGCCTGAGAGAAATAGATGCCTTTGCCTTTTCCACCAACACTTTCTAGTGACTGTGCAACAACTGGAAGCTTCCCATGCAGACAACAGTCTTTACACAAATTGTGCATCCTCCTCACACCAATTGTCTAAATTTGAGAAGATAAATTTATGTCACCCAAGCCCACCCCTGGTGGTAGACAGAGCCTACAAAGACAGGAAGACAATGCTGTTGTGCCTATGGGCAAGTGGAGCTATAGCTGGGCTACAGAAATCTGAACTGGGATGCTCAGTGTGGCTCCAGAAGAATGTGACAGCTGGGAAGCTTGTTCCCATTTTCCATCTGGCTGACAGTTGGTTCCTGAAGGTTATGTCAAACTGCTTGCTGGCTACTGGCAGAGTGTTACCATCGGAGCAGTAATTATTGAGTAAGACCAAGGAGAACTGAGTGTCCTGTTCAACTACAGCACTGCTGCTTCACAAGGTGCAGAGGAACACACTGTGCTTAGGAACCCAGGGACAGGAACCTTTTTTCTTTGCAGAAGAGGAAGAGGATATCTAGCTCAACACATTTACCAGGAGCACTGCTACACCACAGGGTTAATATTAATGACAGCTTGCAAGAAAAGAACAAAACTGAGCTGTGTTCTCTCTGAGAAAGTGAGGCCAACCAAAAGTTTCTAGAAAGATTTTAAAGCTGTGAGAGGTTATAATCATTTTCTGCTTTTGAGTCACTAAGTCAAGTTTTGTTAAGTACCAAAAAGGCAGAAATATTGGTCAGCATTATGCTGGTAAGATCATGTTAATGACCCACATACCATTTGCACTCTTAGCTGCTGTCTGCTTCTTGATTATCACTGCCATTAACCATCCCAAGCCGTGCATCAATGAACACGTTTTTCCAATATGACTCAAGTGACAGGCAGTATTTTCCTCACATCCAAGATCAGCAGATTTAAAAGGGAACATGCTATGTCTCAATCCCACTGAAGCTGATGGAGTTTCACCAGTTTTGAACAGAATATCCTGCCTTAAGTATTTAGACTACAGTGTAAGCCTGTTTCCAAAGCATAAAAGTTCTCCTGTACAATTTTCCTGTTGTTGTCTGTTGTCCTTTCACTATGGCATAAAAAGCTACCAATCACTGAACCAATACTGCTTGCCAAACTTTCAGCAATAATCAATAATTTTCATGCAACAATAATTGGCACTCTTTGCTACTTTTATATCCACAACTTCCATTATGATATTTGGCCTATGAATTTACTTAAAAAAGAATGATAACATTTACTATCATGATGAAGAGCTTATTGACAATGAGGATTTTTCACAGAAGTCAATAAAATGCAGATTACTGTTTAAAAATTAGAAGTTCAAAGGAATTGCTTAAGAAGCCAAAACTGTAATAGAAACTTATCAAAGCTAAATGAGCAATAAATAAGACAGTATGAAAACTGTCAGAGCAACTTAGCATCCCCATTCTATTTGTGCTTCATTTTATTAGCTAATCAAAGTGTCATATTATTTCTACTGGCATCTATTTACTGCCATGTAATTTTGATAAGGGCACCATCTGTATTTATAAAAGCATTATCTTAATAGCTGTCTAGCAATCTACAAACATAGGTGATATTTAACTTTTCTAAGGGGATCAATTTTAAACCAGGCAAAAGGACTGATATAAGTCAATACACTCTGCTAACATATCAAGGGTCCTATCTGGAGCTCCTGCTGCCGTGTGCCATTACAGCAGCCTTACACTTACACCAAGGAGGTGAATTTGTTTGACACACTGTGCACTCTTCTTTGCTTTATTAAGATGTACAGCCATGAATTTTGTTTAGCAGGGCTTAGAGCTGCCCAGATTTTAAATCCCTGGCAAAAAAAAAAAATTGTCACAGAGAACTATTTTGCCACAAAGAAAGTTTAAGTGATACTGCTAATTTAAGTTCTCAGTGAATAAGGGGTTCCCTCCCCTTTACAGATTCAATGGATAATTTGATAATGTGGGGATATAATTTTTTATCTGTTAATATGTTTATTTGTTCCCATCTTTTACATTGCACTGGACCTATCAGTGGAGTGAGGGTCTCCCAAATGCACTCCAGGTCAAGTCTCTCCCATCCCATCCCAAGTGCCACAAGCCCTCAGATGCCCACTTTCTCCTGGCTCCCAGCTCTCACACTTGACAGCAGGGCAGCCCAGCTTCACAAAGGAAGAGTAAGCAGACAAGTAGACCCTGCACTTGGGTTCATTCCCAGGGGACAGGAGATATCGCTCTGATTCCCTCCTTCCAGATGAGGAGCCAAACTCCAGCTTCTAGTCAAGTTTTAACACAAGAGTACCAATACAGTTTTTAAGATGCAATGCATAGTACTTTGTGCTTTGGGTGGTCTCAGAGGAATGTGTGAGTCCTGACGGGGATCGCTGAACACAGCTTTGGTACCCTCTTCACCCTGACTCTCTCTGCCATCACACAGGAGCAACTCCCCAGCAGCTCAGCTCTGCACAACAAGGGGTGATGCCAGCTGCAGGCCCATGGCTCCTTTGGCACCTTTCTGCTAAGCCACTGACAGCTGTACAGCTCAAAATGCTCTCTGAACATCTCCTTTAAAAGAATTTGAGCTATGGGCAGCAGAACTTAAACCATCTCATTTTTAAGCAGTCACTGAAGAAGAGACTTTCTGAAATGCTAAAGCAGAACAAGGCACCTAAACTCCAAAATCTCACACAAGAGTTAGCTACAGAAGACTGCTTTTTGCTCGTTAGTTCTAGCTCTAACATACTGGTCAATGGGATGCCGAAATAGAAATTTCTACAGGATTAAATCCTGTGGAATCTCAAACACATTGTCTAAAAGCATGGTTAGGGGGAAAAGAGGAGGAAAATGCAGTCCATGCATTTACATGACAAGTGCATGTCAGATACACTTAGACTTATTTTAGTACATTTAGTACTAATATATTTCAGTGTTAATTGCCATCTCCTATTTGACATAATAATTATACAAAACTGAATAACTATAAAATTGCTGCCTTATATTGCAAATTAGTAATTACAGTAGTAAACATTAACAACATGCCATATATAAAATAGTGATTTGTATATTGAAATGAATTAGAAATAACTGGAATATGTGATAATTAAAATTATGCAAACATTAGCTATCTGATTGTTAGGCTGATTTTTTTTCATTTAGATTCTCCTTTTAGAGGTTGATATCATTACCCAAAAATTTTTTAAATGTCCAACTTAAAGGCTTTTTTTTAAAATCCTAAGGGGGAATGCAGAAATGAAACATGCCCTAATTGAGCCCAAACGGGGATTCTAGGCAATACTCTGGCATACAGCTATCCATGCAAGGCTATGAAGAGAAAACCTTCAAGAATATCTTCCCTAACATTCTATCCAATCTGCAGAATGTGTCATAACCCTTACAGCTCAGAAACTTGTCACCAGAATCAGTCATCACGATTAGTAGCAACAGCATCCTCAAAGACATCTTCTTGCCACTGTGACCTCTCAGGACTTCTGTGCAGAAAACTACTTGAAAGCAGCTGTGGAATATCCACCTCAGGCTGCAGCTGGCTTCTTGTGGACCTGTCATACTCTTCCTGTAGGAAGCACTTAGGTGAGTACTGATGTGTATCCACCTCAGACCCTCTCTTTACTACAGCAGTTCTGTACCTCTTTTTCTCCTGTTCCATAGTATAAGGAAAGCCCTCTTCCTCTCAGCTGATCATGACAACATTTATAAATACAGGGCTAACTTCAGAGACAGGCCTTTGAAAACTCTTACCTTAGATTTCAAGTGTATGTTTGGTAAAATGGTAGCAACTGCAAACTGGAAAGGAACATATGGAAGTTGAGCCAAAGTTAAATTAATTCCTATCACTACCTTCAAACTTCAGGACTGATAGGTACCAAAGATCTGCCATACCTATTGCCCACACTGGGAGTTTTAAGGACTGTTCAGATTCAAGCTTTTTTAGAAGGAAAATAGGAGGAACTTCTGTCCTGGCAAAAATTTCCAGGTACTTTCAACTCCTTCCTTCATATTCCTGTATCCTTTATCTTTGTCCTCTTCTCCTTTCATCTCCCTCCTAGCTTCATTTTTGCAGTGCTGTAGTGTAGAAGCCCTAATGGAAAGGAGGGGTTTGAGACATGAAAGTTGCTGTAAGAAAGAACTAACCAGAAAACAGTCTAGATGCATTCTCAGCAACTGAGCAGTGAGTGGAGACAGCCCCTTTATGAAATTGTTTTCTTTGATAAAGGGAGTTTCTTAGTGCTGTAAATCTAACTCACATGAGTAATCATATAGCCACAGGTACAATGTTCATTATTAACTAAGTAAAGAGTATGCACCAAATCAATTAAAAACAATCTTTAAAAGAAGGTATATAATTTAATTGTACCAAGGTACAGCTCTCCTCTAATTTATCTTCTGGTCACTTGCAAGGGATTTTACTTAGATGTTTAATCTAACATTCATTGCAAACGGTAATTCTCATGAAATTGCTCTGGCATCTCCTGTATCACTTAGTGCAAATGCTTCAGTGCCTCGGCAATGGAGAGGAGCTTTTTCAATAAAGACACACATCACAGTGCAGTTTGAAGGGCTCTCTTTGTTCAAGTTGTTTTAAAAGCAGCAAAATGTTTCACAGTAACGAGACATTCAGATTCTAACACCAGTTACATTTAGATGACAAATCACATTCCAAATAGTGGATATACATCACATGTCCATCATGCAGCTAGAAATATGGGCTCCAGACATGTTTTGCATATAAAAGCATGCCCAGACTCCTGAACTTGCACAGAAACACTAGACACTATCAATTGATGTGCAGCATTAAAATATGCTTCTGACAATAAAAAAATCAAACAAACAAAAAACAGAAAACAACAACAACAAAACAAACCCAAAATGCTTATTTGTGGCTCCTGAATCCAGATTTAAAAATCTTAAATAAGCAGCCCAGTCATTAGGGGTCATGTAGCTGTCAGCACTCATTAACCACACTATTTGTTTACATGTGTAGAGTGAATGTCAGCAGGTACCAAAGCAAAGACAGACCACAGGTACCACATGCAAGCAGGAACTAAGCTTTTACATCTATAAAAACATGGTGGTCAGCCAATGGGAGGGTAATTGCTTCCCAGGGAAGGAGATTGACACCAAAAGGGAAGATGAGAGCTGCAGGAAAAGGCCTTCACAGATTAGGATACCTGTAGAAGACGACAACAAGAACACATCTACATTTCTGGGCAGTGGGCAGATGAAATCTTAAGGATTTGTATAGTAAAATGTCAAGCCTGAGCATGCTCTCATTTCTTCTTCAAAAATCCTTAAGGCTTTTCACATCAGAATTACTTCTAATTTAGACTGGTTTTGTTGTTTGGCACCACATCCCCAGTTTGGGAATGCAGTGAGCTGGGGCTGATAGCTCCCAAGGCCATGGGATGTACACACAGAACTACAGCTGGGGACAAAAGGCATGCAGCTCCATGACCAACTCCCCTTCCTGGGGAAGACAATATTTTGCACGAAACAAAGATGTGGCTATTATAATCTGTTGTTCGAACATACGTAGGGAAGAGGTTTTCTGAATAACATCCCATTTGTCATGGACTTCTTTTTGGACTGTTTAACAGGGGTTGGGAGGAGGCAGAAGAGAAGAGAGAATCAGCACAAACACAACCTTCAGCCCTGAGTACTGATTTGCCATCAGCATATTACCAAAACCCTGATGAAACACACCTCAGTGACAGGCAGCAGAGAGGGTTTCAAGGAAATCTTGCTGATACCTGCACATACATTTTCTCCATCTGCCAATTTTCTCTGGAGGAGATAGTCTGTTCCCTTACTCCAGTACTCCTCATTATTTGAAGCAAACAGGTTGGGTTTTGTTTGGTTTGATTTTAATTAAGACCTCCACCAATAATGCTGTCCATCATCTCAGAAAATGGTTCAGGAGGACATCTACTTCCTTTCACAGTTATTTTTCACCTTTACTCTTTTGCTGAATGTATAAAACATCACAATAGGTACAGGTTCCCATATTTAAGGAATACCAATGTAAGCAGCTATAAATCTTTTTACTTAGAAGCTCTCTCTTCAGGTTACCATTACAATCCATCTGCCTAATAAAAGTATTTATAAATGTGCATGTTTTCACACCTCTCTGACCAGTATGGTGTCACTGTGCTTGCTACTCATGATACAATTATTCAAGACCAGCAATGTAAGTCTGTGCTTTCTTCCTTGATACAGAGAGCTCTGTACCTGTTAGCCAGCATGGGGTTTTTTATCGAAAATGCTCTTAAATGTTTTCATTCTCCTGACATAAGTGAAATGGTTATGTTACAGGGAAGATTAAAATACATTACTCTGTTTGTAAAAAATAAACCCCATACACAAACTCAAAATATAAATATTGCCCTACTAGGGAAAATACATTTATGGTCATGTTTGCATAGTCCAAACACCAACTCATCAGTAATTTGAAATCATTACCAATCTTTAGTTTGTACAATGGAGTAAGTAAAAATGTTAATTTAAATATATTTCCACACAGAAAAACTCTACTGACATCAGCATATTACCAAAACCAATTTTCCTACATCAACTCACATCTTCCCCTAATTCTCTAGCATAGCTCTTGGGAGTTGCTACAAGGTCTGTGTAAACCGAAAATCTAAATAACATTATGACGGCTGTTACAGAACTAATTTATAATCTAATACCCTAGCTGAATTTAATATTCTACTTATTTATTCAAGCAAAATAACTGGAAAAGATATGTCACATCATAATACAGTTTTTATGAAAATGGAAAAAATAAAGAGGAATTTTAAGTATGCATAATAATAATTAGTAGGGACAGGTACAAGCAAGAAGTGTTACCTGCCCATCACATGAACAAAAGCTACAGTGCCTTAGTAATTGGACTGTTTGTTTCAGAATTCAATTATTACCAAATCTGGTATTTTACATTAGATGTGCAAGCTGAAAATGCTTCTCGTATTAATGCTATTAGTTCCACAGTACAGCAGCATATAAGTGGTGGACAAACTGCTGCCTCCTTATCAGCCACCTTTAACAGCTCCTTTTTTTAACTGAATTGAAGAATTGAGCTTTATAGCAGTATTTCTAAACATGCCATTTTATTATAAACACAGTCATACATGCATAATAACTTTCAACTTAATGAAAATAGACTCTGTCGGAGAATAAAAAGTTTACCTCTTAATTTGCCTTTTCTAAGTCCTTCCAAGTGAATACCTCTCTCAAATATAGTTTTGTAAAAATATTTAGGAACACAGCAGGAGAGAAAACAAATAGGCTAAAATCATTCACAAAACATTCTGCTATTGAAGTGTCATTGCTGAATAAGCCCTGTTAGCTATTCTGGCAGAAACAGTAGTTTATAAAAACTTAGTAGACATGAATAGCATATATATATGGCAGAGCTGAATGCCCAGAAAAGGAAAACATCCATTCTTAGTCAACCTAATACCCACTGTGGAGGCTTGCATAAATCATATTACAGCAAATGCATAATCTTGTTGCTTAACTTGAGCTGTTCTGCAGTCCAGGCTTTCAGTCTCCACCTGGCATTTAGCAGACCAGAGGCAGTCACTGACCACCATGCTCTGGTGATTGCCAGGGGGCATCAGTAGCACATACCACCAGAAAAAAAAAAAATCATTACCTTATTTACACAATTTGTTTCTGTGTGCTTAGGTACACCCAGTCACAGAGTAGGTGAAATTCACCTATTTGGAAATCCAGGACACAAAGACAGAAACTGGCCAACTCCGCTACCCTCATTGGTGTCACTGTGTTCGAGGGCACAGGATATGCCTGGTTGAGTTTAACAATTACATCTCTCTTGCAATAATATTTATTCTGTAAAAAACTCTCAAAAGAAGATGAAAGGCTGCTGTCCAAGACAAGTCACAGAGTGACAATTAGATAATTCCTCTTCACTTTTCACCAAAAACCTGCAGTTCCTTATCAGAAACACTTCACAGAACTACTGATTAGAGAGATGCTACATCCTACTCTCTATGAATATATTCCTAAGGTTTCTCTTAAAAACTAGCTTATTGTTGTCTTCCTTCAGGAGGTCAAAGGCTTGTCAAGTACCTGCCCTCCTGTGATGTTCCCTCACATCCTCCACCAGCCCCTAAAGGCCACAGGATTGGCAGGCCTGTGCTGCTGCCTCCTTGAAGCCCCACAGCAGCCAACCCCAATGGCAGAAGGAACTCCCCTCTGCCACTCCTGTGCTCACATACCCTGTGGCAGGTTTTGTTTTAGCTAAGAAAAGAAACAGAAGGCCAAAGAGCCAGGTCTCCAGGATCACAGCAATCCTGCAACGGAGGCATGGGCAAGGGTGCAAAGAAGCACAACAGCCACCAGCACTGCTTTTCTCTAATTCATTACCCCAAATGACACTTCCCTAAGAAGAGATGGACTCTGACAGCCCCATCCTCCTCCCACATCTTCTGCACTGCCTCAGAGACAGCAAGAAGAAAAAGTTTGTCTAAATACAGCCAGGAAAAGTGGCAGAGCACTGACAAGGATGGGCTTTGCACTCCCATCTCTCAGTGAGGTGACGTTGCAGCAGAGGCCAACAGCAGAAGTGGACTACCCAAAAATGTTTCTAGATATCTTATGTGCCTTACTTACTTTAAAAGATATATTTGAGGGGGAAAAAAACCTGTAATGTGAGATTAACTTCCCATATACTTATTAAAAATAATCTTTATGCATGGACTTCATTTAAGTCCAGTTAGCCATAACAGGCTTGACGCAAAATCTTTTTCCATCAGCTTTATAAAAATAAAGCTCAGTTTATTAAGTTACTTAACACTCTAGAAAAGTGCCAAACAAATCTCAGAAAATGGGGGTAAAAGTGGAGGGTGCAGAGAGCCTTTTGTTGGTTGTGTTTCTTTACCATATTTTTGCTCTTTGCATTCCTGAAGTCTACCAGGGCAGAAGCAGTCCCTAGAACACAGTGAATAATTATATGGGGAATCCCCATAAGCTGTCTTTAGGCGGTTTTAACTTCATTTTTTTACCAAGGGTACAGCAAGGGTACAGGAGGGACTCATAAAATGGAAGATCCTCAGCTCTTGGTCCTTCAGGCAAGCAATAAACTTCCACCGGCCATGCACAGCATGAAGGCTCCTCTTCATTCTTTCAACAAAAGGCTAAAATCTGTCTGCATTTTTCTTCACTGATTCTTCACTAGGGGAAATTATTTTGGACAGCAGCATGGCCAGCTGCTCTTAATTATAAACCAGGTCTCCAGCATATGTGCAAAGTACATGGGGCCACTCTAACAGGGAGATAAAGGTGTACAGGTAAGCCAGCCCTCCCAGGAGCAAACACTGGCATGCAAGTTGAAGGGGTGCAGCTCTGAACCCACCAAGGCAGCCCATTATGAGTTCAGCTCCTGAATTTTCATCAACCCTTCCCACAGGAAATGCTCCTATATTTATTGCTGCTGGGAGAGACTAGGGCTCAAAATCTTCACTGTCTTACCATTTCCTTGCCAGCTTCTTCTCATTTGATTTTAAGACACTGATTAACAGCCAGATTTATGGGGGGTTTTCTTTTAAGTAAAAACAAGCAGGAAAAAGTGGCCCAAGGACCAAATGCATCCCATGAATGTCTACACCATGGCCTGAGGCCACTCTCTTAACTCTTTCAAATATTTAAGGATTGCAGAAAGGCAGAAACCTCAGGAGAAGATCTTGTCTAACATACCAATCACAGCATCATTTCAGCAGAGAAATATCTGGTAATAACAGAGTCCAGGTTTTTCCTCAATGGGTGCCTCAAGCACCAATACTCATGGTTCAGACTCCAATCAGTCAGACTCATTTCCACTAAGTGGTGCTGAGGGTCAAGGAACTCCCACCAAAGCAAACATATTGACTCAAAATCCTACCACATCTTTAGATTTTTAGGTGTGGACTTACAAAATAATTTAGTCAATGAGTTTGAGTTCACAGCTTAAATCATGTAGTTCTATTTTACTGGCTTTATGAATGTTTTCACACCTTTTACTTTCCCCCCAAAATCTGATGAGTTTTAAAGAGGAGGATTTTGATGCTGTCTATTGTACTCTGGTACACCTGCGTCCAAGTTCCAAATATTAGCAGGCATGCTTGTTATCCTTTTTATATCTTGGGGGTTATTCCATCCTTTAGCCTTAGAAGCAAGCATGAATGAAACCTTGAGTAATGCTCCTTTTTTATAGCAACATGGCAGCACACAATCACTACAGTCAAAAAATAAGCATCCATTCAGTTGAGGAACAAAACAAAGGAGACTGCAGCAAAGAGTGTTAGAAGAGGAAAGAGCCAAAGGGAAAAGAGCATTGAACAACACAGCATGGAGATAGGATGCAGTATTCTTAATATATAATAAGCATTCACAGCTAAATGGCAAGCAGAAAGCACTGGCTACTGCAGCTGAAGTTCTAGCTTGGTAAGCAGTGTGTTCGCTCCATATGTTCAGCAAGCACCTACCAAAGCCATCTGCTTCTTGTGTCTGTGGTAAAGGGAGCCAAAACATACCTGATTTGTCACATTTGCTCCAAATGGAAAACACCTACAAAGAAATAAAGCACTCCTCCTCCGTGGACACAAACCTCTGGAGAGTGTCTGTCTGTGCTTGTGTCTTGAGTGGGGGAGAAGAATTCACCCCCCTGCATTGCATAACATGCCAGAAAAATGTATGACATCTTCTAATAACTACAGGGCAGATTTTTCCAGTCAGTCATGTGCAATTGGGCTAGCCTAACTTAGGCATGCAAATAGCAGATGTGCATGCACAGATATCTGACCTGCACACACACACACACAGAGATAATTCGTATTTCAGAGCTATGACAGTACTGGGGTATGGGTTTATCTTCAAAAGTTGACTCTTACTTGTGGAATTTTGCATCCTGATAGCAAGGAAAATATGTTTATTTATGTTATTCAGCTATTATTCTGGTATTCAGATAGAATTCTAAGCAGTCACCTAAAGCAAAAATGACCCAATGTTTCAGAAGTAGGAGTAATGTATGGTAAGGAAAAGTTTTAAATCAATCTTTACCCATTATATTAGAAGCACTGCTGTTTATATAACATCATACCTAAAAACAGGCTCAAAAATTATTATTTTTAGTATTTGAGAATTAGATCATGATAGAAAGCAATTTAAGTGGTGCTCTGAATGTTTTATGAACATGCAGTGACAAGTAAGATTGCTGTACATGGGCAAATATGAAAAGTGAAATGAAAGAGCCAGGAAATAACAGAACTGAGAAGCACAGCTGTACAAGGGGTAGATGGATCTTACATCTTTTGTCCTGTGATGCTTTGGCTGCCATTGGTTGATCTCACCAGAAACTGAGGAAAGCAAATAATGAAAAAAAAATGAAAGTATCATCAAAGCTGCTGAAAAAGGAGTAACATATTCAGGCTCTGACCTGACAAAGTCATGGAGCCAATGTCCTTTTGAAAATCCTAATATAGAAACCTAAAGATGTGACCTGATTTCAAAAAGTACTGAGCACTCAGAAGATCCTATTGACTTCAGTATAAGTAACTGCAAGAGCACAGCATATCCTTTCAATTGCTAGTAATTCCATGAAACATGTTTGTCACCTACAAGATCAATGGGATGGGTAGGTGCTAAGTATCTCACAAGACCAAGCTTATCTGGCTAGAAAATAAACCAGTTGCTACATGACATACCCTTTTTTTTCTCAAATATAGGTTCAAGACAAAACCAAAATTACAAGTTCTGCTCAATGAATGGTACTGACTTGTGAAGTTTTAATGACATTTAATATATGAGTAATCAATACTTTTACAGACATAAAATGCAGGTCTTAAACTCTTCACAGTAAATTTAATTCATGCACTTCTATTGTTTGAACATTTTTCAAGATTTTCCTTCATTAATACTGTAGACTGCTCTGAATGTCAAGACTGCATAGCTCAGGTCAAGAGTTTTGGAACAAATAAACAAATGAGCAAATCCAATTTGACTAAAAAAAACCAAATTATTTTTTCCCTAAAGGAGAACCATTGCAGGCTTCTGTCAGAATGACAAACATTTTCTATAAGGATCCAAGTATTTTTTTTTTTAATTTGTATATCTTTTAAAACAAATATGCTGGTATATTCATATTAACCAATGGTTGTTCTCAAGGAGAAGTCATCCATTGTCAAAGTAGTAACAATATTTTGTAATACTAAAATGCAAGTCAGCTTTGAGTGCTTAAATGGCCTGATACCATCTGACCACTATGGAATCAGCCTTTTGCATTAAGCTGACACCGGAGTGTTACTGAACTGCCCTGTTCTATAAAACATTTTTCATTTTGTACCACTGATTTGCTACAGAAAAGACTCCTGCTTCTATCTTAACAAAGCCTTCTGGTGTAGGGCTTCAATTAAAATTTCATAATAAACATACCACTTATTTTAAATGCTGTAAATACTTCATCAAAAAAAGTTACCAGCATTATACTATAACCTGGAACACTGTTCTTCACAGTTATGCATTTACCAGTGTAATACTGCACACTGCTACATGTACAGAAACATACTCATACACAGTAGAGTAAGTCAAAATTGAAAGGTAATCCCAAAAGTTGTTGTGTGCAATCAAATTGAAATATATCTCAGCTTTGTTTTCCCCCCAATATCTGAAAGCAGAATATGTTTCTGGGTTTGCCTTTAGTTTTTTCGGGGGGGGGCATCAGTAAGTTCTGCTTTAGAAACACCACTCTTTTCCTATGCCTTAACTAACTGTACAATTAAGAGGCTCAGAAGAGAAACGTTTACAACAGAAGCTCCTGAAAATCAGAGATTTTACATCAGCCAGTGATCCTTCTTTCACCACCAGACCACGTAAGTTATTCTTACTGGCTATGCACCTGTGGAACTACCTGAAGAGTGCATAAGTAAGTAAAAATAGGACCAAGAAGCACAGGCAGCATCTCATCACTGGTGCCTTATCTCCACTGCAGGTCTGCCTTTTGGATCCCTACACTTTAGAGAAAGACAAGGGATGCAGCAAGGGATTTAATGAGAGAGTCAATGGAAACTGATGGTGAAGGGCTACCTACAGAGGACCAAGGCAGACTGGGAGCAGAGACATTACGCTGCTGATAGAAATGTAGTTCAGCTGCCTGTGAATATGCTTTTTTCTTTTTCCTCTGCCCGTCTCCCTAGATAAAAAGAGTAGTTATTGTATCATAAATAACACTCTGCTACCGCAGTTAATCTTAAAATGGAAGAGCTGCATCCCATTCATCAGCACATAGAAGCCAGAGAAAACAGTGAATCTGAAGCTCCTAAACACTAACCCTTACCAGACTAATTTCTAATAGTCTTACAAATTCAATTTTACTCACTGAGAAAATACTACAGGGCTGCTACAGATTATTTCACAATCCCCTGGTAGCAATATGACTGAGTGTCCATTTTGCATCAACCTCAAACAATCCCAGCTAGAACTGTTGCTTCTGCCAGGAATGTTGGATAGGAAGCACTTGCACCTGTGACACGTGGATGTAAAGGCAGATGCAGAGCTTCCTGGTGGCCATTGCCACCCATCCTGCATTCCCAGGCTTCACTCTAGCCACAGCTACCAACGTGGTCACTTTAAGATTACTGACCACTCTACTACTTTCAAAAGAACAATTCAGTTCTAATAAACTCTTATTTATTCTTTCAAATGGCAACTTCTATAAGTTTTAGTGCCTCTCCCTTATTTTTGGTCAATTCCTAAATACCTTTACTTAACAATTCAACCTTAAGGTAATTCTTACTGGAAAGAGCATTTACCATATTTTGCCATCTGATCTTATCTACCAACACATAGGATATATATTATTCAATGCTGTATTTGTGGGCACAATAGTCTCCATAATTTGTAAGAACTTGAGAGACATTAGCTCTGGAGACTGAATATTTAACATTTCTTAATATCAAGTCCTGTAGTACAGATACAACTACTGAATGCCAGTATAAAGCTTTTCTTCATTCAAACATGCAAATTGCTGTACAATTTCACCATTAATAATTTCCCATATTTTCAGAGAAACTTACCTAATCAAGCTAAGGTAGTTCTGTTTGACAGCATCAAACTGTGACACAGGTATTTATTTGAGAGCTGCCTCATGTATGCTAATGAGTGAAATCCCTTTCAGCATTTTGTTTTATTGTTATGTGCTTTCAAACAACAGATGCATTTGTAGCCAAATACTTGTCCTCATCTCTTTGATACAAGCTACCCCTCACATAAAGGTTGGCAAACTGACATACCTCCTGCAATTTTAAAACTCTGCTGTCACTTGCAGAAAAGCAATTGAAAATTGTTCCTGTTACACACTTTTCAAAGCAGCTGGTGAATGACACGCAGAGTACTCTCTCCTGCTACATGGAATCACAGAATTATGAGCATCACAATTAGCTGGAAACATATATTCATTCTCATCTTCAATTATTCTGTAAGCAGAATAGTGTCTCCAAAATTTTCATTAGTAATATCAGCTGCAAACGAAGATACACTGTCAAAGTTTAAATCACATTATTATAATATGCTTTTTCTTTTTCCCAGTATTGTTTTCTTGCTTGTATTCCTATAATGAAAAACAAATATATTAAATTGTATAGTGAAAAAGCTATCAGAAATGTTTTACCATTTCCACAGTTTCAGGCATCAGTGGTGTCAAACAAAAACACATGCTTTCAACCAAATCTTTGCTTTCCCAACTGAAAGCGAAGTGATTGCTGGCAATACTTACAGCTTTTGTCCTACCAAGACATGTAACTGTAACTATAGGTCAGGTTTGGCAAACATGTTATAATGAGAAGTTTTACATACCTAAGCTAACTTCCCTGTACTTCAATTATCAGAGTCCCTTCTGGCATCACAACACATGCAGGAATGCAATTTAAAAATAAATATATCATCTTTTAAACATAAAAATTATTAGACTCAGACACGGCCCCTGGTCTACCAAACTCTGTGTTGAGCCAATAAACTCCATATTGTGCCTTGTATAGTGTTAAGCTTACAGAAAGTAAACTCTTAAACAAAGAACCTGAAATACCTATCAATCCTAGATGCAGTTTTTAGCAGTTTATAAAGCTTTTACAGAAATACCCTCCAAATACATAATTTGGGATTTCAGTAGAAAATGAAGGACATTTTAGTACATACATTTGACATGGGAACTGGTAAATAAAGTACTTCAAAAGAACTGAAGACATGTAAAATAGGGCTATTGGGACCAAAGGCATATGATTTGGTTTTTAAAACATCAGAAAGTTCACTGAAAGAAAAGACACTGAAAAAAGGGTTTGAAAGCATCTTATAATTCCATGCAATTACATTATTACCCCTAACACTTTCCTAAATTTATTTCCATTCCTCTAAACAAATTCTTTCGTTTTCAAAATTGTCTAGCTGGAGTACTCACAGTGATGTTCTCAACAGGCTTTTTGATTGTTTGTTGTTTGTGTTGGGGTTTTTTTTGAAGAGTCTTCCACTCCCTTGTTCCTCATTTCTGCTCAGAAATTCTTGCTGATCTGGATCCAACACTTGCAGAGCATCACTTTTTCTTTCCAGTTTGAGCACAGTTAAGTGAAGTCTCCCTCCAGAAATATCTTTGTAGCTCAGCACAGCACATCAAAAGTGGAGCTGGAATCCACCACTACTTTTAGGTTGCTGAGCTTATAATAAAAATTTCAGAGAACAAAAGTAACACATGTAGAAAGTTCAGGCCCTGTCAGAAGATGGCTTACTACTTTGTTCCAAAGCAAAGCTGCACACAGTACTCACTGAAACCTCTGCAATAAAATGCACTTATATGTACAAGCACTTAATACTAACAACGTGTGCAGTAAACCTTTCCACCAATTTTCCTTTATTTCATGCACATCTCCATGTACCTTACAAATGGAAGGCAGTGGTTTTAATAGGGAAGATCTCAGACAGGAATCCCCATCACCGATTTTTCCCAGTGTGTAAGTTAAGGCACTTCTAGGAAAACATAAAAGCACAACTTTTGGATGACTATATGTTTATACAGAAACTGTGACTCAACTCCCCTGCAATGAGCAGAGACATCTTAAACTAGATTAGGTTGTTCAGAGCCCCATCCAACCTGACCTGGAATATTTCCAGAGTTGGGATTTCCAGTACTGGGATCATCCCTCTCAGCAAACCGTCCCAGTGTTTTGCCATCCTCCTTGTAAAAGATACCTTACTTACATTTAATATATCCTCTTTTAATTTAAAATCATTACCCCCTGCCCTTCTGCAGGGAAGATGAGGAGGACAGCAGGCTCCTCTGTGGTAGATAGGAATAGAAAAGGAAGGAGAGGGCAAATCCACTCCAACATCTGGGTTTATTCCCCTTTGCTTCAGTTTCAGTTTATCCTATGTGATTTGTGAGATAGGTCAGGAGGCAGAAATAACATAGGAGACATACAAACAAAAGGACCACAAGAGCTGAGCCTCCCCCCAGCCAAACTGGGATAGATCCCTGGTCTGGGGGGTTGGCATCATCTCACATGAGCTCATCTGCAGCCCCGTTCATCTGACTCCTAACAACACTATCACTGACAGCTATTTATGGTAAAGATGACTAAAGTGAAAAAAATTGATATTTTAACTGGTGGGCCTTATTTGCCTCTGCATCAGGAGTACATGTCTAAAATGCAGCAGATAACACATATCTGCTAGAGGGAATAATACATACAAGCCACACCAACTGCATAGTCAAAAGGAATCCTTCCACCTCTGATTTTACAGCCTACTCACAAGATCGAGCACAAAAATCCTGCTAAGGGATATCCTGTGGATTTGCACCATCTCTAGGGACAATACAGCCACAGACCAATGAGCAGATTAAGCTCATCCATATGTAGGTTTTCCCCACTATGATGAATACACTATAGATACCAGCCTCAATTTAGTATGTAAAGCAGATATAATTTGAAACCTTACTGTTATTCAACCCATGTGACTGATTGAGTCAATTTCACCATGTTTACTTCCCTGAAAACCCAGCATACAAGAGAACAGGAGAGAGCCAGGAACACGTGCCAGGAACAAAAGGAGCTCAGCACTCTCCAGGAAGGCCTTGAGCCCAACAGGTTTCCAGGGCTATCCATCCTACTACAAGAACTCCTCAAAGATGTCTGTGTACACCACATGCCATCTCTCCAGCTAAGCAACAATTGTTATAGTCAGGGAAACAAAGGCCTAACACACCCAGTATATGTGCTAAGTTTAGCTCTTTTATATATATTAAATTTTACTTGAAATGGATACATGGCAGAATAAAACCATACCAGCAGTGAGCATGTGGATTCAGAAACAGGCTTCTGTTTCTGATGTCCTGCACAAGACATTGTCCTTTAAAACAGCAATAATTACAAGTTGTCCCTCCTCGACAACTGTCATAGAAAAATAAAACTATTACCACACTGACAAGTCAAATTGTTCAGTGATGAATAAATACCTAGATAAATACGTTAATTCCAGTAGGATGCTTCCCTCCTCTCACCATTCTGAGAAGATGAATAAAGAGGTAAGTAAGGAATCTCCCCAGGTTTTTCTTCTACCATTACTTCCTATGGCTTCTGCCATTAATCTCTGCTCAAAACTAAGTGATTCCAGCTTTTTATTTCTCTCTATTGGATGTTTTTCCACAGATCTAGTTACTTCTAAGACATATTTTCATTTCTGACACACAGCTACTTTGAAGCACACATTTATGCCTAAAACTTCTGGTTTACACAATTATCAACAGAGACAGCTAAGTTCCTGCAGGAATATACCAATTAAATATAAACAACTGACAAAGCAGCATTTGTACACCCTCTATTTCCTTCTCACATAGGGTATTGCAGTGTATTTCACACACAAAATTTTCCACATAAAGCCTACTCAAATGCCACCCTTCCAGGAGCAGATTTCTTATTTCACAAAATGCTCTATAAATTACTTTGATTTATGTTTCAGCTATTAACAAAATCAGCAGAAATTCTCTTCCATACTGAATAATCAGAATATGGCATGTAGGAGAGGTCAATAAAAGTCAGCACAAAGTCATAATTTAGGGTTAAAAAAGAGCAAATATAGAAAAACCTTGCTGTCATGGACTGCTGAGTATCTGCAGAACTGGAGAGGAAAGAACTTTGTAAACTTCAAAGTTTACAAATTCCATCTTCCATTAAATTAAATGTTTTCAGTACAAAATAGCACTGAACGTTAAGCTTTTGTGTCTGTTAAAAAGCTCTCACCCATATGGCAGCCACACTGTACCACTGAAAATGTATGTGCTTATGAGCTAATTATCAACTCTATTTGATAAACAATTATATTACCGATTCCCTGATTTATGCACGCACACATCTATATACACATATACATATGTGTACCCCTGTATGCATACATGTATTTTTGCATATGTAAAGAAGTATGCATGCAAATACCCACTGGAATCTCCACTCCAGATCTCACTAAAATGTCTTGAAATATTTAGCCATTACAGGCTTGGATATACTATCACTACAAACTGCATATTTACACATTAAATAGTACAATTACAAATGGTTTATTAAGTAATTGTTCATTAGTAAGTCTTTAACCAGGAGACATCTGAAATTATAACTATTTTAAGCCAACCGATGGACAAGGATGAAATCTGTAGTTTATGAGTACTGCAGAGCAGCTCAAGGCTGGTCTGAAAATATGACACATTTCATGCTTCTTATTGAAATATTTTTTTGTTCATATTCAATGCAGCAAGTCCAATGCGCAGAGTAATTTGGTTTTTGTCAATTTAGGCTATTTTATGCACTATTGTTATTTATGATTTCATCTATTTATTGAATAAATAAACTCAAGTTCTACAAAGCTCATATCAGAAATCACTGAGGTTTTAATGAAGTAAACATTGAAAATATACACTCCTCTTTTGTTCAAAACAAAATTTAAAAACCTAAAGGCAGGAGCTATAGAACATACTGCTTCTCTGTTTTCAGGAACTATTTCTGGATTTTCAAAAATCCGTACCCATTTGCTGTGGTTCTCATGGACACAATGCCTTAGAATAATCCAAATGAAACAATCCTTCTTGATAACACATTACTGATACACAGATGCTTTACCCAGTTTCCATTTTAGAAACCACAGCACCATGTTTCTATTTTCTCTTCCTGAATCAGCTCAGGACTCAAGACTCATAAAAACCTGACTTTTTAATTTATTCATCAGCTCAAAGAAAATATGCTGGTGGTAAAATAATTAATAGTTGTTATATCTGATCCACTAAAAAAAGCTTGAATTCATGAGCACATAACACTTGAATATACCAAAAATATGATCTGAATCATACCCCTTCCCAAATGCTGTAATAGGACAGTGCACAACTACTCTTTTAAAACTTACAAGTTTAAAATAGTGTACCAAAACTGGCAGTAGAAGCTCATAACCCAATGTGAATCTTTAGTGTCCTGCCTCTGGCCCATCTGGAAAGCAGCCTGGGTGAATGGAGGCTGGGCTGTGACAGCCACCTTCTTCTCTTGAAGAAACACCACCTTGTACTATCTGGATCAAACACTTGACTTTGATTGTTCTTCTGCATTTCCAAGAAAACAAGCTCCTCCACTGTGTTTGGTCCTGCCATGTAACACCCAAATCTCTTCGAAAAAATGCAGTGAGAACTGTGCAAGTTACAAGGCAAGTAAATGGTGACCAGGCCTTGACAGCAAAGGTTTCATCATGACAAAGAAAAGTGAACTGCCTCTCCAAAAAATGTTACTCCTTCAGTGCCACCAGATTTAGAAGAACCAACAGGAATGGGTAGACATTGGCTTCAAAGGGAAATAACTTCCTTTGTGTGAAAAAGCTGCCTAATCATTTAGGGGTAAGCAGAATTCCAAATAAAAAGCAGCAGGGAAATTGCAGCATAAGGCATGTAATAATACAAGAATCAAGTTGTTACCTACTACTTTTAACACTAATGATGAAGCAATGGCTATTGTTAAGGTTGGAAAAGACCACTAGGAAAGGTTAAGGTTGGAAAAGATCATTGACCCTGCTAGCCCAGCACCACTGTGTTCACCCCTGTACAATATCCCCAGGTGCTACATTCCCATACCTTTAGAACACTTCCAGAGCTAGTGAATACATCACTTTCCTGGACATCCTGTTCCAAGGGCCTGACGACCCTTTCAGTGAAGAAATTTTTCCTAATATCCAATCTTCACTTCCTCTGGTGCAACTTCAGGGGTTTTCTTCTTGTCCTAATTCTTGTTACCTGGCAGACAAGACTGACCCTCTACTCATTAAGCACCTCCTTTCAGATCTTGGAGAGCAAGAAGGTCCCTCCTGAATCTCCTTTTCTCCAGGCTAAACAATGCCAGCTCCCTGAGCTGCTCCTTGTAGGGTTTGCACTCCAGACCTTTCACCAGCTTTGTTGCCCTTCTCTGGACTCACTCCAGCACCTCAATGTCTTTCTTGCTGTGAGGGGCCCAGAACTGAACACAGGATTTGTGGTATGGCCTCACCAGTGCTGAGTACACAGGGACGATCATCAGAGACAACCAGAATTGTTTCAGGCCATCATGCTCCCTCTGTGTCAATCAGAGACAGAAGAAACTCAGATGAACTTGCCACCACTTTCTGGGCCCAGCCATCCAGCCAATTTTTTACCAGCAAATAGTGCACCCAGATAAGCTACAAGCAGCTAATTTCCCAGGAGAATGCAGTGCAAAATTATGTCAAGACTTTACTGAAGTCCAGCTAGACAACATCCACAGCCTTTCCATTACCCATTAAGTGGGTCAGCCTGTAACAGAGGGAGACCAGGTTGGTCAAGCAGAACTTGCCTTTCATAAACTCATGGCTAGTCCTCCAGTGTTGAGTGATAGCACTTACCATACAAAGTAAGCAAGATACATATCACAAAAATAAATTGCTAAAGAAACATGTGAAGAATATAATTGTCATGTTATGGCTAGGAACAGTGTTCTGGATGCAAGGTAAAAAAGTTATTTTGAGGTAGGCAAGAAAAGGGACGCATACCTCATAGAAATTAGCTGCCGCAGAGTGTCTAAATGGAAGAATTATCAATCTAGATCATGATGTGGCAGTTTCTAATGAGAAAGGCAGGATGCAAAAATAACATCTCAGTACAACTATTAAGCTGGAATAGATGCTGTTTACTGTATTAATGTTGCCTTTACTGGTGTAAAAAAACAAAACCAGAATTGTAATAGGCCATCGTGCTTCCATCTTTTCAATTACAGAGATAGAACAATCTCAGATTCCAAAGCCAACTACAAATCAAAATTGTGTTATGTTATCTACTGAGACACAAATGGAAAATAAATACTGTTAACTGTCACTTTCCATTAGGTAACAGAAATTCAATTACATTTCAAACAAGCCTCCATGTCAACAGAATAAATCTGTTTCATAAATGAGCAGGTAACCATTTTTTATTCTAACTTCCCAAAGGGAAAAAATCAATTTTAATCACAATTGTTCATTTTTTCCCATATTAATGTTTTGAAGCAAAGTACATCATCTGACCTAATAAATACCATTGTATAGCACTAAGGTTTAGGAAAAAGGGGTGAGAAGAGGTGTTATGAAGAATTATTAAATTCATCTGCTGATACATTGTACAGTTTTGGCAGTGAAGGCTCATGTTGCCCAACTGACCTACGGACCACCAGCTTTCCTAGCCTGCTGACTGCATCAGAAGATCAGAAACCCAAGTAAGCATCACTAACTACTGCAATAATCAAGAGTTTATAACAACGTACCAGCCACCATAAAAAGCAATGCATTTTATCAGGATGATTACACTTCAAGAAATTGAGACAAGTAGTAAAGAAGCTTTTTGGAAAGAAAAGGCCCCACTCTCCTCTCAGATATAAACAAAAATATATGTAGGTGTGATGAATTTCTTCAGAAATACAGGACTTTTGTGGATTTGAGAGCACATTCTCATTTGAGACACCACCAGGGTGGGGACAGGAAAATGAAGAAATCTGAAATTGGCACCTATATTTGAAATTCCTTTGTAAATCTTTATGCCAGATCTTGGAAATACCCCATTATACTTGCACGAGATCCCCAGCTTGTCAGAAGCCTGCCCTGAAGCAAAGCAGCAGGCAGATTTGTCATTGGAGTCTTAAGCACCAGACCTTCTCTCTTTCTAAACACAAGAGCCTAAAAAAACTGGCTTGATATAAAGAGCAAGAGCACTGTGACTTCAAATTCACATCTTGTCCTCTGTACGTAGACAAGAAGAACAAAGCCCTCATTGTTTGATGTGGGAAAATACTGGCCCTGCACCCGCCTTTGATTGGGAAGGGAAGCCAGAACTACAATTGAAACGTGTTTGGCAGCTATGGGTGCCCACAAACAGCATCAGCTGCAACAGAGACAACATCCTCAGCTACCCGACTGCCAACTAGCTAAGTGTCACATTAAGTTAAAGAAAGAATGAAAATACTCTCAATGCCATAAACATATTTCATTCTATGGAAACCCACTGTGGAACTCACACAAGTCATAAAATACATGTTTCTTGTAACACAGCGCACTAGTTCGGGAAGTAAGATTTAGCCATTAAGAAGCAGTGGTCAAAATGTAATTAAATTGGATCCCTCTCAGAGTCATCACATCAACAAACAGTGCATTAAACTTGAAGTATGAGAGGGGCTTTTTTTCCTAAATGAGGAAATTAGGTAAAGCCTAAAGGGGAGAGTTAGGAAACTAAAATCCATAGAAATCTACTAAAAGGTATCTTATTAAAGGAGGCTTTTTTTTTTTCTAAATATATATATGTATATATGTGTGTGTGTGTGTGTGCATATATGTATGTATACATATGTATGTATATATATATATATATTTATATATACATAAAAAGTAAAAAGTCAAGAACAAAAGAGTATGGCTAAGTAATAAATCGCCCCAACAAACCCAAACTAAACAAACAATCTAACAATAACAAAAATAAAATAAAAACAAAAAAATCCAAACAAACAAAAAAAAACTAACAAGAAGAAAAGCAATAGACAAACCCAAATGTCACCATATTGAGTGTAAAAACAGAGAGAACAGAGTCCCCAAAACAGTCAATTATGTCATATTAGTAGGCTTCTAGAAGTACAGCTTCCAGCAGGACTGCTATTCCTATTAAGCCATGTGGGTATCAACAGTTGGATTAAACAAAGCAATTGGCCAGGAAGCTAAAATTTTTCTTGGAATCGCTATCCATCAAAATTAATAATACCTGGAATGGACAACTCTCCATCACATTGCTGTTGTCAGAGACAGGATGATTAAAGAGGGTGCAATTTGACAAATTCTACTGTCTACTACTCTGTTCAGGACCAAGAGCCTTCCTCAGTTTCAAACCCGTTTGGAAATTTGACCCCACTTATAGCCCATCTGTCATCATATGATTCTCGCAGCAGAAAAAGAGACAGTATTTGAAGGTCAAGCTGAAGAAAAAGATCCTATTTTGAATGTTCCAATATCATGTGCTCCACACACTGTATGAGGTTTGGATTAGCATTTTTATCATTTCTAAGCATTTAAGAGAAGCTGGGCTTGTTCAGAACCAGGCTGAGCTCTCACGTGTTTTCAACTGTGTTCTCAGTGTCCAGTCTCCAAAGAAGCCAGAAATGGGCATGAACATATGATACCACCTCCTTTTGAAGTCCTTGTCTCACCTTGGCTATTTCTAGTTGATGGAATATTCTGTTCTTGATGTTTTTTGCCTATTTTGTTACTCTCAACAGATCTCTCTTCCAATTATTTGCTCAGTATAACCTTGAACCATCATAAAGCTTTTTTGCCCAAGAACTCGCCAGGTTTTCACAATACATGTTTCCTAAACAGTATCTTAAGCTTAGTAATTTCCAGCCCCAAAGGTGGGCTGTAGAACACTGCATGAGTTCTGAAAGAAGCAAGGATCACAGCTGCATTATTGTATTTCCAGACTTGAGGATGATGTTGCACTTAATCCGCATTAATTAGAGGTACACAAGTTTTACTCTTTAACCAGAAAGAGTATCGGTTATTATCTACTACAGAAGTTATGAGTCACAACACATACGGAGTGAAACAGAATTCCTTATCCCACCAAGAGGAAGAGAACCCAGGCCCTGAGGACCCATCTGTAACTGTCTGAGTAAAGAAAAAAGTGAGCAAAGGAACATTAAACAGACTCTCTAGAAGCTTCTTCATATTAATTTACTTAGAAAACTTGGACATGCAGTCTTGAAAGTCAAATATTCTGGAGGGGCTGGGAAGGTCTCCAAGGGAATTCAGTCCACCTAAGATTATGTTCTGGTCTCAAAGACAACTTACTTCATTGAGGACACCGTGGAGACCAGCCCTTGGTAGCTACTATGCATCTCTGAGTATTCAGTGTGACCCAGTCATTTATAGGTGCATTCCTGCCATGCTCTGAAAGACTAAATGACTGGAAATAGGAACAAGGAGGAAAAAATAACCAGTGCATGAAGAAAGCATGTCCAAACGATCAATACTATGAAAGGCACAGTTATTCATATTTACTAATAACTGAAAGCTGACATGCTGTAAGTAATAAGAATGTGAAATCTGCTGACTACAGAGAACTATTTAGGGTAGTCAAGATTACAAAGGATTGTGAGGAACTCCAGAAGGACCTTTAAAAAACTAGGTAATTGGACAACCTGACAGCAGATGAAATTCACAGTGAAAAAAGTGCAGAGTAGGGTACACTAGAAGGAACAAATTTAAAGCCACTTGTACATACTGATGGGTTCTGAATTAGTTATAACCTCTCAGGAAAAAAGATGCAAGATTCATCACGGGCACTTCAATGAAGACATTTGCTCAATACACATGAGGGGTCAAAAAAAGTGAACAGGATGCCATGATGTATTGAGAAGGGAATACAGAATATGAAAAATATTAATATACTGCCATTTATATTGCCATCACTGCAAATTAATGACATATACTCCCCTTGAATACATTACCTCTGTCAAGAAGGACATTAAAAAATAGTCCAAAGGACATCAAGGATAAACACCCTCCTGTATCACAGGAAAAGAGGTTTTCTAAAACAGCTGAAAAAGAAAGTTTCTTTGCAGACCGATTATTCCACCCTCACTCATATCAGCCTAGATCCTCTGAAAAAGTGCAGAATACCTAACAACAGAAACAAGATACCAGGCCAGGAAGACCTTGACCTTTGTTCAGAGAACAGTGCCTATGCTTGTAATTTGAATCTTTAAAAATAATGACCTGGTTTTCAGAGAACACAGCAACAGAGGCACATGACTTAGTGACCATGCCCACCGGTAAGGTACTCCATGACTTCTTTCATCCAGTCTTCACCAAAAAGGTCTTCCAGGCCTCAGCACTGAGAGGCAGAGCTGGAGAAAGAGATGCCCAGCAGTGGAAGGTGACAGACTCAGCTATCTCAGGAGAACTCAGCCCACAGGTGTTCATGGGACCTGGCAGGCTGCATCCAAGGCTGCTCACTTGAAAGGGGCACCTCTGAAAGGAGAAAGCCAGGCCCCCAAGAAGGCAGAAGGCTATCTGGCACCTGTCTTCAAGCAGAAATAGGAACCTCCTGAAATTCAACAAGAACAAAAGCCCTGTCCTGCACTTGGGAAGGAATATACAATACAGGCAGGGCTTCGCTGGGAAGCGGGCCAGTGGGAAGTCTTGGTGCGTATGGAGCTGAGCGTGAGCCAGCAGCGTGCACTGGCAGCAAAGGCCAGCAGTTTCCTGGGCTGTGTGCAGGACTACGGCCAGCAGAGAGAAGGGAGGATTGCCCTGCACAGTACTCGTCAGACCACATCCAGAATACCACAAACTCCACTCTCAAATACAAGAAACACATCAACAAACCGAGGCAAATTTCAGCAGAGGGTTTCAAGATTGGTTGGGGACTGCAGCACCAGACCTGTGGGAAGAGACTGAAGGAACAAGGCATGTTTTGCCTGGAAAACAGATGGCTTTGAGGGTACCTACCTAGCCTAACCTGTGAGGAAGGTCACTGAAGAGATGAAGTTGAGGTCTCTATGGCAGAGCATGATGGCACAGAGGACAATAGGCCTAAGGTAAAATAAGAGCAGTTCAGACAGGATATTGAGTAAAATCTTTCCCTGTAAAGACAGCCCACCAGTGGAATGAGCTGGCCTTAAAGGTTGTTCAGTTTGTTCAGAGACTTTGAAGATCCAACTGGGTCAGTGCCTAAGCAACCTGGTCTGACCTGGCCACACTGTGTGAGGTTGGAAAAGAGATCTCCTGAAGACTGGCTCCGACCAATTTATCCTATGATTCCCTAAGTATCACCACCTCTGGAGGCGTTCAGAAAGGATGGAGATGTGGCATTTGGGGGACTTGGTTAAGTGATGAATATGGCTGGGTTAATGGTTGAACTCTGATCCTAGAGGCCTTTCCCAACCTTAAGTATTTAAGGATTCTAAGTAGTTGGATTTTTTTCTGTCATAATTACTACATGGTGAAGGAGCTCACTTATAGTATCCAAGTACCTGGAAACCCAAGGAAATTACATTTCTACATAGCACTGAACCTTATGAATTTCAAACTACAGCAGCAAACAGATCTCTGGACAGACTACTTCTCCTCAAGTTTCTATCTGTTCTCTTCCATCTACTTCAGTTTTATATGGCCCCCATCAACCACAGCATCTCAACATCATCTTTTTTCACTGCATTTCAGAACCATGATTATCTTTACAATGAAGAAATTAGTAAATTCACTTCCATGTGTTATTGCTTGCTGTTTCTCACTTTTCTTGCTGTGGGTCATTAAGTTCTCCATTGTCAAAAGCTTGTACCTTGAATATGTTCACAACAAAGGTTCATTCATAAATTGGATATTTTCATATATAGTCAAATAACACTAAATTACAAGACAAAGAGTAGAAAAACTATGGAATCCAGAAAATTCAAAATTTCATTTTCCTTATATTACTCTGATGAACTAATTTGTATTAGTGATAGCTTAAAGATGAAATGTCATCTTTAATTTTTGATTTCTTTAGCACTTCACTGGTTTTCAGGTTTCATCATACAGATCATGACACTGAAAAATAATGTTTTTTTAACACATTCTCTTTTTTAAAAAACCTAATATTACTAGAAATAAAATACTGTTCCACAGAGTACCTCAGCAGGAAACATTTTTCCCCTATTTTACCTTCATTCCTGTAATTCATCTGTATTCAAAATTCTGAACTTCCTACCCATATCAAACACAACTAAAATTTATGATACAGTATAAAAATGTGGATTTGCTTTGACCTGCAGAAGTAGTGACCCAGCAACAATGAAGATGTGCATGTGCTGTTTCCTAGAAAATAACACTTTACTGGCACTAAAACCAGCTTTGTCACCTACTCTCTTCTCTGCCTTTCCTCCCCTATCAGAGTAATTCATAAATGAAAGAAAACATTTGGCTTACACACCTGTGCATGACCAGTTTGACATGGGGTCCCAAATCCCCTTAGGCACAAGCCTTATTTTTAAAAGTATTCAGAACTTAAGAGTTTTTATTCTTGAATGTTTCTGTTGCATGTACTTGACTCAAAAGTACCTGAGGATCAGCCTGAATACAAGGGATGTCCTGCACAACCTGTCCTGTCCTCACTCCCATTTCTGTTGCATCACTTCCTAAGAAAATGTCCTTCATTTTTAAAGGCTGAAATAATTACTTACCCCTTGATCTTTTTTATTCATTTTGTTCATTTTCTTCTCTATCTTTCATTGCTCACTCTTTCTTCAATTTTATTTTTTTTATTTACAATTCTTATTTTAAATACTTCTCCAACTTCTCTGTCCTAAAAACATCAGCAGAAAGTAATGTAATCAACAGTGACACACAAAGAAATATCACTCTTTTTCTGGAAATTATGTGCCAGATATCCTGGCAGGTAAAATTCCACTACATTGCAAATGATTTACTTAATGAAGGTTTTCTCAACTGGCACGACATCTAAAAACGTTATATTTGCTTTAAGAGTTGCGCTTTTCAAAAAGAAATTTGATATTGAAAAATATTGCAAGGGCCAGGGAGTTAACTCTGCAGATCAATATAGATTGGGAACAAAATCTGACAGCAATTATGTAAAATTTCTAAATGTGAGAGGAAGGGACATTTTCAGCTGACAGTCAGTAAAATGGTAAAACCACTGACAAAACAAGAGGAAGAAAGACCAAAAGAAGTACCAAACATGGGAACCAATGTAATCAAACAGGTATCATCAAAGACTTTGAGGAGCAAGACTTTTGAATCTGATAGCATTAAAAGTCACTTGATTTTTACTTCATTTGCCAAACTACTACTCCTTTTGAATCTGTTCCCCAATACACAACACCACTCTGCAACGATGAGCACAGTGATTCCTCAAGGATTTGACTGTTCTAATATGTATAACCCCAGGCTAATTTTCTATATGGGTGATACTATTATTTTCCCAATGGAAATCTAGAGCTAATTTAAAATAAGGAATAATTTTTGTTAAGATTACTGAACCCAGAGAATACCAATCTTGAAGTTCTTAACAATCCTAGTACAAATTGAAGTGCTGCTGAATAAATCAATTAAATGCACAAGCACACAAATATGCTAGATATACACATACATACAACTTTATGCATACTGATTGTGAGAATGACACACCAAAACTGATTTCAAATAATTAAATCTAGAGTTCATGAAAGATAAAATTCAGATCTATTAATATCTTTATTCAAAATAGTTTCCACAAATTTTTAAGTATGACAAATTTAATCAACGGAGGTAGGCAAATAACCAATTTTTATTATGATAACAAAGAACATTAGTAAAAAGAAGTCCCTTCTTCAGCCATAAATTGTTTTTAGGTTAAATATGAAATATTATTTGAAACATTCTGAGAATGAAAAAGCCAAAAAATGAAGATGATACAGTCTGTTTGGCCTCAAATACCATACTTCTATTTTTAGCAATTGTCAAAAAGCCTGTAAGTGATCAAAACCAAGAAAACACTCCCGCATTGAAAAATTTTAGATATTTTATTTGGAAATCTTCTAAGGTCAACGTTTCCTTAGCTCTGCTGGAATTCCAGATGGATAATAAGATAATAACTTATGGCTTAGTCTTTCTGTGTCACCTAGTCAAACTCTGGACTAGAAGAAAAGTTGCATCAAAAAAATGTCAGCAAGAGTTAATCAACAATCTAGTGAGATTTACTCATATAAAAAAATACTGACTTTTGTCCAGTTACAGCTGTGAAAAACAGAAATTTAAACCACAATTAACTCTGTCCACTGGTGCAGTTAAGATCTGTACCAGGCTTAGTTAAGATATTGCTTTCTACACTAAAACTAGAGGACATAGAGCTGATAATAGCATTTCCGGGGGTTTTCTACTGCTGAGTTGTTAAGGTTTGTTTAGGTTTTTATAGTTCTCTGTCTTGAGACCTGGACTCATTTCAGTTCTACATACTCAACCAGACAGAGTAAAAGAAGAAACATGATCCATTTAAGCACCTACACGATGCATTTGGTCAAGTCCTACAATCAGAACATATAGAAGTGCTTTTGCATAGTACTAATGCCACAAAAGTAAAGAAAGTATATGTTCCTCCAATTAAAGTGGGGGAGAAAATTAATTAGAAAACACTTCAAGATACTGAAACCTGGTTGATATCATAGTTATGACAAGCAGACCTGAAATAGTCAAATCTCCCATCTTAAGGAAGCTCCTGATTAATTTGGGAAGATGAACACTCACTCACGTCTCTTCCAAGTGATTTTTGCCATACTCATCAGTTATTTCTCTTTACTACACCTTAAAGATAAATACTCTGTGCATTTCTATCAACTATGATGATTCTAAAAGTTTTACTCTTTTTGATACATTAATTGGCTATCATGAAAAATGGAGCAGAAAATATTATTCATAGAAATGTTACTCTGCTGTGCATTGCAACTTCAAAGCACTTCACAGGCTTTCCTCACCCTCCGCAGCATTCCTGTCAAGCAGATAAATACTGGTTGCCCCATTCTCAGGCAAAAGAGGAGGAAGAAAAGAAATAAAGACCTGAACTGCCAGAAATTTCATTAAATGAGATGTTGCAGTGACCAGTTAACATGGTACCTTCCAGACAGAGATTTTACACAGCTACACAAATCCACCCAGCACTTTTTTCAACATCTAAGGTTGGCTCTGGAGGTTAGCAAACCGTTACTGGCATCTTGGTTTCGGTCAGCTAACAGAATACAACAACATTAAAACTTTAAGGCCATCTTGTCCCTAATCCTGAGTAGTGGCCATTACATCATTTGTTCTGTAGAGCAAAAGATATAAATGACCTCAGACATTCTAGTTAATTATTTATGCACAAGGAGTAGTATCATGATTGGAAATTATGCAGAACAGATTAAATGGACCACATTTTATTATGGAAGAAAATTACAAGCAAGATTTCCAAAACATGGTTATCTAAAAATAGTCTTCCAATTCCTTACTGGGACACTGGAATTTCCAAACTGCCAAGTACGCAGAGGTTTTCCAAATTAAACACCAAATAAGAAATTCAGGACATTTTTCCACCAGTCTCTTCTATGGAAAGCTGCCCTAAGTAATGCTGTGAGGTAAGAAAAACTGGGTAATGAAAGCAAAAGATCTCAAAAAATAAGCACTGACATGAACAATTAATCTGCCTTAAAAAACTTGACTGTAAAGACATTGCTTATATAATCTGGGATGTTGAAAAACATGAATTTGTGTTGGGCCATGTGCTGTACAACATAGTTTAATTTATTCTGTCACAAAGAGTATAATTTACTTGAATTACAGTTGATGGCAGAAGATGCCAGTTCCCATTAACTACACACAGAATTCAACAGCAGATCTTACTTGATGCTCATGTATTTCCGTAGGAAAGCTCTTAGCCACCTGGTGCTAGGAGTCAGAATTTGTCAACTGAAGGTGTTCATGCAAAAATGTATTAGTGACTAATCACCTGAGACCAGCTAGGGTTAATTTAGCAGAACAACTTCTAATCTCCACTTCGTTCTTCTCTCAGTGGTAAATGGACCAGTAGAGACAGAAGATAAAAACATGTTCCTGCTTCCTGAAAAAAAAAAAACTTTTTTACTAGGTCCATCTATCACTACATTTTACCTTCCAAGACCATTATCAATGCCACATCAGTCAAGGAACCACCCTTTGAATGTAAGACAGCATTTCAGCCAAATGCAGCAAATTTTGGAGAGGCAAACAGTCAAGTAGGGGAATGGGAGATTTAATGAGGAGGTAAAGCACAAGGGTGAGAAGGGAGAATCACAAGGGAGAATCCACAGAACAGCATTCATGTTTTAACATCATGGGGTAACAGGCCTGCTGTAAGAATAACTTGCAGGATGAGCAAAGAGCAAGGCAGCCGAATGTAAGAAAAAATAGCTTGATGGGGAAAATAAATGCCACTGAGAAGTGCTCAAAGAAATTAATCTTTACAGGGAATGTCTGGACCATTGTAGTACCATGTTTTGAGATGCAACTTAGCTCCTCCTGGAAGAGCAGATGAGCTGCTTCTGAGAAGCAGCAAGAAAAAAATCTATAGAATGGGCAAGAAAAGAGGGGCAAATTCTAGCATAAAAGATGAGGAGTTAATTTTCCTCCCCACAAAAACTGACGGGAGATATATACTACTTTAAAAGGTATAAGACACAGGCTAGATTGAAGAATCCCACAGGAATATCCAATGCGTCTTCTCTAGGGCTGATCAAAAGCACTTGGGGACATGGCAAGTTAATGGTTGGACTCGAGGATCTTAGAGGTGTTTCCCAGCCTTAATAACTCCAAGTGACTCCAAGTCCTGAGCCTGAAGCTGAAGAGAATGGCAATAGCCTAAGAGTATATGAATCTTTAAAAGAGATTTGCCTTAAACAGAGGGGAGGAAACTGTTCTAGATACAAGGTTTTAAAATCACACAGATTACAGAATTATCCAGAGAAATGTCCCTGTTCTACAAGGGCTGTAGGTAGCTTTCCCATCTTGATTCCAGTGTCATGAGTTGTGATTCTTTGCTTTCTGATAATTGGATTTCAGAGAAGAGATAGAATACAAGCCTGTGTGTTCTGAAATGTGTTTAAGCACATAAGAAACTACCTCAATCTGGGACAGCCAGGTACATGAAGAGAAAAAATCTGGTTGTAGCCACAAGGGTTCCGGTGACATTAGAAGAACACCACCACTAACTTGAAACAGTAGCCCCTTTGGGCATTTCATTGGGTCTTGTTTTTAATGGATTTTGCTACCCAATAATTTCCAAAATGTAAATCCGTATTAGTGAATTGTCTTCTTAATGCTTCTTCCATCCAGTCACTGAAAAAGAAAGCACATTATTAAAATGAACCACACAAGTAAAAATGAAAAGGGCCTATAGGGTTTTGCTGAAAGTCAAAGCTGGGCTAAGCTCCCTCCTTGGCAGAAATTCACCTTGCTTACCAATTCCTTTATTTATACTTAAGGCAGCTTTCTTATTACACTTTTTCTAAGCATGGCTACAGCTTAACTATGCAAGAATTACCTGGCCTTTTAAAAATCACTTCTTTCATCAGTTGGCCTGTTTTTGTTGTTGCTGTTGTTTTAAGAAATTCCCTCATGATGTAGAAGAAATGCTGTTAGTCCAAAGAATCCTTTTTAAGGGACAAACTAATTGAAAGGAGAAGAGAAGGAGAGACATCATGACAGCTTGTTTGTATTCTAAATGTGAAACACAGTTTCTAATATGCTTTCCATATCCAATGTCTTCTTCATGAGCCCACCAACAAAACTTTCTGCACCACCACCTACCTAAGAAACAATGCAAAAACTTATTTTCTTCCTAATGGACAGACATCTTATTGCAAGAAAAGTATTCTCTGAAAAGCTTCCATTTTGTATTTCATTAAAATTGGAAGAGAAGCAGTAATACTTAAACTACACATGTCCCACAGCAGTAACCACAGGGAAATTCATTCTTTTGGAAAAATAAGAGGTTCAATTGTTTTGTTGGGAGTTTTTTTTAACAAAACACCTGGGGATTTTAGCCAAACAACTCTGACTCTAAATCCAAGGTTCTGAATATGCCCCCCCACACACATAAAGTCTGACTGAATACCATAGAAATGGAGATACCAAAGGCAATTCAATTTTGTGCAGAGCATTGTTACAAGGCAGATGTAACATTTACATCCCACTGCAACCTCCAA
>QUSF01000005.1:30335412-30401462 GCA_003676055.1 Chloebia gouldiae | reverse complement strand
CCAAGACAGAAGCAGCAGTAGTTGTAATGGAACACAGGAAAAGGTGCTAGGACTCCGCTTGGAAGGGAGAGTGGCAGCTGCCTATCTCCTTTAAAATCACTTAGGACATGGCTGAGCACTTTCAAACTGTGCTGTTCCTTCTCTTCTGGCAAGGATAGGCAGAACAAAAGGCATTTAATATGATCAGTTACACAAACCCCTACTATTCCCACCCTGCATACTGTCTTGCACTACTTTTAAAATCAATATACTTCTATTACTATTCATAATTTGTGCTACCATTATACTTGGGTCAGTAACAGTACCATGAAACCCCAAAAAGTATTTTTTCTTCACTGTCGCATGAAGCACAGCAGAGGCAGCATTCAGGTGATGTACAGGCTCTGTTCAGGCTCTCTGAAAAAGAGGCATTTCCCCCATAGAAGACACATTTCCTTTAGGAGAATATTCTAGGAGAGTACTCTAAGAAAGGTTCTAGTTTCTAAAATCAATTCTGTTATAAGAGCGAGAAAACAAAGAAGTTTTACATCTCATTTACAAGTCAGTCTACAAGTCTCCACCCCAGAATGAGTTCAAGTCCCTCAATTCCTCTGCAGAAACACAGAGCAAATCCTGTGCTCCCTTCCTTGGGATACTGCTTCTGGAAGTTTGCTAGATACGGCCTTAATATGGCACCATACCTTTCTGGTGAGAACTACCTGTATCTGACATTCACTGTGAAGAACTATCTAGTTTACAGATGTTTTTATAGCATATATTTTCTCTATTTTTCTCAAAGTCATGAAATCATGTGATATCACTGCCAGGCTACGACTGTGCAACACAATTTTACTTTTTTAATTTTGTATTTGCACAGCAGATCAATTCTGAATCATTTACATTGTCTACTGGAAGGGTAAATACAGCATTAGGGCTAACAAGACAGCATGAGTCAAGATTATTGTCCCAAAGCAGGCAGTCCAGTCCAATGTAAGGCCCAAACCTGCATGTCTGACATCTGCATGTTCCAGACACAGGACCATCCACCAGCCAAAACCATACATGTAATTTCTGACATGACTGGAGCTAGCATCACTACATGAAAAAGCTGATCCCAGAATTCCCCAGAGAAATGACAAAGACAGTGACTGAAAAGGTGTCTAACAAACAGATACTATGGAGAAGTAGAGACAGAAGAAGAGAGAAGTGGTGCTGCATGACAAAATCAAGGAAATTGTCTTTACCTGGCTTGCCAAGATGCCTCAGCTCTGAGCTAAAAAGGATGAGCACATTCAGTCTTGGCTGTCTTCTGACAAGCCTGACAATTAGTGTCCACTGATTAGCATGCATATAATGACATGTTTTTACACTGATATCAAACTGACTATATTCCTGTTACTTACAGCATACTTTAAAATATCATAACTCTTTCATCTATTTGAAAACAAATGAAGGAACTATAGTGTTTATCATAGATGTGCAGTATCTAACCTGTCAATCTGGATGTTCTTCCCATGGCAAGGCAGGAATGTGAAATTAATGGGCGAAGGAACAGGTTTAGAGCAAAATTTACATATTCATCCTGCATCCTGTTCACAGTAGCAGTATAAGCAGGTTTGAGCAGCACTGAAATATGCCTCCTTACACCCATTTACCCCAGCCTCTCCTCCCATATATGATTCTTTTACTTCAATTTAAACAAGATGAGCATAGATCATACTGGTAGATCCATAGCTTGCTTTCCAAAAGATACTCCAAGATATGCAAAAAACAGCCAAGCCAGTCCATTTGGGCACGTAAACCTGTAACACAGACATGAGTCCTCAAGAGTTCCACTCCCTAAAGGTTAATTTAATCATAAGCCTAAGTAGTTTTTTAAATTGAGGCCTATGCTGCTTCTTAAAAATCTGAGACATCCTAGGATCCTAAAAACAAATTAGTATCTTTCACTTCAGTTGATTTCATGCTGCTAAAAATTCCCTTCAACCACCAATGAACTAATGCATTAGGATGTGTGCTGCCATACCAACAAAAATGCACCACCATTTCCTTTTTAATGGCATATCAAATATTTTGCTTTGTGTAGACATCAAGATTTACAAGGGGCTTTTTTTAGTTACGTTAATAGTAATTGTGCTAAAATCTTAAGAACTAAGTAGCATTATATTTAATTATCCTTCCATAATTACACTGATTAAATACAGCGTAAGGGACCATAAAGATAGATAAAACATTATGGCTAAAAAACTTCTCAAAAATGACCATAAAATTATTATTAAGCCTGAGGTGAGAAAATTAATATCACAAGCATGATTTTATAGGGTTTTTTAATATCACTTCCCCTTCTTAGAGTATCTCATCTGCAGTGGCAGCAGAATTTCCTCCCAGCAGTAATGGAAATGAGAACAAACTATAAAAAATTTTGTGACTTGAAAGGGAGGTCAGTTTAGACCTCCATACCAAGGGAGTGTATTTGTGAACTTGATGCTTCAGGCAGATGCCAAAAAAAAACATATTAAAACACCTCTGAGCTCCAAGCACGCTGGCTTACACTTGGGTAATATTTGTTTTTCTCATTTTCTTTTCCTTTCTCGTCATTTACAAACACTCTGTATGTGCAACAAACAGCACAATGTAACAGTCACATCTATTTTCTGAGTAATGATCTAAAAAGAGAGATCTACGGTTTTATATACTGGATGAAAAATACTGTTATAAGGTTTAAAGAATCCCAAGAAAAAATTCTGACCAAGATCTAATATTAAGGCAAAGGACTAATATTAGAAATCTGCAATGATTTCGAAAACAGAAAAGATCAGACTATAAGGTTTGGATTGAGCACAAGAAAAATAAAACAGATTTTTCTGACCTGCATATGGAATAAATCATTTCAAGTAATAATTTTCCTGATTCTTTGAATTATATGTTTAATTAATTTTATTACACATAATTACCAAAATGTATCATAATTATCTGACACATTTCAAGAAATATGGTCTCATTTTACTTAATTATATGATTAATTAACTATGGTAAGTAATTGCTAAACTTCAACAAAATTACATTTCTCCTTTTCTTTCAAAATTCAGAAATCATCCACAAGTGCTCCTGCCTGTAACTGCTTCCCACAAACAGCTTTGTGGTCATCAAACACACATTTGTTCTGCAGGAATGAAGTGTGCAACCTCCTACTTCTATGCTCTTTTACTGTGTTATATTCACTGACTTGCTCTCAGGTCTTAAAAATAGCTACAAATGTTTTTCCATAATGGTTGGCTTTGATACAGGCACGCCTGGCTGTGTTAAGAACCATCACACTCTCTGGAAAGTCTGTGTTATTACATTTCCCAGCCCATGGCTTTGGTTCTGATGCCTGCAGTGCATGGAGAACTTGCCCCTGAAGAGGCAGGACTGGTGCAGCCCCTGACCTGGATCTCGGGTGACAAGCAGGAACAGCCCTAGTGCATCACTCTCCCGTGCACGTGGGTTGGCAGAAAGCATCCACATGAGGCCATAGAGCAGGAATGAACTGAACACAACCTGCAATCTCTCAAATTCATCCCAGGGGCCAAACCAGGCACCAGATGAGTCACAAAACTGGCAGATCATTGTCTCTGCTGTGCATCACCACTCCTGCAGCTGCCCTTAGCTGCCAGTCTTGATCTGAGCCAAGGTGCAACATTCAGGATGTGAACATGAAGAGAGCTCAGAATTGCATCATAGAGAAAAAGTACTAAATCTTATTAATCCAAAACAAAAATCTAGATTAAAAAGGAGTAACGGCATATACTGTATCATGGGCCCTGGGAGATATAAATACACATCTGAGGAGCTGTACATCCCAACCAAAGCTAGCCAATGAAGAATAACACAGAAGGAATTTCTTGTAATTCAAGAACTAGCTAACAATATTCCATAGATAGGTCATTTGTAACACTAAAAAGAGCCTTAACTTGTGATATTTTAATACAAATTGATTGCCTGTATTTCTGATGTGTTAGGATAATTATTTTACAAAATCATTTCATCTCAACTGAAAATGCGTTAACACATCCAGACTTCAATCAACAAAATGTATTCCTGCATTTTGACAGAAGTAGCGAGTTACTTATTAAACAGAGCTTTCCTATTTTTTACTAGTTTTATGCCACTATTTAATACCAGGCACACAATCTCTGGATTTGAGTTGCCTGCTAGACGTTCCTAATCCAACTAGTGCCGCCAAGAATCGAAGCAAAGACTGTCTAATGCAGCAGGATCTTATTATAAGTCAGTCCCAAATGACACTGAAAAAAAAATCAATCTTTTTTATTTTAATCCCCTTTTTTCCCCTAAATAACAAACTCTGGTTCTTTTACAAACTGATGAGGTGCCTATTCTGCAGGCTGTGGGCTGCAGAATAAGGAAATGTACATGAGAAGCCAAAGTGCCTGGCTGGCTATGAAGCAAAACAGAAACTAAAGGTTGTCTACATCAGTGTCTTGCCAGGTCAGTCATACAGACTGCTCTGTGTTAAATGTTTCCCCGTGCAAAACTGCCAGCAGCATTTTGCTTGGATATCCAACACAATTGTTTTTATGCATTCTTAGAGTTAAGGACAGATATCCCAACTTCCTTGATGGATGACTTCTAATAAGGTTCTTAACAAAACCTACAGAAAAAAAATATTTTTATGATAAAGGATAAATTATGGAAGTCAATATAATCGTCAACCTTGTAGCAGCCATGGCTAAATTTCAAAAAACTAGAAAACAATCTACTTCACCACAGACCAAGTACAGAAAAAGATATTGTTTACACAGCATATTAATCAAGAGTTTTTCACTTATCCTCAAACTGGATTCGCCTGTGGCATCCACGGATGCCTGTCCTCTCCCATACCTAGAACCCCCTACTCTCATGATCAGTTATCAGGGAATGTTTTTCCTATTCTTCCTCCTTCAGAAGGATCAAATTCAGAAAAGCCATCACATGCAGTCCTCTGGAGATGGCTTCATACTGCAAAAGTGATCTCTTTTTCCAAAATTCAGAGATTGCAGAAGTGATTTAGAATTACATCTGCCTTGCCAAATGTGTGCCATGGATCTTGAACAGCTCAAAAGCTCTTGGGAAGGTGGAATTATTAGCAGTTAACACTTTGGCCATAACTGTCTCTCAAATACAGAATTCTTTCTCACTGCAGCATATCTGAGTTAGTAGCAAACATCACAAGCCTCTCTGTATATCTCTCCCCATTCTGCCTGTAAAGTGAAAAGCAAACCAGTTATCAGGAACCTTTTCTTGTTTGTATTCAGAAGTCTAATGGCTATACTGCTCTTTGAGAATGTGGGAGATCTCAGGCATGTGTGATGATATTGATGTCAGTATACTAAAGGGTATCAGCCCAGGAAACAGGGGGACCCAGTAATGGAGAAGGGGAAGGCTGCATTCATCTATGCATTAGGACCTCAGTTCAATCATGTATTCTCCAAACAGTTATACTTTTCTAAATCTTATTTACAAGGCTGGACTGAAGACTCTGCAGTCAAGTTTATCATAGCACTGGTCCTATTTTAATGCTTATTCTTTTCTTAGTAAGTAAATGATACTGCTGGATTTATTTCTGTTCTGTTTGGGAATTGTCATTTTTGGTATTTTGTCTTAGTATCTAGACATGTTCTGTCAGGCAGCATTTTCTGACAAGCATATTGTAAAGTATTACCTATTTGAAAACATGCACACAAAACTAACAAGGAGTAGTGAAGGCGTGATTATACCCGAGTTCACATCAATATCCACACACAGTACCATGATCTTCAGGAGAGCAAGAGGTACACATCCACCAATTTAACTTGTAGCTGAAGTTCCCACATCATCTTTTCCCAAAAAGGGAAAGGCCTCTCCTGGATTCTTGGGCTTATTTTCCTGAGAGCTATTGCCAACAAAGATAACAGATGCTGGTAGACTGACTCCCTGCCATAGGCACCTGGCTGAGGGAGAACACTTGGACAGGCAGCTCAGAGAGTGTGCCCCATCCCTACCAATCAACCCCTCCAGCACTCCTGTCAGGACAATGTGAGGGAAGGACACTTGCCTTTAGTACTAGTAACTTGCTTTCTTTCCATTTTGGTCGTTCACCAGGTTTCTGAATGCCTGGTAGCTTGGGAAATCCTTGACAAAGGGCTACTGTCCCTGCATAGTGCAACCCTTCGTCACACCAAATCAGCCCTTTCTCAGACAGGACAGCTCATCAGCCTGACCATTCTCCCCAAGCCCAGCACATCAGCCTGCACAACTATCTACAAACCAGACACAACAGGACAACTGCTAAAGGATGCATCTCACAATTCCATCAGCCTTGTCAATGCTGCAAGCACCTAAATCTCACCTTGCAACAACCATTTGCAGTTGGGGCAGACAAAATGTGAAAAACACATGCCATCCCATAAGGTTTCAGCCCCTCCATTCTGGTATTAGGCCTCCTTAAGAAGTTATTAGACCTCACTGACAGAAGCAAACCAAGTTCAAATCAAGATTTGTCTCCAAATTTAACAGACTTTCCAGACTTCTACTCTTGCCTTCTCCCATCCTCTAAAACTAAAAATTTTGTTCATTTTTTTATGCATTAAGGCAAGGATTTGCGCCTAAATTTCTTACAAAAGGTCCTTGATTTTCACATTTTTATTTTTTTAGTGGAGGTTGTTGTTTTGCGAGTTGTAGTTTTTGGTTGTTTCTTCAACTATTGCACAACTTTAGGGTATCTAATACTCTTTCCTAAAATAATCACTTGACAGAAGTATTTCAAAACATATTGAGATTAATGTTATGTTTCATTACAGCTAGATCACAATGGAACTTCTATAGAAGTATTTCTGACACAAAATGAACTTTTGTGATTAATGTTAACAAGACATTTACTATAATAATAAGGCACCATAATAGTTTCAATGTTATTTTAAAGTGTTACTAAGCCATCAATTGCTCTAAAAATATACTGAGGTCTTGCAGCAGAATTTAGATTTAAACACACACTTTTTATAACACTTAACATATTGCACTATATGAATCGCAGTAAATAAGCCCAATGGGAATGTTTACTAAGACACAAAGAAAGAAGATCTGCATAAGGAACTAGTTTATAATAAACAATACAAATATTTACTCTATTATTTAATGTGTGCCCAGCATGCCTACCCTTAATGCAGCATTAGCTGACATCAGGCATATGCCATATGCGCAAATAATTAATTCAAATTATGTTTTCTTCCAGTGTGTCGTCTCAGAAACGAGCTGAATTAATGCAAAGATATATTCAACAGCAAATACTGAGATGATCTCTCTGTGTAACAATGCAGCCATGTCTGTCTTCATGAGCACACAGTTTTTAACAGTTCACCCTCACTGTTATTTCAAGCCAAGGGCTGATGGTATATGAAATACTCCTGAAGTTCTCCTCATATAATCACTGGATGACTAACAGAGTGATTTTAAAAACTGATTTGGTTAAATATTTTTTTATGAGACAAGTCTTCACAGAGCAAAGTCTTCAGAACACATCCACCTCTTTAAACCACAACACCCCTCAAGAATAAACATCCAGTAGATTGTCTACAGTAGTTTTCCTCAGTGCAGGGACAGATCAACTGTCCATCTGCACTCAGGTGGCATCCAACAGAGAGACTACCAGGTTATTCCTAACACAGATACCATAACCTGTGAAGGCATTCCTGAAAGGGATCACTTGGCACCTTTCTGCCATGAATTGCTGCTCTGCAATATCCTGTTCTCATGCTATTTCAGATGCAATTTGCTTATGAAAAATTACACTTCAGCCCAAAGTGCTACATGAAAGAAGTTATAAGCACTTAACTAGTCTTGAAAGGCATGTTTCTACGTCATTCCTGTAAAATTTTATTCACATCTTCTGAGAGCTGCATGTTACCCCTGTGCTTTTCTGTGTGGTGCTACTGCCAGCCCTCCACACTTACTAGCTCTCATTTTCTCATCAGATTTTCAGCTGATCATGGAAAAGAACTGACTGCTGAAAAAAGGAATTTTGCCATCCCAAAATTAGCTTGGAGAAATGCCATATACAGCTGTTGGAAAACAGCTTGGTTTATCACATTGGCAATGCAAGTAATACTGCAATTCAGTCCATTCAGAAAGATTCAAGGAAAGGAAACAGTGAGATTAGGTAAAGAGACAGCCTTGTTAAGCATTTGCAATGTCTCTAATGAAATGGACCCCATCTGATGTTTTGTGTGTCCCTATAATTAAGTTGCTAATCATACTTCCTGAAGTTCAGTCCTGCTCATCTGGAAGCTGTTTGCATTTCCCACACAAATGGAATCCCCTATTCAGGCTACATTATTCATCCATTTAAATACACAAATTTATAACAACACACTAGTGAATCCAACAATTTTTTGGTTTCATGCAGAAACTGGGGAATAGTTCACTCTGGTTCTGTCACATATCTAGATCTGATTTGGGACATGGAAGATCTGGAGACAGAATCTTACGACAGGTACTATCTATTTAGGTATCTCAGGATCCTTTCAGCTCCTGTGAGGTGGCCAGAAGTGTTTGTAGGGGCCTTACTCACACCTTTACAAATCTGGCCTTTAGTATATGTCTGTTTGCAGAGACATGCTGGGCTTCTTGGCAACTACTCACAGCTCATCACGTTGGTGGGGCTCCCTGTGGCTGCCCAGGTACAGCCTGGACAAAGGAGGCCAGGATTAGCAACACACCTTTTGCTACAAGAGGAGAAGAGACTGATGGCAGGGCAGGCGGAATGGTGCAGGAAACACCACATTATGCCCTTATTTTGGCATTACAGTATGACATACAAAGGAAAAAAATCAAGAGTTGTTTGCATATAGTTCAGCCAGACAAGACCTAAAGTAGGCACTATTGTGTTAAGATATCTACAAACACCTGAGTAGCATAAATAGCAATATTTGAAACATGTGATCATGCCTGAAACTAAATACAGAAACAAAATGTAGAAATTACTTTCTTTATATTTAAAACTGCTTTACATTTTAGCCTCCTGATCACAGCATGAAAAACGAAATAAAAGGAAAAGCTTGCATTTTATGACACTGCATATTAAGCATCCAACACAATATCATGCTTAAATGAAAAGTGTATTAGAAACAAACACAGCAGCACACCAAGACCTACGACACTGTTTTCAGCACACAGTTCTAAAAAACAAATATTAACATAAAAATTTGAAGGTGAACCTAGTTCCTGGTTTTACCATGCTTAGCCCCAAGGAGACACACTTACCCATTTATTGTGTGAAAAAGCTTCCAAGGCTAATACAAAAAATTTATTTTAGACTCAGCTTTATTTTACTCTCAAGATAGTAAAGTAAAAACGACCTTTCACATGAAACCAAAGGCACTGGAAGTACTTTCACATGCACTTGACTTTTTGGAGCTACAAGCTGTTTCTTGGTTTTCTTTATTAATGTTTTGAACCATTATAAAGTATGTTTTACCAATCAAACATGGAATACAAAACAGGAATCCACAAGCACAAGAACCACTTTACAAAGGCCTTCAGAGCATGAAAGTGATTTTGACAGGTCGGACATGATCTATCCAGCTCCATGATTACAGCACAACAAGGATTGTGTTAAAGACAATAAATACAACTGAGATTTCCATGGGAAGCCTTTCCCAAAAAGCCTTTCCCAAAGCACAGGTAGTTGTATCTGGTACATAAGTAGTTGTAATATAAATGATATAAATATGTTAAAGCAAGCAAAATATTCTATTATTTTACTGACATATAGGAACTTTATGGTATGAAAACCAACAATAACAATTTTCTTTCACACGTGATCAAGCAAAAACAAGAAATGAATGTGACAGTTTTCCTTATCCAAAGTACAAGGGGTTATAGACAACACCAAAAAAAAGTCATGCTGAAACTATGAAAAATACCCTGCTAGTGTCCTTTTAAAGTCATAACTTATTATGGAAAATCAGCATTCACAAGCATAAATTTGTTTCTGTATAATTCACTGCCCAGTGACATTTGATTCCTTCCTAAAAAACCTGTATTTAAGAGGAAAGTCATAAAACTGAAAAAATTGGCAATGACTGAGTAATTCATGGCTTGGTGCTCTATTAGCAATTAATAAATTCCCCTAGCAATATCCAGAACCTAGTCATCTGCCATTTTTTATTTATTTCATTTCATTTTCCATATTTTGCATGTACTCTGGGGCAATCATACATACTGCATTTACCTTGCTTCCAGAACACTAGCAATTCCTCATTGTACTTTGGCATTTCAGGCATCAGCTTTACTGCATCATTTAATGCACACAAAATAAATACATCTTGTAATGTAGTGGAGAGTGTAGTACTTAACAAAGGCCCTCAACTGTTTCACAAATAGCTATCAAGTTTCTGATGTTCAATGTGTTCATCTATATTTCATTATCTAGGATGGGATTTGATTTGCTTGAGAGTATTTTGGCCTTAAAAAGCTCCAAAAATACGTTCATCAAACCCAAAGAGGAGCTTTTGAATTGTATTCATGGCAAGGAGATAGATAATAAAATGGACCCTGACAGTTTCTCTCTCTTTTGCCACTTAATGAGAAACCATCTAAGTCAAGAAGAGCCCTGATGGAAGGCAAAAAATATTCCAAAATAAAGAGACTCTAGAAGAGATCCCTTTGTCATTTGAACCTTTCCTCCCCTCACAGCAAGTCAAACACTGATACAAACTGAAAGCCAGTTTACAAACAGTAAGAACCATGCATCAGCAGCAGTGTCAGCCATTGTGGCATACAGGCCATAATGGCCTTCCTTCCTTACCTCCCCAGAGGTTCTAAGGAAGAACGAAGATGCTTCAGGTGGTTTACATTTCCTAGAATTTGAGGGAAAGGAGCAAGATTTTGTTCCTATTACATTTCTATGCTTGCTCCTGCGAGAGAAGAAACAATAGTTCAGGACCCAAAACTGGGATGATCCCTATTTCCCCTCAATACATCTGATACTGCATTTTACTGTTTCATTTCTATGTATGTCTTAATATTGACATGGTGGTACACAGAACTCTAATAGCAAGTACATAGGCTCTGGAAGAGCAAAAGCTCAATATTCAAGAAAAATAAAGAATGCTCAAATAAAACCAATTCCGGCATCTGGCTGTGCCCTGGTATCCACTGAATGCCCAAACAGAAGGAGTTTCAATTCCCCTCTTATACATCATTGTCAAATCAACAAAAACAGACTAGTTTATCTATACTGCCAAGTACAGAATCCCCTACACATGTGTTACAATTTGCCTGACTGTTTTAGGACATTTTAAGAAACAGTATTGACAGCAGTACAATTTCCAGTCCAGGGGGCAATTTTCAGAGGGTCAGAGATGGTGTTTGGCTGCCATATGGTTTCACTCAGAAGGGAAAAGTCTGCCCCGTGGCACACTGCTGTAACCTACAAAGAGAAGTAATTCCAGTCATTAATTGACTTGCACACAGGTGGCAGACTCCAGTTTAACACCCATGCCCTTCCTGTAACAATCTATCAGCTTCCCCCAGAGCAGTCTCCTGGAGCAGCATCATTCAACTGTGTTGCTACTGAGATGCAGTGGAAAGGTAAGAGCACCCTGGTATTTGAGGTGGTTATCCCAATTCACATGCTTATTTCTTGAGAAATCTACAAACACTTCAACACTGTGATGAAGCTTCCTTTAAAAAGAGATCAATAATTCACTATACTGCAAAATTTAATTCAATTCCTGTTGATAACAAGAAGATACAAGAGGGTAAGATTTGATTTTTTTGTCACAATTTCTCGATTTTTTTATTTAAATATTCCTACTGGTACTACCTTATTTTGCCTTTTCTCTGGCCTTCACAGCATGATTTCTGGCAATATTGCTCAAGATAGGCACATACACCTGACAGTTTTAATAGGGCAACTGAGAGGAAGTTTCACTGATACCACTCTGTACTAACCTACAAATCTTTATTTTACCTTCTTTCTTTCTTATCTTTATCACTAGAAACATCCAAAGTGAAGTCTCATGCCAATATTTTTATGCATGTTTTCTAAAAGTTACCTTAAACATTATGAGACACTACTTTAATTAGCAGTATTATCTCAAGTATTTCACCATTATTTTGCCTGGTAACACAGAAAAGGGGGAAATAATTTTAATCAAAGTGAAACAAGTCTCAGCCTGGAAACTGCAAAAACATGTCTTCTTCAGTGTTTTCAGCTAACTTAAACTAAATTTGGTGGACAATGAAATTGTGGGTGTTACAATATGTAACTGGCAATGGTATCACTGGGTCCAGTAATGGTACAAAACTGAATACAACTTTTAGACTTGTATTTTGAATTTTAACATACTGCAAGTGAAGGGGCATCAACAGAAGGTTAACAGCAGTTCATCAGTAACCTCAGTAAACTGCAGGCAAATTCAGAAATTTAGGGGTGTTTGTCATTTGGTTTTTTACATTTCTTTCTTCCTCTCACCTCAGATTCCACATTTAGTCCTTCAGTGTTAAAATGTTCATTCCTACAGGTTTGGTTTCTGCTGAGAAAATTAGTTTATTACCAGTCCTTCACAATAATTTTTCATAATACTCCTCTGCAGGAGGAGGATAACTTTTAATGTCAGTGTGAATATGATTCTGTATATCTGTAGCACTGAATTTATAGCACACATGTGGAAAATCTTGTAAACTGCCCTTCTCTTGATAGACTGTGCAGTAAACTGTATAGTATTTTAATTAATTTCTTAATTACAAACATAAAGTGTGGTAGTTGAAATCTCACATGCATGCACAGACGAGATTGTTGCCTTAGCCTGACTAACACAAGCCAGATCAAGGCAGAAATGCTCAAAATATGGAGAACCAGCTGGAAAGATAGATACTGGCTCTTGCCTCCTTTTACTCACTTCCTATTTTATTCCTTCTCTGATAATTACCAGATTACTTTTTCTAAGACTTATGTTTTAACCTTCTAAAAATCTCAGAAGCCTGAAATTCCACAACAGAGGAATTAGTATCAAACCAGGGACATTCAATTGACTGAGTTACTTAGCAGGTATATTTAATGATAAAAACAATGGTTTGTGTATTTGGTGTCACTGATTGATCCAGGTACCTGCTGTCACAGATGCATGTGAAGCAGGATATCCAGATGCCATGAGCAATGAGTCATACAGAAATTTCCATTTCTGTAATGTGGCCACAGAGCAAATACAAGTTTCTCTCAGATTTTACTCGTTTGAGTATGAGTTCCCATTTCTTATCCTGTAAGGTTGGACACCATGGACTTATCAACCTAAACCATCCTACAGTGACAAGACTACATGAAAGAATGGCACACAAAACCAGCCTATCACTTAAGGCCAAGTGGTAATATCTCATATTATTTTCAATAATATTTCATATTATTTTCAACAATGGTCAGATGTGTAGACTCTTTGGAAGAAAATATGGTTTTTCCTCCCTTCCTCTGTGAGCTTTCAACAGCTAGAGATAAAATATTTCCTGAGCTTAATGAAGTTGCTTTGATTATGAAATCCCAGTGGATTGCCTAAATTCCCATCCAATTTTCTCCTGAAAGGTAAGGTAGAAAATATGATTTGGAAGATGTTCTTTCAAAATACTTAGGGTTCTTCCCTGACCTCTCATGTGCCTAACAGCTTGGACCTAGGCAAAGAATTTCAGGAGGACAGGACAGTCCTTATGCCTGACAGAAGAGCATTCATGTGAGTCACTACAGCAACAGTGGCTCCGAGTGCTGCATTTGCACATTCCCCAGGTACCCACACAGAGATTAGCTAAGCATGGCACCAGGATGGAGCTAAGTCCTCTGCAGCAAACAGAACTGATGGAGCCTGAAGTGCACAGGCTCTCTCAGTGTTACAAAGATAGATTTTCATATACAGTAATTAGACATGCCAACCACGATAATACTGAGGGCTATGGGAAGTGGCTGCAGTCACTCCCTGCTACTGCTTTTAAGTCAGCAGAGGTAGGACAATGCAGGCAGCAGCACAGACCTGCCTCTGACTGCAGTTTGTGCCCTGCCAGCCCCTGTGCTACCCACCACTGTCCTCACTGCTGGTCTTCAGCTGCTTTACATTGCCCAGCCACATTAAAACATGCACCATACCCTTCCAAGCAAGGCCAACTACCTATGCTCTGAAAAGATCTGTGACTAGCTTAATCCTTCATTTTCAGATGGCTAAAATTAGGCAAGAGTCTGCCACTCCCTTCTTTAAACCTTTTTCCTTCTTTAAAGCTTTTAATACATTTTATTCTGCTCTTATGCAAAATATGCCTGCTGCAACAGCTTGCAACCAAAGCAAAAGTATATGGCACCAAGATTTTGCAGAGAGGAGTTCTGTATGATCTAAGGAAGAATCAGACTCCTGTACAGCTGAGAGATGACACAGGGAGGTGGCTGGGGCTGTTCCACCACAGAGCCATGCAGCCACTCGGGGCTTGGCCTTGACACGCAGCAGCAGCAGCACATAGCAGCAGGGATGTGCAGGCACCTACCACAGCACAACCACACCTATTTTGCTGCTTTCAGAGAATTCAGAGTCCTCCCTTTACAGCATGAGCATCCTGTGCAACTCTACAGACAGGTTACTGCCCACAGCACGTGGAGTTTTGCTGGGTTTTCTTTAAAGTATCCTCACTAGCCAGAGTGTCCCTCAAATTCCAGTGCTGCTTTGCATTTGATGCTAAGTGTAGCACTGCTTGTTGATACTATAGTAGTATATGCCAGACATGTTGGGTTTTTTAAAAAATGTTTAAAAAGCATAATAATGCTGTGGTCTCTCAAGAAGACATTTATTTCTGCAGTATAAAATAAAATTAAATTCTTCAATCTCAAAAACTCTTAAAAGATTGTATTTAAAATGCATAAAACATTAAAAAGACATCAAAATTAAAATAATCTCATAAATCTCTTAATTTAAAAGACTTATTAGAATACAGATAGAGGCAGAAAACAGCTGCCCTGCAGACTAAAGCAGTAAATTATTACTATTTTAACTTTTTTTTTCATTTTCATCATTGAAATTTTCCTCACAGAATTACTGCAGTAGTATAAAAAGACTAACTGCCTCTATATTTAACATGTGAATGGTAAATTATTTTTCAGTGGACTTCACAACAGATAAGCTGTATATTCTTTCAAATGTCAGCAGACTATAGGATCGTTTCCAGACAAAAGAGGTGGGAAATGTTTTCAGAAATCACTATTGCATGCAAAACTATAGAATTAATCAGCAATTCATTCTCTCTGACACAACAGTAGCGGGAAACTGCAGCAATTGTGATCCAGCACTCTAAACTCCTCCTGCACTCTCTTGGCTATTAATTTTTAACAGAATTTCAAAGTTAGGTATATTTAAATATTAGCAGGCTGACTTGTGAATTGCTAAGCATATAACGGCTGCAGGAAGTTTGCTTGTTTAGGGACCTAATCATCATGTTAAGAATCTCCATTTAGTCAGGAATTAGGCTTAAAAGCAAGGAGCCTTCATTTCATTGGGCAATACTGAGATTGGTACAAGAAGATTCAAGGGCAAAGGAGGAAGACAAGTGAGACAAGAAAATCAATCAGTAATATTCAACTTTTTAAAACTGACAGACAAATTAAATTTTTCAGCAAGTGCCCTCATTCCTCAGACCATCATTTGTCAGTCTTGATGATACCAGAGCATTCCTTGGAGTACAATTAAACATTAATGCTGATTGCTCCTCAAAGTAGCTCAATCCAGGGAGAAGGCAAAGAAAAAAAACCCAAGGGAAGGAGAGTTCACACCATTTATCCTCCATCTTATCAGTTTTCCAGTGGTATGATCTTGGAACATCCAGGCTGTTGATATCCAAGCAGATTACAGAAGGAAATGCCAAGGATGCAGAAAACTAGGGAAATTAACAACAACGAACAACAGAGCTAGCAAGGGGGAATGGAGGGAAAGAAGTTAAATCAAGAGGATAAAGAGTGTTCCCACATAGCAATTTGCTGGTTTTGCTTCACTGCAAATTATATCATATGATATTATAAACCACTTTTCCTGACAGCAGTGTGCATTACTGTGCACTGTAACTTCCTTCCTGCTTACAAGAGATAAGATTAGTAAATGTTTGCTTTATTAACAACAAGTTGAAATGCTATTAAACCAACTTAATTGATGGTACAGTTACATGGAGTCTGCTTCTTGTTTATATTTTTCAAAACTTACACCTGCAACAGAGGTTGACTTCTCTCCAAAAAAAAAAAAAAACCCAAACCCCATCCGCTGTTCTAATTTTTTCCAACAGCAGCACCTGTTCGGATTGTGTAAAGATCCTTAGCTGTAACTCCAACAAGGATAACAGAAGTGCTGAAGGATAAAAACTCCATGTGTTTTATTTACTTTTCTTTTGCTAGACTACCATTATGTTTGGTCAGTGAATTTCATGTTTTGGGCTTCAAATAAAGCAAGTAGTCAATCAGAAGTCATAGTTTAAACCCAGTGGATTAGTGCATCATCAATAAAAAAACACTTCTGCCCTTCTTTTACTTTAGCCTAAGGTTAGCTTCCCCATGAGTGGCTCTGGATGCTTCTGTAACCTTCCCTACAAAATGCTTATGCAGAAGAACATTGTGTGTTGTACAGCTGCTTCAGGAAACTGCTGATAATGCCAAGCTTAAATGTACATCACTAAGAACACACCAACTCTTCTGCAAACCCAGAGAAGAACCCTCTACGGGGAAAAGAAAAACCCTTAAGTTAACTGCCAATGTAAACTGTAAAAGATGATGGTGCTGCTCATCTGACAGGGTTCATGTTCCACTTTGTTGGTTCCCTCATCCTACGCCTGAACCAAACTAATCATTGTTATTTACAGCAAATAACACACAATTTAAAAGTTAATCTATTTTTTTAAAAGCTGCAAAGCAAGTCAATTATACAAATCTCTAAGTGTAATTCCCACTTAATATAAATATACCAGATAAATTACAAGCCAGATCTTATTTAGTTAGTAATACCTTGACAAGCAACATTATTAAACCTTTAATTTATTATGTCTTCAAATTGATCAGCCTCTTACCTGATTGTTATAAGAACATAACGATTGGTACACAGTTGTCAAGACTGTCATGTACAAGAGACAGTAAAAGCCCAAAAGAAATTCAGTCTTTTCTTCATAAAATCCATCAAAATCTATTTTTTATTTACAGACAATGATCATATGCAAGCTAATACAGTCTGAAGAAAGACAGTCTGTAATTATGCTTCCTTACAGCATTTTTTCTTTTAACAACTTTGACATAATAAATTTTGATGTCTGCTGGAATCTTATCAAAATTACAGTCATAGGACTGCAGGCTCTATTATGTTAGTCCACATGATGGGAGGTGGGGAGCTGAGTGGCTCACAAGAAATTTATTTTGATTATATGATATTATTTTACATTTCAATCACATGGTGACCTGCCTGGTATAGTGTCAAAGTGAAAGATGAGTTTGTATATGGGGCTTCAAATGTTACAAGAAAAAAAAAATCCTAGCAGTATTTCTTATGACTTATGAGATGAAGCAGCAGAAATCACTTGATGTAGCAAATTGTAAGTTTGAAGGATTTACACAGCTAGATCCTCTGTAAACTCAGGGTACTCTCATTCACATCAACAAAAAATACTGCCCAAGAATCTGATGCTCCATCATCTCATACACTACCAAGGTTCTGCAGAAAGTAAACTTCAGTGTTAGCAAAATGCCTCCATCCTTCTTTATTATGAAGGAGAAAGCCAGAACTGAATACCGATGCCCAATCCTTAGCATACACTAAAAATGAAATACACTTTCCTTGTGGGCCTGTGAAATCACCTTTTCATCCACTTATATACTCAGCTTCAGTGAATGGGAAACCCATCAGAGCTGGAAATGGTCACGGTGCTGAGGCTCCAGCCAGAGAATTCACTGGCATAAGGAATTACTTCTTAAACTAAAATCTGAAATGCAACTGTACTATATAGCACGCTATGTGTACACAGAAATAAAAAAATTCTCTCTCTATATACACACACACACACACACACACACACACACACACACACACATATACTCTTATAAAAGATCCAGTGAAGTGCAGTCTGTAAGACCAAAGGATGGCAGTCCCCACTGTCAGGCTTCTGCTGCAGGAAAGCAGAAGCTGTCTGTAAAAGGGAACACAAAGGTATTTGCTAACATTACACATCCTTTTTGTAAGGCACAACTGTGCAAACAGTTTAAGGTCTGCACACTGTTAAACTCTTATCCCTGAAGATGCTGTGAGAATTCCAATTAATTTTAGACTTCATTTAGCAACTCGAATACATTAGGAAAGCAATCATCACAACATCCTGCAGAGTACTTCACACAGCTCTGTATCATATAAAGGGAAGGCTCACCCTTAGAAAAAAGGTGCAACCAACACTCAAGGTAAACGTATCTCTCGCTGAGAATTAGCAGGGTCTGGAGGTGCACACCAGACCCAGACCTCCAGAGGTTTGACAGCTTCACTCAGACTCTTGGGAGACAATCAGAGAAGTGGGATCAAACAGGTGTTCCTAGTCCAGGTCCCACACTGGCTTCCACCAACTGATTCTTGTGACTAAGGCAGCCAGATCAGTGTCTGCTCCTACACAGAGGCAGCAAGCACAGCCACTGGGGTCTCTGCAAGGCACCTACTACCAGCCTTTCACCCAGAGTCAACAGAGCAGGTCATTCTGAAGGAAGGACCACGTATCAGCTATGAGCTTTAGGGAATCTGCTGTGGCGTGTATTCTCTTATATTGAGAAGAATATTCTTTTTCTCAATGGGGTTCACTACCGCACTGCTTGAAACCTCAGCATACACAATCAGCATTTCACCAAACACACTACAACCACATACCCAGCCAGGCAGTTGTGAGCATGGTTTTTTTAACTTCCACTTTTCTGTCTAATAGGACTTTATTCTGCCTGTTGGCTTGACTTTTCCAGGTTTTTTTTTATTTTTAGAAAGAATCATACTAGGAAAAAATATAGTGGAGGGCAAATCTGGGAAGACAGGAAGATCCCAGATGGTGTTAGTTATCATAGATTGACTACAATGCCATGACAACTCACAGCAGCTGAGCTGAGGGCCTGCTCCATGCCATTCTATCACACTGAATATTATGTTACATTTTAATGCATCTTTACTAGGTTCACATTTGTCCCCCAGCTTCAACAGTGAAGCTTTGGTTTAGCTTAATGCATCTGTGAGACTGAAATTCCTGGTTATCCAAACTCCTAATTGTCTTCTGGTTTAGGACACTCCCATGAGATCCTCAGATAACCATGTTTCCCCTGTATAACACAGCAGTCTTATAACCACATTATAATGCAGTTTTGTCTCACCTATAAAGGTCAGGGCCATAACACAATTTAGCAGTGAGGGTAAAATATGATTTACTTCCATCCACAGGCAAGACCAAATCATGTTATAACACTGAGGGTAGGGGAAAAGCTATCAGGTTACAGCACAATCCTCCAAAGTCATTTTGCCTGTTACAACCATAAACTCTGCGTTAGCACCTGATAGCAGCAGGAGCACAGTGCTTAAGCAGGCTATCTCAGTTCCTGGGAAAAATACAACTCTGCATGCTGTTAAGGGAATCCATAATTTTGACTGCTGATAATGCAGAGAGTGACCAAGACCCCTACAAGCCCCATTCTCTGAAATCAACGAAGCCAGAAGAGGCATCAAGGTCATCAATTAATTGTTTGTGCATAATATTTCAGGAGCTCATAACTGGCAACATAAATATTCATTTCACTCCTGGCCCCTCCAACCAAAACCACTGAGACCTCCTACAGATCATGTGCTAGAAGACTACAGTGGACCTTCCTGGAGTGTTCAGCACTTCATCTGCTTTTAACTACAGGAGGTCCCACTGGGACAGGTCAGCTTAAGTTCCAGATGCCTACACTCCACCTTAGGATCAGACTCAACAATAAAACATAGAAATCAATTCCCATGCAGCCTCTCAGCTTTGTCATACCAAGAAATTCACAGTTGTGGTGGTGGTCCTACTGCCTTCGCATACCTACCATTCCTCTTCAAAGAGTTTGCAAAGGAATATAGTAGCAAATTCTGAATCTGAAACTAGGTGAATCCACTGAATGGTCTTCTGATTGCTTTAACCCAGGTATGAGCCACCACCTTGCTCTCATGGTCAGTGTGTCAGGCCCCATTCTTGCTGCTTAGCTTGCTTTTTTACCTCTGCAGTAAATCTGGCACCTCATCTCAGTTGTCCATGCAAAGGCATCTAGCTGAGAGCATCTCCACAAACCTGGATCCAACACACTATATTCGGAATGCCTGCACCTTTCTGGACTAGCAAGCAGAGGCTTTAGCTATCTCAGTTCAGGCAACTGAATGATGCCTTGATGAGTTTTTCAAATATCTAGCTTGTACAGTACAAGCTTGTAGAGTTTTAGACTTCTACAAGTCATTCTAGAGGTCTTAACAGAGGAGAGACATGACATTAATACTTTCAAGTGGTAGCCCGCTGACCTGGGAACAAGGCTATAGCAAAGACAAATCAAACAGAATTTCAAACCTAGATTTCAAAACTGGAAGAAAATTTCATTGTCTACCCTAAGGCCCCACTACAATATTTTCCTGGACCTTTGAAAACCACCTTATATACAGATTCTAAGATACCCAGTATTGCACTTAGCTATGTTTAAGTATATACATTAAAAATATCCGACAAAAATCCAGCCAAAATTGCTCTTGCTGTTGAACCTCAAAAATCTGTCTGAATGAGTACTAAAGAACATAATGTGGGGAAGAGTCCAACCACATGGGCAACCACATTCATTTCAGGAGACTGTAAGTCTACTCTGGTCTCAGTGTGTAACCCTGAGTTAATTAACTTATATCTGTGCCTCAGTTTCCTCATCAGTAAATCACAACACTCACTCAGATTTGCACAGCTCTCTAAACACTGGCTGGCTACATTACACTTTCAAACCATGTGCACTCATCCTACAAGACCTGCCGAGGTTCACAGGGATCACAAAAACAAGTAGATGTGTATGGGGCCACTTGGGCTCCTCAAGGTGTGTAAAAACAGCTCTTAATTTTCAGTTTTCCATTTTAAAATCTTGCTCATTCCCTTACAATACTTCTTTGTAGCTGCTTGGTATTCATTCTAAAATAAACAAAACAACAGAGTCAGAAAGATCTTAACAAAATTTACTTAAGATTAATTCTAACAAAGTTCTTCCTACATGCAATGAAGTAACTGCCAGTGAATGTTTGGTAACTTTGACGTGAAAAAAAGGGGAGAGATAAAATGCTTTTATGCAAATTTGATTTCCCTATAATAATCTAGAGCTATTCTGCTAGAAGGAATTATCTCTGCAGGCTGGCAGCTGCAGTAGGCAGTGAATTAAAAATGGCTCTGTATATGGGAAAATCTGTTCTATAATCAGTGCTATTCTTAGAGAGGACATCAATCTCACCAGCTCCCACGATGCTCTCTTCATGTGAATGACATACCACTATGATGTAGAAACTCCCATTACATCACCAGCATTGATTTCCTGAGCACAAGGAATACGCCACTAACATGAAGGGAATTTTTTCAGGAGTCACGGTATGATTTTGTATTTTCCATTTAAAACTCTGCAGCACTAAGTAAGCTTATTTAAAAAATTCAACAATAATTCATGCAACTTGACTTGACCTGCACATTCTCACTGCAGAACTTCCGTTTCTGCTTGCTGTTCTTATACAATAAACTTCATTCCCAGGTCACAAAACATCAAGATAGAAGATATTGCATGAATTTTCTTTGCACATTAAAAGGGCACATGCCAAGGGAAACTATTTTACAAAGTAAACCTGCTGCAGTTCTAGACATAAAATGTCACTAATGATGCAGCTGTGTGACCACTAAACAAAACCATAACATGCATCTATGCCTCACAGATTGTATTTCAGCCTGAACTTGCATGGTGGGTGTAGGATCCAGTCTCACTGACAAATCAAAGTTATATTGTAAATAAATAAAATCTCCTCTGCACAAAACAATGATTCCCAGCTACCTCTGAGTCTAGTGTTTCCTCAGTATCTTTGTCCTCATGCCTCACACGTACAGTAATCCTTCTTCTACTATGTCACATGCACTGTAAACCATCTCAGCTTGAGTGATGGATTTGAAAATTAAACAACCTAGGGGGGCTCGCTGTTTTTAAAAATCATTTTATGTATCATTTTACAATAACTTTAGGTAACCTGACATGAATGCTAAGCCACTGGATCTATTAATTCAAGATTTACTCTCCTATGTTACAGTCTTCCCTGACAAACTGACTTGCAGAAATGTACAAACTGCACTGAAAAAAGCTAAACACAAAATATATTGAAAAAGTGCCAAATAACCTCTCCAATTCATGGGACTTCCTCAAATATTCACATCTTTGGCACTTTCATGAGGCACAAAAGTTTCCAAAACAGAAAGTGTTTTTTCTTCAAAAGATGAAATTTCCTCAAAGATTGATGTGAAACAGTACACCTTAACCAGGGAAATGGAATTTGATGTTGTTAATTAGCACTTGAAGTCTTTAAAAACCCCATGCCCACCTTTTCTTACATCATGAACCCGTGTTTGCATCACCTAAACAGGTCACTCTTCCATTGAATGAATATCCTGAGAGTTATTCCATTACTTTCTTCTGGGACTTTGTCGTTATGATAGCCTGGGCTCTCTGCCAATACAGGCACATGTCCCTCCACCCCTTAACTCTCACATGCCACAAAGAGGCAAACTTTCCTGTTCTGTAGGGATAATACTGAACACACTGCTCTTCCCTGGGAACTCCATGCCTGACAACTCTGTGGGTTTAATCTAAAAACAGCTGCATCCATTTTGTTCATTTCTCTCTGTAGATAAACTGCAAACTGCATTTGAAAATAAAATAAGTTATTTCTAACCTTTCAGCTGGCAGCCAATATCTTGGTAAAAAAGGACATAATTTATGACATTGATGATGTATGGCTGCTTTCCAGAGACTGTAAATCAGTTTCCAGCCTACTTTAATGCTAATTTAACAATCAAAGAGTTTCACTATTTAAATAAATGTTAAATAAAATGCAAGTTTTTGAGTGAAGTTGGTCCCTCGATTGGTATCACAAATTTGGTGGTTCTTAGCCACTCTAGAAACACGTAAGTAGCAGCAGTACAAGTAGCAAGCAGTATTCCCTATGCTTGGAGCACTATGCTCCTCTTTCCTTCTGATCTGTAGGTCCCTGACTGGGGAAAAACCCTCTGTGCAAGAGTGGAAGTGCCACGTGTCACATCGGAAGTCAGGGCAGTCAGGAAAGTGGGAGTAGGACATGCTCATGTGGAAGAAGTGAGAGATTCTGAACCCAGATTTTTCTGATTCCAAAGGATCCACAGCAGGATGGAGGAATCTAGACATTCCTTTTCTACTTTTTCAAAGTCCAGTCCCAAATGAAAAGCTTTTACAGGATCCATGCTCCTTTAACTACCCTGGTTTACATATTTAAAATACCTGCATCAAATCTTGTCTACTTACAAACAGGGCAGACAATGTTGACACCTCTGACCTACTAACATGAAGTCTGCTTCACCAGACTTGGAAGTTGGGGCCCAAAACTGAGGTCCAAAGCATACAAAACTCATTGTTTGCTTACAGTATTGCCCCAAACCTACAGTTGCAATGTAGGTTCTCTCTCAACAGTTCTCTGTTGAGACAGAGAATCAGGTCATTTAACTGTAACATCTTGCAAAAGGATATATGTGATGCCCTTTCCAGATAAAGCATGACTGTGCAGCTTATGTGTAGCTTCCAAGTTACAGGACTGTGTCTCACCTGTGACTCTGGTACAGGGCTCTGCAAGCCTCTGTGCTGCTGCAAGGGCCACTGAGCACCCAACACCCCTGGCTGTGGTAGGAAATAAGGCTAGGCAAGACCAATGAAGCCAGTTTTGATGTTTCTGATGATAGGCATCTTATGGATCCTGATCAGCCATGTGAAGATGGCAGTAGTGCAGCTCCCAGAATGGGCATCCCCATATGGCACAGGACAGCAGCTGGCTTTAGCACAGTGACACAGGTGGCCATACCACAACCACCTCTGAGTTTAAACTACCATTAATACAACGTAAGTTGTTTCATTGAAACAACTTATGAAAGGCAGCCTAACTAGTTTCCAGCTTCTGTCATTGCAGCATTTCATTTCCATGCTGAATTCATTCTTCCACTAACAGGATTTTAGCCCCATGCAGGGCAGGCCAACCCAGACTGCAGTGGGCCAAAATCCAGTGGTGATGGACAGTGTCTATAAAATTTGTACTTTAGTGAGACCTTAAATACTAAGGATTAATTAAGAGAGGATCTGTCATCCTAATTTAATTGGATACAATGTAATACTTTTATTTCCAAATATGTCTAGGGAAAATACAACCCCCCCTTCTAAGGGGGGGTCACTGGGATCCTCATAGCAGTCCATTAACTATCAAATGGTGGCAACCTGCTGAGCTGCCTATCGTGCACTTTTATTTAACTAACTTTTGTCATCTGCATCCTTACTGCTTGAAGATGCACCTCTACACATAAATAGCATGATTACATTCCTGTGACTATCCAGTCCTGTGATGTTCATAATAATAATAATGCTTTTTTGCTCCTCAGCTCTGAAAAGCTTATCTAGCCAAGAGAATTCAATGTGTTGTACCTTTTAGGTCATCACCAGAACTGAATTTTAAAACAAATCAGTTACCTCTATGCAAGACCAAAATGGGTTGAATGGACCTGTTTGCTCAACCATCTTACCAACTGGGATAAAATATTAAAAAGAACAAGCCCAAGGTTCGTTTGCTAAATACAAAAATAAAAAATATTATTGTAATTGAAATAGCTATTCTTCACTACTCATTGGGACAATAAATTAAAAACACAGCTCTATTACTTTTCCAAAAACAAACAAAATATGATTGAAATTTAAGCCACATTAGATTTTCAGTCTTTTCTGTTCTATGAGGATACTGCCTGAGATTTTCTACTCAGAAGCGCAGGAAAAGTAGACAGGTCACACACCAGCACACCATCTAAGATTATCTGGAGGTGAGGTCATGATTCCAATAGAAAGCCTTAGGTCTCACATAATAAACAGTCCACAAAATTGACCTAGTAACTCAAGCACAAAGCCTGTACCTCCTAAGCTACTTGCAGGGTATCTTTTAGAAAAATATTCTACTTTCATTTAAAGATGTCCACTGACACAGGAGTTGCTACATGATGAAGTAATTAGGTTTGATGATGAACTGAAATGTGAAAATATGGCACAAGTAGTTGAAGTTTTCTACCTTCTGCTAGTGGATGTTAAGAGCTACATATTTATTTCAAGCATTAAAAATTTCCTGATCAAAAGACTCTCCTTATGGAAGGAAAGGCAGACCTGAAAAAAATACCTTCAAAAAGGTATGGAGCTACATCCACACCAACACAGTTTTTTGTAGGGTTACTAAAGCTATTTTTAAGATTTAAATTTATTAGATGCAGTACAAATATCCAGCTTCTCTACTAACTTTTGTCACTGGTACTTCTCAAATAAATTCCAGTCTAAACACAGGCATAAAGGCATATTGCAAGTGTTGGCCCTTTACTGCTCACCTTTGGCAGTAAAGAGACCAAGCTTCAGTGAGTGAAGAGAGAAACAACAGCATGCCCTACCTAACCAACCTTCATCTATGAAGTTCTAGTAAAGTTCTCATCCTTCTCATCCAGTTCTTCCAGTGAATGGCTACAAATAAAGGCATCCCTTGCTGATAAATAATATGGAGATGAGAAACCTAGTTCCTCTCTTCTGTGTTTAAGGCTTCAGTAGTTCAAAAACAGCAGACCACAGTTGGCTCACAGCAATCCAGCTACAGAAGGCTTGATGGTGCCTCCATCACAACTCCACACTCAATGAAATGACACGAGAAAACACTTTGTTATCCAGCTGCTGTTTGTCTCAAAGTTCATGGCTGCATGCTCTGAAGTGGCACTATGCAAACCAAATTTAGAAGCCTTTGCCCCCTACAGCTCCTTTACACTCACAGCCCAAAAAATGCACCGGCGGCGGTTCGGCCGTGGAGGAACAGTGACACCTAGTGCCTCTGCCGCCAGCTGCGCGGGGACACTGCACATCTGGCCAAGAGCCTCTCCTCCAGCACATCACCATTGCTCCAAGAAACTTCTCCCCGTGACATCCGGCGCGCCTTCACGTTCAGGGTGAAAGACAAAGGAAGGAGACATTATCCAGATGCAAGGATCCGCAGGAATGGGGAGCAGCAAAGGACAGGCAGCCTGACAATCACAGGTCTTGCAACTCAGCCATTTACCCCCATCTTTCAACAGTGCAGTGATAGCTGGATAGAATATCATTAGAAACACCAAGGTTACAAAGGAACCAGGGTGTTTCATATTTGTATCAAGTGCTCAATCTACATTTCATGTTGGAAAAGTCACCAATTTTTGTGACTGAATTACCCTCTTGGACTTTAGGGAAGACTGCATATTGCACCACTGTGTGTATGCTCAGCTCTCCAAAATTACAAGCTGGCAGTAATTTGCTGAAAACCAGAAATCCTTTACATTAAAATATTTCAATAAAATAATATACCTTTGAATAGTATCTGTACCATAGTTAATTATGCTGTATTAAGAAAAGGTTAAGATATGATACGCAGTCTTTTTAATTAAAGTTTAACATACATTAACATTTCTAGATGAAAACCTGCCATTCTGAGCACAGTTTTAAATTCTGCTTTGATTTTTTTTTTCCAGAGCACTGAAGCTATAACTGAAAAAAGTACTAACAAAGTCAGATTCTTTGGTAATTAATTTTGTGTCCTACTGCAGACATATGAAATTCTATCAGCATTATCTTGACAAGCATGTCAACTCTTCTGAAAAATCCCTATCCATTATTTTATAGACTTTATAACAATTTTGCATTTTTATTAGATATCCAATCTGTACAATACAAGTTGCACTTTATGAAATTAAACACAATATAAAGTTAGTTATTAGTGCCAGGAAATAACAACAGCATCGCCAATATAAAAGGAGCATAAACTGCAAGATAATTGGGTCAGATTTTCACAGTATCTTTATTGCATCAGTTCTACAACACTCTATTGCACAATTGTTACATTCTTTGCAGCTTTGCAATTCATATTATACAAATTACAAGTGTCTGAGTGGTATCATAACTTTCATAATATTGCAAAAAAAATATTGGAAACCACAAAGAGCAAGAAAAATAAAAGATTGAAAACCTCTTATCACTTGTAAATGGATTAAGTAGGCATTCCTCCTATCCTAATACACGGTACTAGGTATTACAGCAATCTTATCAAAATTGGTCAGCAGGACTGTAAGTATCTTTAGCTCGATCATTACAGTAAGGAAAAAATGTAACTCCTGAAAACCCTCATCTGTTTTCTATATATTGCACTTTCTTCCCTTAAAATTGAACACTTTCCCTCTTTTTTTCTCAGTAGTAACAGCAGAAGCATCTCTTCTTTCTTCTCCACATCAACAAAGACACTAGCAATTAGCAGAGAAGAGAAAGGAAGTAAAATCTTACAATTGCCAAAATAAAAGCCTACAGATGCATCAACTTGCTGAAATTGTGTCCCAATTCATCACAACAGAAGCACTCTTTCCCTAAACTCAAACGTGAGAAAACAGCATTTGAAAAGGGATCTGAATGACAAGCTGACTTCTATTCTAAGGTACAACAGTGTGGATGAGGGAAAAATCCAGCCAAATACCTTTGACTGCTTCTCCTAGCATGATCTCCATGTGTTTTTGCCCATCTAACAACAAAGCACCTAAGCACATGCTTTAGCTTTAGAGGTTCAAGGTGTTAGATGATTTCATTAGAGCCACCCCATTTTTAAATCTGTGCTGAATGGCCTTGGCAGAGGATTCCAGGATCATGACCAAGGAGAGAAAAAACACAAGGAATATCTGGATGTCTCTTGGATTCTTAAGTGGTACCAAAGCTATTTCTGTCCAAGCAAATTAAAAGGAAGCAGGGGCTGTATGTGACAAAACTGATGCTAGAAAAACAGATGGTTTGCACTGCCAGCAGGCAAAGACTACTTCACACACTGAAGCTACTCTCAAGGCGGAAAAGTACATCTGAAAATAAAAATCAAGACACAGTGTCAGTTTTAGCACCCAACCTCATCTCAGTATGTCAAAAGCACAAGGGAGATTTGCCATAAAAACATAATTTGAGTATCATCTCTCATCATTCAATACAATTTTTCAACTCTTTCAAAATTGCATTGAAAAATCTATATAATGTGTGCTTAGATTAATGAACTGTTTGAATCTGGATCAATACACACTCAAAGATTTGAACTGTTGACACCTGCTGAATACAGCTGTAAGAATGCTTCATTCAGCTTATAGCCAATCAGTACTTTGTAACTACAGGGGTTCCACTTAATAAACAAGCAATCTAATATATGACCTCTGTAGATTAATTTCCTGAGAGCAAGTAAATAATCTGGATTCAAAATTTCCATGATTATACACATAATTACAGTATCACTTACCAATTAACACATTGATTTAAACCTTCTTGGGATTATGTACTTAAGTATAAAATAGGTGATTCAACCATCACTCAAGTACTAAGCATCTCTTAAAGATGGCAAAGTCGTGAGCCTCAGAACACTATGCATCTAATTTCTCTTGTGGAAGAAAAATGTATTATGGTAATAGAGATTATGAGGTATATCATAATTATGTATACTATGGCTAGCTGGGGCTATTATGCAATAGCTGGACCATACAAATAAACAACATGCAATTTCTCTTCTTTTGTAGAAGGAGCAAAGCTTTTTCTAACAAGTAGTTCATCTGAGTCTCCCCCACTGTTCTTTACTTAATAATAAAGCTGAGTATGTGTTTGGACTTTGTTTTTTTTATTTCATACACACATAGAGCAACCTTGCTCTGTGTTGCTACCAGTTGTCTAACAGATATATAAACAAACAGAGATTCATCTATGATGATTTATTGCTAAACTTTTAACAAGGACAATAATTATTGCAGCTTTAGATTATATAGTAGTTCTTGACAAAATTGCCTGTTTAAAACATTAATGTAGCTTTCTATACAGCAGCACTGCAGTACATGAAGACAAATGAAAATCACTACACAACACCTGCAGATCTTATTAAATTAAAATATTAATTCAGGGGACAGATTAAAGCAATGGTGAGTCTCCAAGAGACTATGCTTCTAAGGTATATTTCCTGTCCTATTTTGTTTTTAATATTAAGATCTTTTATCCACTGCTCAGTTGAGTATCTGTCATTCCCATATATACCTTGAGGGGAAAAAAAATTCACATCTGGAAGCAAATCATTATGTTCTTCCATTTTTTCCTTATCTCCTTCTTGTGAGTAATCCTTTCACACAGAAAATCAGAATATATAATAAACAGCCACATTTCAACACATGATACTGCTTGCAATTTCAAAACTGTACAACAGAGATAAGTAACTTCTAGAAACAATTTTTGAAAATCTGGTAAAATTAAATGTAGAATAGTTAAAGAAAAAGAGTAATAGAAATACAAAAATTCAATAGCAGTTTTTAAATGCTTTATTTTTACATCGATCTTTCAATACTATGCGTATTTCATGGAATATGCATATAATAAAAGCACAGAATGGTTTGGGTTAAGAGGGACCTTACAAATCATCTAGTTCTAAGCCTCCTGCCATAAGCAGGGATACCTTCCACTAGGCCAGGATGCTCAAAGCACCATCCATCCTGGCCTTGAACACTGCTAAGGAATGGTGCATCAACAACTCCTTTGGGCAACCTGTTCCAGTATCTCACCACCCTCACAGTAAAGAATTTCTTCCTAACACCTGTTCCAAACCTGTCCTCTCTACATTCAAAGACATCACCCCTTGTCCTTTCACTACATGCCCTTGTAAGAAGTCCCTCTGCAGGTTTCTTGTAGCATCTCTTTAAGTACTGTGAGGCTGCTATAAGGTGTCCCCAGAATATCTCAGCTCCAAGCTGAATAACCCCAATTATATGATATGACTACCACTGAGAATCAAATATCTGAGAGTACAAAAGCAAAAAAAAAAAAGTCAGAAGATGAGTTTAACTATCTCAAGATATTTCCAGAAAGATCATCAGTAGTAAAAGTTGTAGCATAATGCAGAATTTCCTATTATCCTTGAACTTTTTTGTGATACCCACGTAAAAAAAATGTAGTAGGTTCTCCTAACACATACACATATACAACAAAGCCACAAAATTATTCTCTGTCTCAACCACTGTAATCCAGCTTGAAGGGACTTGGGGTGCTGTCAGCAGCTATTCAGTAAAAAGAGAAACCAAAACCAGTAAAGAAACAATTTATAATAGCAATAATATATCATTTCCTCGGGCACTAACTATTGGATAATGACCAGTAGTGACTTTAAAATGTATATCATAGCTTAGGTACTGTATGATGCTCACAGCAGTTTCATAGCTAGAAAGTAAGTAATGCAATCTTGCCATAAACATTCACACTGTTACAAAGCTAGTTTGCACACATAGATTTCCCCCTCTCCAATGTTATCCCGCTAGGCAGCTTTATAATGATCCAAAAAATACATGCCTTGACTAATAGTGCTACACTGGAAGAGAAAATGCCCAAGTCCAGGACGCTGAATCAATTTTTAGACAACACATGTTGTAAAGATGTTGGAACATTCACCTCCCCTATCTCCTCATGAGAGACAATAGCTCTTATATTGTACACATTCTTTAATACATTTCACTGCATACCACTCTGAAAATTCCTCACTACTGCTTCCCCCAAGTCTATTGCTATCTATAACTGCAGCCACTCAGAAAAAGCAGTTTATCTCAGTAAGAATCCAATCCACTTCTAGTAAAAACTGTGAGATGCTGAGTCTTTCCACTGACTGTGAAGGTTAATAGATCAACACTGAAGTGCCTGGAAAGGCCCTAACTGGATGAACTCTGACCATGAATGAATCTCCTGGCTGCTACCACAGGAGCCAAAAGGCAAAAAAGAAACAAAAAAGAAAAAAAAATTACACTAATTTGGACACTGGCCTGGAATCCAAGAGATTCAGATTGAATTCCTAGTTCTACCAGCCTTAGTTTTATGTCTGCAATATTGTGCCACCCTCTGCAGAGACAATCAGGCTAATTCTGAACTGTAAAATCCTATATATCCTCCTGGAGCAATCAGTACATTGACATAATTAAACTGCCTCCACAAGTGAGCACCAGCTCAGACGTGTCAGCCAGCACTTCACTGTGCCGTGCAGACAGACCCAGCTCGGGACATCAATCTATTTTGTCCACACCAATAAACCAGACATCATGAGTACATTCAATGGTATTTGGGAGAGCCTCAGCTACAATGACTTTAAAATATCTATGTAAGCTCAGCTGCACAAAATTTGAGTGAAGGCAAGGTATATGCAAATTCCTAGAAAAACAAATTGTTCATAGCGCAGATTCACCTGTAAGCACATGGTGGACTTAAACAGCAAACCCCAATTTTGACAACTTGAAAGTTTTTTTTTTGTGGCTGCAACTGCCTGAATTTCCTCTCATTTTCAGCTGCATTATCTAAACAGGGGAAAAGAACAACCACCAGCCATTTATCCTCTCCATTTACAAGATGTGGTTGCACAATTTTGGATTTCATTTCTACTGACTCAGCAGTATGGCTTCATAAATGGCCCCATAAGGTTGTCTGCTCTATGAGTATTTTAATAGAGTGCTCCTGGAATGATCTGAGTCTTAATCACAAACAACTTGACAAATAATGGGCCACCCTGTCAAAAAAACTCATCTCCGATTTGAGTACATATGTGGGAATAAAAGTAGCTGCTGGATGCTAAACACTTTTGCAAATCCAGCCATTTAATTTAGGTACCCAAATGGGAGCTGAGCTCTTTAAAATCTGGCCAAATATATTCTTGAAAGGAAGAAATACGGTGAAGCTGTGTAAAGTTCATCCTTTCTTCCAGAAGAAAAGGTCTGGCTTCTTCATGCCTATGAATTTATGAGGAAAAACCCTTTCTAACCATCTGTGATTACGGGTCATGAACATTTCCAAGCTCACATAGATATTCCTTACTACCTCTTTAAAAGAATCACGGAATTACCTATTTAAACAATCAAAGAGAATGGCACAGAGAGTCTACAAAGTACATGTACAAATATACAATCCACATTTGCACTAGAACTTCTCTGAATGTTTCTCTCACCTGTTCTTGAGGTTTTTTACATCCCTCAGGCCTCCCATGAAAAGCAGCAATGATTAAAATATTTTTCTACACCAACTATCACAAACTAGTTCACAATGGTGAGCATGATAACATAAACAAGGAAGAAAAGAAGGAAGTTATGAAAAGAGAAAAGCAAAATGGTTCAGTGGTGAAATACGCAAGCAAATCAGTCATTGCTCCAGCTGCTGGACCACACAGCCTACTTCTCTGGAAGTGTAGCAATTAAAAAGACTTTAGAATGCTAACAAAAAGAACTCAGTGTGAATTTTTCCCAAATTTCTGTATACATAAACCCTACTTCTCTGTTGCAGCTTCCCTAAAGCATCATTAGTTCCTACAAGAACTCACCTAAACTTTACCATTTTGTTCTCCTACTGTTATGGAGTAGGAGAACTTGTTCTGCATAATTCCCACGAGTTGAATCTCTAAGGAACAATCAACTTCCCATTTAGTTTTTCTAAATAAGTTTCCAAGTTTCAGGATGTCTTGGTATGATTTGGCATGTAACACTGCTCTCTATAAACAGGAAGCAATTTCACCAGCCAGGGTGATATGCCTCTTCAATTGTTGAGCAAGCCAGTGGGATACTTCACACGTAGCCAGAGTATGAGACAACTTATCAAAAAGATATGTTGTATAAAATATGGTAAAGCTAAAAATAATAACTATTCCAGCAGCAAAGCACATTCCTATGATTAAAATGGAGCAGACAGCCACTGTGTTCCCTAAAAAAAATAAGTACATTGGAAGATACTCACTCCCGCAGCCTTCTTATAAATTATATTAAATTCTCTTATTAAATAAACTACAGTTACTGTCTAAATCTGAGCACATGGCTGACTCCTCAGATGACCCAAGAAGCTGCTAATTCTTTTTGTCTGGCAAAATCCCAGTTCCCAAATAGCTTACTACTGATTTCTGTAACACCTCTATTGACAAAATGATGTAGAGGCAAGTTAGATTGCATAACAACTCCCCAGCCCACCCAGTTAGCCACCAGTCCTCCAGCACAGACTTAATGCATAGCATGGACAGTGACATGCAAATACCTTGGAACACCAGAAATGCTGAGTACATCTCCTCCAATCCAAATGTTACAGCAGCCTCATTGCTAATAATTTCAGGTATAGAAAAAATTAAAATGGCTTCATATATGTATGTATGTATGTTTGAAAAAAAAATTAAAAGTTTAACTTAATGAGAAAACTCACCTGAACTTCAGTCTCTTGGAATGGATTTGCTTTTTGTCGTTGGCTTTTCGTTTTGTATTAATTGTTTGTCAATAACCTCAATATTAGGCATCTCCCAGTAGGGAGACATAGGATTTAACTGCTGTTCTGTTACCACAGAATGCATTTCTTCACTGCACAGTAGTTTCTCACCAAAAAATCACCCTGCAAGTCAGTCATTGTTACTAATATCCATTGCTCCATCCACAGGGGACAGACAGCCTAAAGGACTATTAAGGTCTCTGACCTCCAGGTCAGTAGTTCAACAGGCAGCAAAACATAATCTTTAAGTAGATCTGATCTATCTTTCAGTCCTGGCCTTTTTTTTTTTTTTCTGTAAAATGTCATTAGCATTTGGGAGAGAATGGAGGGAGATAACTCCTGCCTTTTGAAAGAGAAAACCTACAGACTGAATTAATCAGTTCCCCCAGAGCAACTTAAAAAACTATGGAGTAACAATGGCACTGCTTTTCCAGCAGGTGATGAATGGACACAGAATTTCTGAGCAATGAAGTGTAGTTCCTGTAACTGGAATTATGAGAGGAAAAATAATCTGTCTAGAGGATGACATACCATCAACTCCTGTAGCAGAATCAGAAGGTTCTCTGCTTTTTCTGTCCCCTAGTATAGAGCTTTTTTGGTAATGCACTCTTTTGGCCAAAATTCTCTCAGATGCATGGAATCTATAGAAGTGTAAATTAATGTAACCATTGCTTCTGCCAGAAGGCTGAACAACTAGAAGAAGACTTTATGCTGAAATTCTGGACCTGGCATTCAAATAAAGTGTGCATTAGTAGCGTGTTTTCAACTAAATCACAAAACAAAACATTTTAAAATAAGCATCTGAAATTAACTGAGAGTCCCTACTGTCAACTCAGTTAATGCCCCAATATTTAGAGTGGTTTTTAAAGCCACAGCTTTGTGACAAAAAAAAAGTACACAATTCAGTTTCATGACTAGGTTTTCATTAGCCATAGTTTTTAATTGCAATTGAATTTGCAGTTTTTGAATGCCCCTTACTGCCAACAATCTAATGACCTCTCTTTCTGCAGTACAACCAAGAAAGGTTTTGTAGAAGGAAATGTGCTTTTCATACATTAGAGATCTCTGAAGAAATCACTGTGCATGCAGGCGCAAGAGATCATTGTGAAAGAGTCTTCTTGAATTGCAGAAAATTCCCTCATTGACACTGCTCTGGGTAAAGACTAGAAGTGACTTGGGTGGTAGGGGAGGTGGGCAGAAATAAGGTTAAAAAAATGGGAAAGGAAAGTTGTGGCAAGTACATTTTCTCTCACTCTTAGGATTTTCCCTACAGGTGCACAGAGAGAAATGGAAGAGAAAACAATTTCTATTTCTGCTCCTTGTTTTTCCTATGTGGAATGTGTTTGGAAAATTGTTTATCTGGAGTGAGTGCTTGATTAGATTCTGGTGAGGATTGTTTGAGCCTGATGGCCAATCCAATCCACCTGGGGCTGGACTCGCGCAAGCAGGGTCATGAGTTAGTTAGATTAGAGATAGAGTAGGAGAAAGTAGTATGTAGTTTTAGTATCCTCTTTTTATATAGTATATTAATGTATTTTATCATAATTATAATAAAGAAATAATTCAGCCTTCTGAACTGAGTCAGACATCGTCACTTCTTCCCACTGGGTTTGCCTGCTTCCACAACAGAAAGTTATTCAAAGGAGAGATTCAGTAAAGTCCTGCAGGGATCTACTCGAGATCCATAGCTGTTGTTGCCCAACATACTACCAAATAATCCAGAAAAAGCACAAAATGAACCTTATTTTGAATTCAAACATCAAGGTTTATAGATATCGCCACAACCTAAACAAGAGGTTCATCTCTATCTTCAACACTGTGCACAGGTATGGCTGGCTCTTCTCAGAAAAGACTACAGAACCAAAAAACAAGGAAGGATGACCAGCTTGATGGAAAGTGTGGAACAGCTGCAGTGTGAAGAATGACTAAAAAGAGAAGGTATCTTAAGCATGGAAAGAACTAACTGAACATTTATAAAAAATGCCATTCATGTGTACAAATTCACATGTGAAGGAAGTAAATAAAGAATTATTTTTCAGCATTTCCTTCAAAAGAAACGGGTAATCAAATTAAATTAGCAAGTGAAAGGCTCGTGAACTAAGTGGTTTTCTTCCAGTCTAGCCAAGTTATGTCATCAGTTGCCACAGGATGAGTTTTATGCCAAAGATGTCCATAGGTTAAAAGTTCAATTGGACCAATACATGGAGGTGGGAAAAAAAAGAAAAGGCATGCAGAACTATTTATATTTAAAACCTATAGCTAAGGAAGTCTCAGACAACTGGAAATCAGAATATAAAGATGAAATACCAAAATGGGTTTCCTGGTTCTTACTCCCCTTTCACCACTGACCTTTGCTACTGATTATCAGCTGAAAGAAGATACTGTAAGATACTGATCACAAAAAGCTCCAGTTAAAGCCCTAAGGTCTTCCATATGTCTCTTACTGGAGAGATGTTTTACAAAAATGGATGGTCTCTTCCAAATTCCTACAATTCGGCCAGCACTCCATCCTTCCTGCCAATACCATACCTGTTCTATTTATTTCACCCTCTGATCAACCTCATAGCTAAGTTCCTCTGAACAGCAAGAGCTGCTGAAAGACAAAGTTAAGAAGAGACATGAGTAATTTTATGCTTTCCTTACTGGCAGTACTACAGCAACATAAAATAGCTGCTTCTCCTTCCTTTTCCGACTCTACATCCTTTTACCATGAAAACACTGCAAATAAGATTAAATTACTCTTTTACAGCAACAGTACAGTTGCAGAAGTTAGGATATGACATGACAGAAATTAAGTCATTGTCAGATTTGGTGCAGGTGTCATTTTTCTTTAGATTACATACAGTATTGCAGCTTTTTCCCTCAAAAACCTTACGAAAAGATTTTGAAAAGACATCACGGGTTGCAAAAGCAGAACAAGCTTCTCATAAATTTCTACTACCCAGGCACTATAATAAGAGCTTTTTTTGCCATCTACCTCATTTCTTTGCCAATGGAATGCAGAATCATCATTAGTCTTTCCAGCATGCAGCCAATTAAGTTCCAGTGAATTGTCTCTTCCAGTTTCAGGTGTGTGCAGATAAGCTGTTTTCCCTTGCAGCTCTCCTAAGGGGCATACTTACCTTTTACTGAACAACTACAATCAGTGCAGATTTTAAGAACTTCTGCCAGAAGATGCACAATATTAGTGCCACTTTAAAAAATGCTATTTAATCACCAGATATCAGGGCAGTGCAGAGTGTAGTGCATAGGAATAGCTATTCAAAGACATGGTCTCGCACTAACATACTCTGATGTAGGCTGACTTTGTGATTTTCCTTGAATATGAACTCAGCATCCAAAGGTGCTTTATATCACTGTAAGTTTAGATATCACTATGGCATATAAGACATATCAGAAAGCTTTTGTGGTTCACAGGACATGGAAGGATATTCTCAAAGCACCTGTCGACAAAAGAAGTATCACACTGATCACAGGAAGCGGAGGAGGTAATAATTACAGACTGGTAAGTAAGATTACAAGATATTTATACAAGGCTGTATAGACTTCTATTCTGACTCAACACAGCTACTGGTCTGTTAGGCCTTTGTGACCAGGCACTTCCAAAACTCTTCCTTCTTTGATCTGGAAGTTGAGAGTACATCATATTCCACCTGGCTCTGTACTGTCAGTGCACCTTCATCTTGCTGCCTTCAGCATGCTGTATGTGTAGCACACAGGCAAACCATGTATGTATTTCCCAATAGCATATAATTTCAGTAACAGTGAACCTCTCCTAGAATGTCAAGACTGGGGTTAAAGTTTCTAAAACCATAAGAAGTGATTCAGGAATCTTAAAAGAGCTTTTCCAATAGTGACTTAGATTCCCAGAAACTTAAACCTCATGAAAAATAAAGTAAGACAGGACCATCCCAAAACTCCTAGTCATTTTTGAACATATGACCATTTCTCCAGATAACAGCTTCTCTCTTCACTTTATTAATGTATTTTTCATCTATTTGTTCTCCTATCTTCTTTTTTAACCAACCTAATTATCTCTTTTCTTCATCCTTTTAAGAGAGATGCATCTCTTTACACATTTATGCTTTTCTCTGTAACACCTGGAAGACTGTGCATACATGAAAAAGAAAAGATGGTATTTTAGATTCAAAGGCTTTTTTTCACTGCAGTAATGTTCTAGAAACCATTATTACATTGGCTCCAGAGGAGTGAAGGATGAAGATTCATACAGTGGTAATTGACACTCCCAACTCATGAGCTTGCACACTTGTCTTAATCTCAGTGCACTGATGACATGGGAAACATGCTCCCTCTGCCTGAAAGCCCTGTGCCACACAAGGGATTCACCACACAGACAGAATGCCAGCTGGAATGTCACAGTTATTTTTCCCCTTCATGTGCAGTAGGATAGAGCAGATTTAAGATACTATGAAGAACTCTGAGGCTAACAAAGAAATACACTGGTCCAGAAGTATGGTATGCTGGACTGCACCCCACTTGCTTTAGATCTCCACAGAGACCCCAGGCTGGCTCCATCTCCACACTATTTCAAGAACTGCCATACTTTGCTCTCAGTACTCTTCAAATTTAAAGGGCAGCAGAACACTATAAAGTGCAAGGCTATTATCCCAGGGTCATTGGAAAGCCCACCTATCTCCAAACAATCATGGGCTCAGGTAATAGAGAGGCCCATTTCTGCAGACTATTATAGTATGAAGGAGGGGTCTCCTGAGCCAGCACACAACTCATGGCCAGTTGGCGAGCTCTCCTACTCACTGACAGATTCCTTCCCTGAGGCCAGCTGGCTCAGAAGGAGGCAACAGTGATGCTTTAGCACTTCAACATGGACAACCATATAAAAGAGAGATGGAGAAGACCTAGTAGGTCACCAAGTTCCTTTATCTGCCAATGCACAGAAAGATTTATGTGCTAAGAGCATAACCAGTCCACCACCACTTGAAGACTTCTATTTTCATGTCAAACCTTTGTGATCTGTTCTTACACTTGGATAACCATGGCATCTGGGCTACACTGTTTCAGATCACCAAAGTCGGATGCATGGAAATAATACATCCAAATTAATACAACAATTAGGCACTGCCAATATATCTTGTTTAGTTCAGGAAGAACTTAGCCCACAAAGCAGAAGGTCTGTAAGAAACTTAAGTGAACCAAACTTTTTTCAATAAAACTATATAATCAAAAGAGAACACACTCAGAAGCCTGTAGGTTAGTATACTGATGCCATCACAACAAAGACTTGATATTTATGTTCACATAGTGTTACTGCCAAGCACCTGTTTGCTCAGATTACAAAGACTTCTATCTATGCTTTTTGTCTCTAATACCCGAGAAAATGTTGGAACTGTTTTTACTGAACCAGTATTTGTTCCTCCTTCAAAGAGACATGGGGTTCAGCCTTTCCTGGCCTAACTTGCTGCTGCTCTGCTGGTTCGTCATCTCTTGCATCAAGTAACACTCTTCATAACACTAATGAGGGGCCTCAGTTATACATATACTGAAGTAATTCTTCTGCCAGTATACTGTCCTTTGGCATGCAAATGACAAATTATTTTAAGACTAGGCTGTATTTTAGAAAGTATGGTGCTGCTCCTATATGCAGGCCATGCCTGTAATGGGATATTGATTACTGACAAGATAAAAATTCTGGTCCCTCAAATATGTCCAACTTCTTCACTTCTCAGCCTAAGAGGCCAAACTGTTCTTCCTCTTTCACATGTGCTTGATCACCTATTGTTCTACTGAAAGTGGCTGCCCTACTGCTCCTCACAACTGCCCATTGACACATCTGTAATACTGCCATAACAGGCACTCCTCTGAACTCACATCCCTGTACTAAAAGAACAGCTTCTTCTCACAAGTCCACTGTACCTGAGGGAAAAAAAAAAAAGAGATGTCAGATTCACAAAAGTGGTGTGCATTAGAAGTAACTCTATGATTTTTGCAAAAGCAGCAAAAGGATAACAGGGACAATAGTAGTGTCAGATGTCATGATAAGCAAAAGCAAAAATGTCTAACACCGATCAAACATTGCAGCTCAAAGAAGAAACATCGGCTGGTTACAGAGAAGCATTACAAACCAAGTGGATTCTATATAACATAAGCAAGCTTGCAATTCTGCCCTGTCCTACCTCCAGATTCTGTCATTATCAGCAGAAAGGCTGACACATCTGCAATGGGATGCAAAGGTAACACAGGGAATTGTTAAGAATTTGTAAGTGTAGATTATTTGAAGGAGCACAAGGTGTTCCCTGCAAACTACTGCATTTACCAACACAGCAAGAGAGATGTACACAGAACTGAGCTCTGGCAGTGTGCCTCCACCTTCAGGAAGACTACCCACAACTGCCTTCAGCTCCTCCTGCAAAAGACACAGCAGCTATGGAGCTAATGGATTTGTAAAATAAGGAAAAATTATAAAGATTCACTATCCATGCTACATTCCCTTCTACTGTTCATTGCATTCAGATCACAAGGAGGCTGTAAAACATGTCCCTGTCATACTTTGTGCCCTGTACCCTTCCTACCGCTGGTATTATTTGCTTATAGGGAACAACATGCAATCTACACATGAAGCTTCCCCTTTTGAAAAGTAAAAGGATATGAAAAAACATGATAAACATATCCCTTCAGCAGTAAATGCTAGTGGGGAGAACAGAGCTAAATAGTAGCAATACCCCTTCTAAAACTACAAGCCTGACCTTAAAAAACAAAGCCCGTTTGTATGCTTTTTTTAAAGTGGTCTACCACACACTTACAAAAAAATACAAGTTCTTTCATGGAGCCACTGATCTTATATAAAATATAAGAATATGTCATCATTTCTATTATTGAAATTAAAAGACCCTTCACAGGTATTTCTTCACTATCGAGAGCTACCAACTCTCTTACAGGGTCACTATAACCCAAGACAAACCTTAAGCTCCTAATGCTATACAGTGGAATCACTACACATATAGATCTGTGAACATGTAAAATTACAACTTGCTGTACATCTGTCAGGGCACTGCCTTTCATCCTTTGCAATCTTCTACTTACCTGTTTTCCAGCAATCCCTGAACACTGCAAATTGGGTTCTCCTACATCACCAAGATCATAAAGAAAGAGTGGTTCGCACCAAAACTTCTTACTTCTAAACTCCTGATTAGTGTACATGACAAAAAAAAATTTAAAAGCTGCACTTTGTAGAAGCTATTGTGCCTTCATCTACAGAAACAAGCTGTGCTCAAAAACTGCTTAGCTTACAGTATTTCCAACCACCCACAAGCTCCATGGAATTTGATACAGCAGATATGCATAATACTTGCTGCACTTGAGACTACTATAGGAGATACGCCTGCTGAATCAGCCTTCAAAAGCCAGACTAATCATAAGCCGTGGATAGCACGAAACTGTTCTCATGAGGGCACAACAAATTAAGTGTGCACAAAAAGTCTGCTTCACTAATGGATCCAAGGTATAAGGCTTTGCAAATTCACCAGAAGACGATCACTCGAAGTGGAAGAACTTTGGGTAGGCAGGAAAGGCAAATCAACTGACAGCAGAATAATCTTCTCAGCTGGGCAAGGCACAGGGAGCAGCTGCTCCATCAACCACCCCACTGAACTCATTTCCCAACAGTGGTTAGAGAAGCAGTTCTGTGAGTCAGAATTTTATAGGCATCAGCAGCAGAAGAAATCTGGCTGCCCCTCTTTCAACAGCAAAATATGCAGAAGGAAAACGGTACACATCTACATTACTGAAATCAAGAATTTGAAGACCTGGATACCTCAAATATCCCCTTGGCCAAGTTACAACAAACTACTTCACCTGTCCCTGTGCAAGCCCAAATTCTAAATTACTTGGTACGGTGGGAAACGTTACCAACTCAGAAAAACAGACTGTTATCGTTAACAGAGACCTCTATGTAGCTTCAGAGAGTACATCTGCCAACACTACTAGCATGGAGTCAAGAGTGGCAACATCAGCTCTTACCTCTAAAATGTGACATTCACATTCTCTGGATAGAGAGACATAATTCTGTCTCTCATGATTTCTTGAAGAAGCACAGAGAGAAGAAGAGAAAACAATCTTCATCTCTGCTCCTTCGTATTCCCCATGTGGAATGTGTTATGGAGATTGTTATCTGAAGTGATTGCTGGCTTGGATTCTGGTGAAGGTTGTTTGGGTTCAGTGACCAACCAGATCCAGCTGTGGCTCAGACTCTCAGACACAGTCACGAGTTTGTTAGTTAAGATAGGCAAGTAAGAATTAAATATGTAGAATAGTGTAGTGTTTCTTTAAATAGTATATTAATGTAATATAGTATCATTTTAATAAAGCTATCCTTCAGCCTTCTGATCTGGAGCCAGACATAATTTCTTCCTGAATCCAGGGTTCACCGCATTTTTACTACACTAAAATGCGCGTTAGAATGCATCTGAAGGCAAATATGCCAACAGCAGTGCCCAGTTCAACTACTCACTGTGATGAAACCATGTTGGCTATGATACCAGTAAAGGCATATTTTATGTCACCTTCACCCATCTAGAAGTAATGCATTTTAACAAGCGCATTAAAATTCAACCACTGGCTGAGGGTCAGTCACCTTATGGACACATTCTTTCTTCTGAGGCTACTGAGCAACTGTGTACAGACTCCTGGTTAACACTACCCAAGATGAATTCCACCTCAGGTATCTGTGCTTCACCAAATCCAGCTGCCAGAAAAGCTCTCCAACACCTCAACAACTTTCCACCTCACAGGATATGTTTTACATGCACATCCAAAGCAAATGCAACACTTCCATAACGTTTTAGAGAAAACTGGGGACAGCTGCATGTGTGCTTATCGATGTGCCATCAGGCTATAACAAAAGAAGAACAATATACTGATTCAATTGGTCCCAATGGAAATTAACCATTCAACACTTTGCATAAGACATGAGCACCTTCTTATAAAGACCACATGAAAATGAGGAGAATTTCCTCCCCTTTGTGAGGCTGCTCCCCAGCATGCTGATGACTGGGAATGCACCAGCACACTGCTCCAGTCAGGAAGGCAGGCCAAGGCCTCACTTCACAGACCATAGGCATACACCTCCAGGCTTCTGCTGGAGACCTGGAACATTCTATTACTTCACTGAGAAGGAAAACAAAATTAGAGCACATTTTTGCATTTGTAAATTATTTTAACTGATTTAACACCATATTCCACCACTGTATTATTTGTAGTAACCATATGAGCTTTGTGGTCATCATGCAGAACCCAGATACAACTGTCACGGGTCCTGTGTAAGGAACAGTACACAGGTGCACTGCTCCAGGCACAGATTTGTTAAGATTCCAGTTCTTCCTTCCTCCAGGCAAAAGAAACTCACACTGATATGAGCAGCAACACTAAACACCCTTCCTTTATATTGTCAGATGCCAGAGCTGAAGTTCATTTTCCAAGATACCCATATTTGCTTGAAATGGCAGCATGCAGAGTGGCTACTCTCCATCCTGCTTCTCCATCCTGCTTCTCCATCCTGCTAGACACACAGCCCAAGAAATCTTTTATGCCTTCCCTCTCTTCTTGCAAAAAGCAAGTTACAACACTACTTTCATTTTTTGTCTCTTTACAGACACACTGAATAGATGGCTTCCCATCATGGCCCTGCATGTTTATTCTAGTAAATTATTCAACTTATTCTGTGTGGAGCAAATTAATTTCTACAGCAATTCAGCTGCTACTCCATCTACAGCATATATACTTGCTGAAACAGATTAATTCTGCCATGCAACATCATCTTTCGTTTTCTTCAGCATCTGCACAGACCTTTTATTCAGATAAAACTATTCTTCTCCCCTTGACCCCCCCCTCATTCCCTGCCACAACTGATGTTTCTTGGACATAATATAGTGCTTTGTCTTGGGAGTAAAAAAGTAGTTTCAAAAAGTTGATAAATTCTGTGAATCTAAAAACCATTTTACATTTTCCAAATCCTCTCCACTTGATTTGCTCATACCTAATTTTCACAGATATTCATTATTTAACTCCCAAACACATGGGTTGCAATATATCAAATCCCCCCCCCCAAAAAAAAAAAAAGAAGTGATTTGAATGGAACAATTCTAAAAGCAGGAAATGAAAAATGAGGTCCAATCTGCAACGCTCTGTCACTGTCATTTAGCCACAAGGGATCTACTTATTTGTACGTGGAACCAACTGCTTAGCTGCTTGCACTGACCTCCCAAGTGGTAAACAAAGTTACCAAAATGTCACCAGATTATCTGTTGTCAAGAACATTTTCATCCTTTTCTAGTAGGAGAATATAAACTTGGTTAATCCAAAATTAACTTGGTTCTTTGTGTAACACTACATTGTCAAGTTCATAATGCAGAGAGAGGTTACCTGCTATAAACATGAACAAAGTTGAGATTCTTTTACCTAATTGGGGAAAAAAAGAAAAAGAATATACATGCTGATTGGATTTTTTGTATGCTATCAGATTATCAGACTGGGGTTGCAGTTTGTTTACAATAGTCTGAAATTGAATCAAATAGATTCACTACTTTACCTTTTCACTTGTTCGTATAAAAACTTTTGGAAAAGTCTGAGTGGTTTTAGGATTTGCACATAGTTTATGACCCAAGGTGACCTTCTCCTGTCTGATTTAATTAAGACTGCTTTCTCAGGAGCCAGACAGCATTTCTTCAGTACCCAACTGTTGATATACATAAGATACCTCCTGTAAAGTTAGACACATTGTTTTAGAACAACACAGAAGTTCAAGTTGCAAAGGAATACACTACACTACACTACACAGTGTTTGTGAAATGCTCTGATTCATTGCTCGAAAGTATATATAACCACAAACAAATTATTCTTAGTCACTTTAATACTTCCCTGAGAGTACAGAGATCTTTTATTTCACCTGTTGTCCTACAACATCTCTACAACTTTGCTTGCCTTACTGAGGCATTTATTATATTGACGCAAGTCTTAGGCACACCATTGGTACAAGTAGGTGCTGACTTAGCCTCAGGGCTCTGTCAAAGCTCTTTCTAAAAGAAGTCTGAGCAGCTCTAAGACATTCCACAAGCAACTCCACTTATGCCAGAGAGAAAACAACTGCTATAAGCAGGACCAGCTTCTCAGGGACACAGGTCTCTGCCCTGTTTTCACAGCAGGACCAATACAGTAGAGAGACCTGCCTGCACTCACCCATCATATCTTCTGGGATATTTGCAGGCTGAGCTCTATCAGACAGGTACTATCTCTCATTTGACACTTCTGCATGTCCCATTTTAAGAGGGTGCCCACGTATGACTGGGTTTGTTACTTAAGAAAACAGTATCACTAAGCAGAGCTGTGTTCGTCCATGAAGGAGAAGACACTTTTTGCATTCTCCTACTTGAGGGATGACATCACTCTTACTTATCCTTTATCTATCAACAGCTCAAATACTTTATCTGTGTCCTTTTTATGCCCTTCTATATACCATCTCAGTGCCTAACACAAAACAGTCCAATACACTCTCCTCATTTGCTCTAGGTGACGTATCTGAACATGTTAGAAATGCAACAGTGCAGGCATTGTATAAGATATATGTCAATATTTTCCAAACAACAACATAATTCATTGGTTTTCATATTTTTATTACACTTCTCTCCACAGGGACAGCAGAACTCGTTCTCCCAGTGGGAAAATCATTCCTGCTGTTGGACACCAGCAGCAGTTCTGGAATCTAACGCTAACAGCATTATCAATTTATGACTTTAGGAACACTACCAGAATCTAGTAGTAGTGCCTCTAATATTACAGATGGCCCATTTGTCCATTTTTTCCACATGGCCCTTCGTATCTTTTCTTACATCCTTATTAGTGTTTCATGAGAGCACTCACCTTCTCTCACATAACACAGCTTTCAAAAGGCTACAATTCCCACAGTGAACAAGCTGAAACCAACAAAGAACAAACCAACAAACCCTGTTGTCTGCTCTTCCCCCCCACTCCCATGAATATAAGCAATCACTTCTCCTCTGAATAAGGGGTCTCAACCGAGCAACCCACACTCTCCACCTCGGTGTGCTCAGCACGTACCAGTCCCACTGCAGGGTCCTCTGGGCAGCCACTCGTCCTGCCTGAACTGTGACACAACAAGGGAGGATAAAAAGAGAAACATTATGAAGGATATAAAAAAAAATAAAAGCCTTCAGATCTCAGAACTACCACGTCAGCAACAGCACACGCGAGAAACACGGCGCTCCTGTCTGCTTCGTAGGACAGGAGATGGAGCATGGTGATGAAGACAGCACACTCTGCTCCAGCCTCAGTGACCTGCAGTCACAGCTGCTGGCATTCCCTCACAGCAACACTTCAGCAATCAAATATCCAGGTGCAGGATGAAGATAAGAAAGATGGAAGCACCCCCCTTTTGGGTGAGAGATCTTCAAGCACCCTTTAAAAACAGTGACAGCTGGGTAAATAAAAGCATTTGCTATTTGACCACATCCTGTAATACAGTTTGGTGCAATCTCAAGCATCCTTACATCACTTCTCTCTTGTGTCCTTACACATGAAAACACAGCCACCAGGATGAGCCAGGTAACTTCCAGTCTCAACAGATATTCCAACCAATAAGAGTCTGAAAACATTTTTTAAAACTGCAGCATTTCATTGAAATAACTCCACTACACACTGACAAGGGAAGGAAGTCTAACTCTCATATAGGCAGAGAGGTAGGTCCTCAGCAGAACTCAGCCAACTCCACCTACACCAGCTGTACTCTGGCATGATCACCAGATTTTAAACTCAATACAACGATTTTATAGTTCTGCTAGCTTGAAACAAACTATTTTATTTTTTAACTCTAAAAATGGTGACTTTTATTTTAAAATCTGTTACTCAGTGAGAAACATTGTAACTACTCCTAATTTTACTCAAAATATTTAAAATTACTGCCATCCTTAATCATATTTAGTAAAGCAAAAGGGAAAAAATATAAAACCAGTTACTCAGAAAAAGAAGTATATATATTCTGTAGACTGCTCAACAGATTTAATTCAGATGTTTTATGACTGCTTTTACTTCAAGATTTGTGTATATATATGGAAATTACTGATGAAAGAATTGCATTTATGTTGCACTCAGGTGAAAGTCATGCTGTGATAAAAATGTGTGTTTCTTTATACATCAGAGAACTAGAATAATAGGCTATTATATGGGCAATATTTGATTTATGATTTAAATTACATTTATGATTTTCTTATTTTTTAATTCACTTGTTTGGGTTTTTTTAACATGAGTCCTTGACTTAAAAAGAGATTATATTAGTAAGTACAATCCCTAGCAAAACAAGGGTCTAGATCTCACTAACATGCTTTAAAGACATCAAATTCCCTGAGCTAAGTGATTGTGCTAAATGTGTTTTAAGTAATTTTAGTTTAATTTCTGATTTCTACACGTAAATGGCACCAACCTTTAGACACTTCAAAGAAGGCAGTTTAGACAATACCTGAGAGCTTCTCAACATCCCTAATGTTTCATATTTCTAGTATTTTTTCATACACAGTAAATGAAATTAAATATTCTTAACCACTTTAAATAAATAGCTACAACACAATATGTTGACTGCTTATGGCTTTAGTCAACAGAGACAACTCTGCCTCTCCAGAGACATGGTAGTTCTGCTTTTGGCAACAAAACTTCTTGTGCCACTTTTTCTATGTGTCATCCTAAATTTCTTCCTTAAGTATTTCAAAAGGGGAGAGATAGTGAGAAATGAAAGGACAGGAGGAAATGTAATCCTGCAAACCTGAAGGATCCTTTCAGTTTTGAAAAGGGTTATTAAGGCTCTGGAATTAGCTCGATAAGAGCATCGGGCTAATAATGCCAAGGTCACAGGCTTGATCCCTGTGTGGGCCATTCTCTGAAGAGCTCGACTTGATGATCCTTGTGGGCTCCTTCCAACTCAGAATGTTCTGTGTTTCTGTAATACAGAGTTCTTCAAGTTCACAATAAAAACACCGTCCCACTTTCATATGTGCAGCAAATCTGCTGACAGAGAAACATGTCTGCTTTTTAAATAATGAAAATGTCTTCAACATGTTCCTGTCACTGGAAATCACTTCTTGCAGGAGCCATTGTCAAAATCTACCCACATGGAGACTGGATGCAGTAAGGTGGGAGAGGGAAGAATATAAAAGCACTTATTAACCTAAAAAGAATAAATGGATATATTTTAAGTCTTTTAAACTAAACACTTTTACTTCCATTAATCCAACATGTTCACTCAACAAACAAGACAGAACACTGAAAAATATGGAAGTATGAGAATTTTGGAATTAAAAATTAATTTTAATGTTAGCATCAGAAGCAAACTCTTGTTTGCCAGATTAAATGAGAAAACACTGCCTATCTCCACAGTATTCAATATATGTGTGTATATATATATGTATATATATATATATATATATGTATGTGTGTGATGTGTGTGTATATATAACCCAGGTCTGCCCAAAAAAAATAAGTGTAGATGTACAAAACTGTGTATGGAAAAAGTGGACAGACATAAAGCAGCTGAAGCTGAAAACACCAGCATCCCATACTGATGATACAGTAAACCAGCAGAGAAGACAGAGCAAGCCTAAATTATGAAGGTCCAAATATGCATTTGCAAGCCAAAGTTTGAGAATTAGAGGGAAAAAGGACCAGGTTTTGTCTTAGTCCAGCTACAAAGGGGGAGGGTTCCCCAGTTGTAAAGTGTATTTTGCAACACATCAGGTAGGTTCATGCAGAAGGAAAAAAGCAATCTTGGTAAGAAAATATGACAGAACTAAAGCAAGTTAATTATTTGCCAAGGGCAGAGAACATATCAACTTCTGTAATTTAGTAAGTCTCATTATGTTAGAGCCAGCCTTGATCCAGAAGCCAAGAAATTATGTGACTTGTCTTCTCTTATTTCAATTTCTAACATTCCTGATCACATAGAAAATTGAAAAAGCAAGCCCAGCAGTTCAAAATCCTGAAAACAATATTAAAAAGTCCTCAAAAATCATTAGAGACATCATGATTTTAAACAAGCTGATTTTAGACTGCTGATTTATTAAAAGCAAACCATGGTTTTATCTGCTTTCTGAATGAATCATGGCTATTTATGAAGACACTGAAAGCTGCTCTGAGCAACAGGAAGAAGAGCCAACAGTGAGGCTGACACAAAAGACCCAACTACCAATGAATCATTTGAAGGTATCCCCAATGCACATAATTATCATACCCATTAAGCAACATTCACTGCAATTAAGTATTGTTTGGCTTAAATCAGTTACCTGGAATGTCTTCTGATCAGCCCTGTTCCAATTAAGTGGCACTTACTTATTACCCTAATCATGCAGTATCAGTTCAAAGCAGCATAGTACAGCTTCACCTTGAAAGCAATCAGCCTAACATTTGGCAACCAAAAGCAAGAGCCCTTGAGTTTCCAAATGACAGAAAACTTATATATAAGTATAAAGCATCATTACATTGTCTTCTCTGATTTGCTTTTATTTCTAAAATTCTCCTCACATAATTCTTAGAGCGGCTACCAGTTGAAGACAACCTGTTTAAAAACAAAAGAGAGATTAAACACATACTAAATGCCACATATTGTGCTATTCCTCAAGTTGCTGGGGAGAACAAGAAATACAGAATCAGCAGGACAATGCCTAAAACTCTCATAGAATCCTGGAATCATTTAGGCTGGGAAAGACCATTATGATCATCAAGTCTAAGTACTAACCTAGCACTGCCAAGTCCCCCAATAAATCATGTCCCTAAGCACAACATCTACAGATCGTTTAAATATTTCTAGGGATAGTTACTCAAGCACTTCCCCTGGAAGTACTTAGGGTTACTACACAGACAAATACATCTAAATTAACATAAATTAGGCATTTCAATGCCTACATTTATTTTGGCTTTAAGTTAGATTAACAATTTTTAAAAATTTTGAAAACCCCAGACGTGTCAACAACCCTTTTTCCTTCAGGAAATGTAAGTCCATGAGCCAGCCGTGCCCTCGTGGCCAGGAGGGCCAATGGGATCCTGGGGTGCACTGGGAAGAATGTGGCCAACAGTCTGAGAGGTGATCCTGCCCCTCTACTTGGCTCTACCGAGGCCACAGGAGTGTTGTCCCCCATTCTGAGCTTCTTCATACAAGGAAGACAAGGAGCTACTGGAGAGGGTCCAGTGGATGCCACAAAGGCAATGAGGGGTCTGGAGCATCTCTCTTCTGAAAAGAGACTGCAGGAGCTGGACCTATTTTGTCTGGAGAAGGGAAGACTGAGAGGGGATCTCATCAATACATACAAGTATCTCCAAGGTGGATGCCAAGGGGATGGTGCCAGACTCTTCTCTGTGGTTCCCAGCAGCAGGACATGGAGCAATGGCCATAAACTAAACCACAAGTTCCACCTCAACATGAGGAAGAACATTACATAGAAGGTGGCAGAGCACTGGAAAAGACTGCCCAGAGAAGTCACGGAGACTCCCTCTCTGGAGACATTCAAAACCCACTGGATGAGCTCCTGTGTCACCTGTCCTAGGTGACCCTGCCTTGGTAGGGGGTTTGGACTGGATGATCTCCAGAGGTCCATTCCAACCCTAATGATGCTGTGCTTCTGTGATCTGGCCAGCAGACAGGATGAAGGTACACTGACACACTTACCAACCTGTAGTAACTAATCCCCTAGAAGACTGAAGTGCAACCTATCTGTGTTGCCTCTGTTACTTGAGCTAGTTAATTTTAAACTATCTCAAATGTTCCTACACAGCACTATGTATTTTAGGAGAATTTTATTAAAGTCTGAAAGGCACCTTACTTCTCACATCCATGCACCTTCAGAAAAAAAGCCTTTGACAAATGTTACCCTAAGTCCTCTGGGCTCAGCATTAAATACAGTCATCACTGACAAATCAAAACTCTTGGTGGTCACTGACAGCTTACAGGGAATTATTTCAGGCTGTTTTATCTCATGTAAGTTTCACACAGATATCAGGACAGGCCTGTTCCAGTGTTCAGTTTCAGCTTATAAAAATCTGCAAGCAAAATATACAGTCATCAAATCAGATTGGGAAACAGAGCCCTGCACTGTGGAACTACAAAAGAAACTGACCATGCTAGGTTTGTTTCCAAAAAACTTATACAGCAGTCTCTGTAAGTTTTCAAAGTCTTGCCTGTGATTTACAAACATCATAAGCATACATTATTAAAAAGACATCAGTTACAATAATCAATTTCTGTGACTCCTGGCAATTCTCTGCATAATCCAGCCTAGCAAGGTTCCCATACAGCTTTCCCTGCAATGTGGTTGCAAGCTGTCTTCACACATTAAATATCAGAGGCACACAGATCAAGAGACATAGATTCTTGTTTAAGATATGGTTGCTCAAAAAGCTAAAAAAAATTAGCTGCTGAAATTCATCCCTATTTAAGATGTCTAAAGCCAAGCTTCAAAAACCTGATCATTCAAAATCATTACTTCCTTGCAAATGGGCAGGGGGAAAAAGTAAAAATCACAGCCTCAACACACATCTACAGAAAACTGATTCACTATCTATAGCTCTTCAGCAAGGAAAAATCCACACCTACTGAAAAAAAAAAGCTCCCAATGTTTTCATCTCAAATATTTCCCAGCAAAAGCTCTTCATTCTTATTTACATAGTACCTCTCCCAGTTTAGTGCTTTTACAGCAAACAGGCTGAATTCAGTGAGCCTCTCGAGGCTGCATCTGACCCAGGCTACCACCCCTACAGTCCTCTAGCTGCTCACCATCACTTCTGGATGATCACCCAGCATGACAGCACATCACCACTCTACCCAAGATCTTTCAAAATAAACACAGGTTTGCTTGCTGTTGGAAAGATTCGTAAGAATTTTTTCAATGTTCTATTAGTTTAGGTCATTTTGAAAGAACCACGTTAGGGAGCAAATGAGTGAGCAGTTAAGCTTGACAATTTGGATGGAGAGCCCTCTGTCCCAAAGTCACACTAACACAATGGGACAGCAAAGGTGAGCAACGTGCACAGTAACTTCCTTAGCACACCTGACTGCAGATTACACCACGCTGAAACCACTACAGGCAATCACTGATGCTAAAATACATGGATTTGACTCTTGCTTGCTTGCTTGCTCTTCAGCTCGTTTGGATAAAATAAATACTAAGTTGCGGACCAATTCACAGAAAATGTAACATATGGACAGGGTGGTAGGATATATTCTGGACAGTCATGACTTAGTTAACTCGGCAAGTATTGACATACACAAGTTACTCAATGTGAGCTCTCACTGTGATACTGCAGCAAAAAATGAATTGAAACCTTGAACATAACAAAGAGGAACAGGTAAATGAATTCTTCTCTGTAGCACTGACAACTCTGTAGAGACCAATACTGAAGTACCATCTTCTGCTTCTGGCATCTGATTTTCCGGAAGGGAAATCAAAAAATTGGAAGGAAAACAGAGAAGTTATGCAAATGTACTTGAAGTCTGCAAAAAATGTCCTCGGGTAAGAGTCTTAAAGAGGTCACTTTGATTAGCTTAAAAAAAAAAATTACACATTGGTGTCTTGAGTAAAAGTACTTTTTGTAGGTAGAAACAAAAACATACTGAAAGGCTTCCCAACCTACCAGGTCAAGTCATAAATAGAACTTTTGCCTAGAAAATTAATTCTGAGAAAGTCTAATGAAAACCAGAACTTGGTAAAGACAGCAAACAATTAGAATTATTAACCAATACAGTAAGTAGCAAAAGCTTTATTCAATGCTCAATGTCTTCCTTCAGAAAAATACTTATATTTTGTAAAATATTTTGGTCAAATCAAATTCACACTAAGCACAGTTTTCAATTCAATAGAGAGATAACTGAATAGTAAGTTGTGACTGAATCACCTGATCAAACTCTGGCTTTATTTGTGGCTTTATGAAATCATATTACTCTCAAAACCAAATCTCTTCCATTTCTTCTGCACATGCATATGTGAAACATGCAAATTACAAACATGATCAGTTCTTAATTCTTTAAAAGACATCTTTAATTTGCTGTATATTTTACAGCTGAAGACAAGACAGCTAAAGAATTTACCACCTTAGCTACCTTGGTTATATCATTTCACTCAGACTGTGTTATCTCCTTGTCTCCCACACAAGAGTCATGCTGTTATCAAAGTCTTTCTCGCTAAACAATTATTTCCTTTTATGATTTCTTCTGGCTGGTCAAAGATAAGGGCTTACACTGAGGTTGATTAGTGTTGCAAACAAATAGGAGTAATACTAGAGCAGATATAACTAAGCTGAAGTAATCAGCACTATTAATAACCTTTTGATTTCTAATCAAATACAGCTCTGACTTTTGCTGCCACTTTGCTTTACATCTTCTAAACCACAAAAGAATTAATATTTTATAAAATATTCTCAATATACCAGTCCTTTTATTCTCTTGTTTGCTTTTTGTCTTATACTTAATAATCTTCACTAAGAAAAAATAAAAATAACAAATCTATTTTTAAAAAATTCTATACTTTATACTGCCTTTCCTGGTAACAAGATTTAATTATATATTGCAGTATGAAATTCTGCAATTTTTAAAATCTAATAACGTTTCTGAAGAGAGTAAAATCACATTTCTTCATATTTGCATTAAAAAAGAACCCAGCAAAAAGACACAAAACCAACCAAACAACTACCCTTGAGACACACAACTGTGGCAAAACCCAGTTCATACAGTTAACATATGGCAAAATTACATCCAAAAATAGGAAGCTAATATGTTAGGCCTTAGAAATCTGCACTGCAGGTAGCATTGCCACATCCTTTCATAATCCTGTGTAACTACTAATCCAACAGATGCTCATTCTGCTCAAGTAATGGGCAATGTCCTTTGCAGAAAACACCTAAAGCCACTAGAAATACATCATCTCCTCATCCTCTGCAAATCCTGATAGGCAAAACACTTTTCCAAACATGGAAAGTCTTTCACTGGGACTCTGCATGAGGGATTACATCCAAAGCACCAAGTAAACCCTATAGTTCAATCTACTCATGGGAGAAGCTCAGTGGTTTCACAGACACATATGTTTGTGATCTCCACAAGTATAGTTATTTTATAATGGTCTCTCCATGATCTTTCCAAATATTCTTTTTTTCCCATGCAGAACAACAACAAAAAAAAAAAAAACTTGCAGCAAAATATTTGTATAACAATCTTTTTTTTTTCCTGCTTGCATTGCTATTTTACAGTTGCAATACTCTTAGGAAAGCTGAATGCTGCTCAATTAATTTATAGTTCATTCAGACATGAAGGTTTAGTGGTAATTCCAGAGACACTTCTCTACACTTGGGGTGTCACTGCTCTATACATCATGCAGCCCCAGCATGTGCACAGGGACATCTTTGCTTCAGGATGCACTAATGAACAGATTTCCATTTCATATGACACTTACTTGCAACAAGAGTAACAGAAATTAAACAAGTTTGCTTGCTTAATTTTTGACAGCAATTTTTGTAATTTATCAAATTTAATTTTTTAAAACTAATTTTAATAGCAATTGCTGCTGTTTGGTTTTTTCCATCTTTGCCATTTATTTTATGTAACAATCAAGAACAAGTAGAAAGAAATCACAATACTGAAACTGTCTTCACATGAAAAGCTCTCTTTTCCACAAAACTGGGTTGTCTACCAGCAGACTTAAAAATAGACAGACATCAATGTTAAAGGTAAAAGTGACTACAAAAAACACAAAAGGGAAAATAGTATCTGAAACATGGCAAATATTTTCCAGTTTTCGCCTGAAGAATTCCTTTCAGAGATGAAAGTCAAAGATGAAGAAAACAAAACATTTTGAGAGATGTGTGTTAAATGTTGGCCCATACAGATTTGAAAAGACTGTGAGCATCCTTATAAAATGGCAGGATAACAATAATCATGGATATTCCCAGAATTATTATGTTGTTTGATTGTATCTGTCCAAGTTTGTGTTGATAAAAACACCCAATTTATTTTCTAAAGGTATCCTCTAGCCTCACAGTAAATAAATTAAATAATAAAGTATTAATTAAAAAAAATTCATAAATGACCCCTAATTAACTTTACTTCCCAAAAAAGCCACACATCTGTTTTCACAGTTGGACATGATTCAACCACTGGTAACCAGAAAAAAGCCCCAGCGTGTTAAAATATTCTAGCCAAAGCCTGACACTCCAGCAAAGATGGCTACTATGCCAGCACAATCTGAGCAGCTGTTAGGACAACCTTTATTTATACTGAAAGGGCATGAGACATCCTGATGCTATTACTATTAAACCAGCAAATCTTATTGGAAAGACACCACTAGCTGAAAATGGACAATGCAAAAGCACAACATGCATTTTACCAATCAAGCAGATTATAATTATGTGAGAACAGTGATGTATAATAATCCACTCTCTACCCACTTTTCCACAACAGACTCTGCAGGGCTCAGCTTCTGGAAAAAAAAATTCTTTGTAAATTATTTTTAATACAGCTGTTATTATGAGCATCAGAAAAATCAATTAACAATGCTGCCCTAACTCTTTAGGGGAAAAAAGGGACTTAGATTAATAGAAAAAGATTATGCTATTTCTTTTACAGCATTATTCTTATTCTGTAAGTGACATCAAAGAGCCACAACTCCCTCTTTTTTTCCCCCCTCTTTTGGCTTTGACATCATACAGAGAGAAAAGTATTCCTTTCACTGTCTCTTGTATAGCTGGAGAATCCAAGCTCTGCATATTGTTATCACTTTCTATCCTTGAATATGAATTATTTTAATCCTCCAGCAATTAACAATCTTTTGGATGAAAATAAAAAAAGGCTGGGAGTGCAACCTTACTTTTGTTTTGCTAATTTATTTGGGCAATAGTTCATTTTCTCATTGTTTCAGTGTGTGCATGTCCTACTTAAAATCTTTTTTTGCTACCATGTTTTCAGCCATCTTTTTTTTTCCTTTTCTTTAAATCTGGAGTTTCCCACTCTCAAGTATATTTCATGGAAGGCTTTCTGTAGTAATTTTGCATTTTAGAGCACCACCTATTCATTTAAGCACACAGCTTTTTGGTTGGGAGAAAAGTAATAATCTTTTATTTGTAAAACCGTTTTAAAAATAAGTTCTTCTGAACTACCACAGAAGAACTGGCAGGTTTCCTTTACCATGATCAGGTCTCCTTGATCTCCTCGCTGCTTTCTTGCTCCCACCACCATAATTACCATCGATACTTGTAATGTATTCAAAGCATGCCAAGTTCTTGACAAGCAAGATGGAAGCAAAGTTCTCTGTCCTCAAGATACAGCTGTTTAAGGCTCTAATCCAAGACACCACACATCCATTTCAAACCTGTAAGCAGTTCCCTTGACTTCCAAGTGTTTACTGTTGAGCAATTCAGTGGTGTGCTGGATAAAGGCCTAAGCAAACTGAGACACGGAGGTAGCAGGCAGATATAATAAGAAGCATCATGAATGACAAGTCAAAGTTTAGCAGATATATCAATTCACAATATGCTGTTTGACTCAAATAAATATAATTTACAATAGAAACAGAAGGGAAATAGTTGAAGTAAATTATCTTGTTGGAGTGCGTTTTTGAGTTTTACAACCCAAATAAACCTCTGACATTGTGAACTGCTCAGTCCAGGGAGCCTGTGACAACTGTGGATATGTTTTATGAAGCCATGCACACATTCCTAAAATGAAGTTCCATCAGATCTTCAGGAATCATTACACCAGACATACATTCTAAGCTTCAAAAAAGTTCACTGCAAACAGGCAGTATCATAACATTGACCTGCTCTAGACCAAGTCAGTTTGCTCTGTAAGACAAAAAAAAAGGGCCAAACAAATAAATAGACTTATAGTCAAAATGAGAAGGCAAGTGAATTTTTACAACCAACAGCTGCCTCAAAAATAAAATTAGGAAAAAGCTCCATTTTAATCAGCTCCACAGTCTCAAAAGAAAGCTAAAAGGCTGAATATAGGACCCTAAATTGCAAGCTATACTATTCCCATTCTGTCTTTTTTTTTTCCCTTAGTTACTTCAATGTTTGGTAGAGTGAAGCAAATGAGAAAATACATAATTAATCTTTTTTCAATTATTAGAAGAATAAAAAGCAATTGTGCATCTAATCTACAGACTGATACAAGTATGGCAGCAGACACAACCTAAAGAAACAAGCAACAGATGAATAGAGTGAAATACAGCAGAGTGATGAATGGGGTTTTGGTCAGTTTGTTCCACAGTTTTTCAAGGGCAAAATAAGATTACTCAGTTTAATAATTAGACAACAATGGCTTTCAAGACACCGGGTAGATGAAAGCCTACATGATCTTCCTCAATGGTCTCATGACTTTAACCCAGCAAGCATCAAATCCAGCATCAGTAATAAACAAAAAGAGGTGGTATTAATGGCAAACAGGGAAAAACTAAATTATATAAAGGTTTTAAAAGGACAAGAGTCGTAAAGTCTAAAGTGCTAAATGAGACACAGTATGGACTTCAATTTGTATTTTTAAGTAAGGGTAAGAGAGTAGGTAGGGGCAATCAAGACATGTACAGTCAGGGCTTATATTGTATACAGAGGATGGATATATTGGGGTTACTGGGGATGACTGTGAGAAAAAGGCTGATTTATTCATGGTGACAGGACATTACATAGGTGATGACTTTAGGGTCAGAGCTTTAGTGGATCAGAAATAAACAAATGTGCAAGCCAGTATGTACAAAATCATCAGAATTTAGAAACAGCCTCTATGAAAGGAAGGGGTTGAAAATGACACTTGGATTACATCCTTTAGTGATATGAGGAAAGTGTCTGCAATGGGAAGAGACTGAGCGTGATTCTGAACTGTTTCGCACACTGATTTTGTCTGTGGATTGGTATTTTTCCAGGCATGAATAACTCTGTATAATACAGAAACAGATCACAGCAACTGACAATGGAAAACTTTCTTTGTAAAATTCACACTAGGAAACTCATTAAAGTACAAGATATTACCTCCCCCTACAGTAGAGACTGACAGCATTCACTCATTCTAGCAACTGTAGTAATGTCTCTTCTCTTCTTTATCCTTCTAATAACCAGAACCTAGATCATGAGGTCAAAAGTGGCAGAAAAAAATGTCATCACCTTTAGCAGGCTTTGCATATAGCCTACAACACTTACTCTTAATTCTTCCCTCCTCCACAATTTCAATCTTAATCTACTAATTCCAGAGTATTGTGAAACTCTAATCAGCAGCAGCAGCAGTATTATTTGTGGTTCAGTGCTACCCTTCTGGAACATTTGTACAGGTGAACATAACAGTACACAAGGACAACAGAGGGAATCTACAGTTTAAAAAATCCATATATTTTCTGGCATGTATTTTGTGAGGGGAATGATTAAATATTCTATAAGCAATTAGCAAATTGTCAATATAATTCAATAAATATTGTTTAAAAAAAACTCTAATTATTTCTTACAACAACCACCAACTATTGCCATTTTGTTTGTGAAGGTTTGTAAACTACTTCCATTTGAGAAGTAATTGATTCTATTTTTATCATTTGCTCAAGTTTATGTGGTTGTTCACATCCAAAGAGATGATAACATCTATTTGCAGCAAATTATACATTAAACTCCTCATTCAAAAGCTGTAATGGAAAACAAAATGCTAATTTGTGCTGTAAACGGAAGTACAGAATCATAATCACTCATTGTTAACATTAGGAACTAAATTGCTCTTGCAAATAATAAAATGGGTTAAAAATGTGGAGAGCTTTTGCAAGCCAAAGTACCAGTGCCTCTGATTCGCTCCTGTTATATTACAAGTGATGAAATGAACCTTTCCTCTTCATGCCAGCACCAACTACCCCTTTTTGAGGGAAAGAATAATGGTCTTATGATTGCAACATAAGGGTGCATGCCAGGTGACCCGTTCTATCCACAAGTCTCCAACCAGCTTCCCCAAATATGGGCTTCCATGCACCCTCAGCTGGACAAACTCAACTGGATGCAAGGACTGGCTACACAAGCAAGTGCTATAGAACAGAAAAACTGGAAGAATCAAAGAGCTGGTGGATCCAACGTCAGAGAGCCAAGGACCCGACGTCGACACTGCACACTCTGCACCACGCACTTCAAGAACAGTTGGATTATTTAACTCCACCCTAGATCTCATCTCATCTCATCTCATTAGCTGAATATAAATTTGTAGCTCAAATGCACCAGGGGTACTCCTGGAACACATCTCACAGTCCAGCTTTATCCAAAAGGAATTCTGATCAATTGCAATGAGATCAGCCTACAGCACTAACCAAAGCACGGCAGTGTTGGAATAAACGCAGCACACTTCTGCCTTCAAGAAAAGTGCTGGCGTAGACACACCTCTCATCATTTTGGGTCACAGTGAGTTCACGTGGAACTGCAAATACCCAATTTCTCCTTCCAAAATTAGCACCAGTGTCACAAGTGCTATAACCAGAGCAAGGGTCGCTCTCCTATTAATCTGTCTTCACCTTAATTTTACCTTTAGAGAGGAGACAGTAACACACAGCTACGTAGCAGAAGGAGAATCTTAACTCCATTTGTAGAGAACACAGAGCCTAAGACAAAAAATACTGTAGAATTATTTGGCTTCTGTCCTTTTTAGCAGTTTTACAGTCCTATAAGTTTTAAATGTACAAGGAGTTTTGCTCACACAGCAGACAGACACATCATAGGAAATTAAAAAACCACCGACACATTAGGACTGTGCACCTGCTCTTCCACATTTCATTAAGCCTCTACACCTAAATGTACGTCAGGTTCTCTCCTATGTGCATCCGTTGTGCTGGTATCCCTCAGTGATACCTTCTGGTCATGGCGAGACAACCTGGATCACAAGCATCCACATCGCCTCAGGAAAAAAACATTAAAAAGCCCATTAACTTTTGGTAAGTCAGATCAGATCATTATAATCTAAATTATAAGTGCCAGATAATATGTTAAAAAAATGTATATGTTTGTAAATAAGCTGGTATTTGTAATCAAGGCTTTCCTAGCTCATATTGTATAGCTCAAATCCATGGAAAATAAATGATTTGCAGTCTTTTCTGTTAATAGTATTAAAAAATATATAATTATGTTATCAAGAAATGAAAATTGCCTTTTAGGTTACCAAAAGAAAGTTCCACTTCTTCATCTAGTAAATCATTTTACTGCTGCCCTTTTATATTTAATACTGTTCTGCAGTACCCATTTATCTCTACACTAGCACAGTGTACACATTGATTTCCTATGGTCTCTCTGGAAGAAGGTTCTGCTTCCCTGATGATGAGTACAAAGGGTGGATGACCCCATTCTCATTCCAATGCAAACCCTGCACTTTTACATTTCTGCTTAGACCACATGAACATTTGACCAGCTAAGAACTCCCTGCCCTCTTCCTTCAGAACACATTGCTAGAACTACTGACATTCTCTCCTGAACAAAACTGTATTTTTGAAAATCCCATCTTATGTATAAAGCACTGAACAGCATTAGATCATCGTAGCCATAACTGTAACTCACAATCTGCACATGAGTTTTTACCTCTAAAATTAGATACAACAATAATATCTTGCCCATTTTCTGCATGTGCTTTACAGTTGTGCTATTGTGCTCTTCTGTGTAACTATTCAGTTGCTCTTCTCTGGGGCATGAAGAAATGCTTCATTCCTAGTTTAAACCATGCTTTTTTTGTTCGATGAACCTGCCAGCAGAATACACTTTTCAAAGTTACTGTGTTGGATGAGCAATTTAGGCATTAATCTCTGAAAGAAAAGGAATCATGTTTAACAACATTTTTAATAAAGTCCATTACCTGTTTTTAATAAACTACATCTTTCTCATTATCCTCTCATTTATCTTTTGCTGGGATGTCAAGAAAAGAGGTGTCTTCAGTTTCACTTTCATTTTTACTGCTATTTTTTCAGCTTTGTGCATGAACACCCTTTGGAGTGAGGAAAACTTCAAATCCAGGATTCCGTCTTTTTTAAAATTTCAAAGTATCTTCTCTTAATACTAAACCATGACTCAATTTTTTTCTTAACTAATTTAGTTTTGACAGCCTTCTTTTAATTGGCACATATGTTACAGACTCTGTTAAAATGTAACTTCAGTTGAATGATGGTATTATTCCATTGGTTTTCACCACCAAATAATACACAACTATTAACTCTTTTTCCATTTAAGAAAAACATCTTCAAAAACCATAAAGTGCACTACTCAGTCTTGTACAGATTGGTATCTTTCATTCACAGACATACTCAGTATATGCTATACACATACAAGGCATTAACACAAATTAATCTAGCATGTTTCCAAACCTGCATAGATTTTGTGTTCTACTACTCAAGTAACATTAAAGGAAAAAAAACCCAGAAAACATGGAAACAAAACTAAGTCAAAAAGTCTATTTGGGTTGATTGCCCCTGAGAATTGGGCACTGGTCATATTCTAAGTAAAAGAATAAAAATGCATAAAGGCAATATACTACATTCAGTTCAACTCCCCAAAAATACTGGCAGAAAGCTACGCTAGGGCACTTCTGTCCCTGCTCATGTAAAGACAAAGAGGGAACCCACAAGGTTGGCTCTTAGCTTCATCTTTCACTGACTTACTAATACCCACAGAATATATTTTGCCTGAGTATGTTGTATAATGTACTGCTATGTTTGAAAACACAGGACAAAGAAAATGGTGCTAGTTACTAAGTCCACGGCTGAGAGTTGCAGGGAAAAATTTCTGAAATAATGGCATCAATCAGGCAGCATACTCCTCATTTTACTTCTATACTGCATGGATTTTGACGTCAAAATAAGTATCCGGATTTATGTGTTAGTCATAGAATTTCATTCACAAACTACATTTCAAATTATTTTCAAGCACTTCTCCACCACATAGATTAGTAACACAGCAACGTATCCAATTCTTAACTGGAGAATGAAAAATAATTAATATAAATAATGCTGCCAGTTCAGCATAGACAGGTTATGCCTAGAAATATTATTGCTCTTGCAAGGCTGAATACTTCTTGCAGCACTTATAAATAGATGTTATTTACTCCTGACTAGTAATTAAGAAACAGATGTAAAGAAAATTTCCAGAAGACACACTCAGGAAGGTTCTGGAAAAAATAAAGAACCAGAAGTAGAGTGACAGCCTAAAAATGAAGAATACAGAATAAGTCAGCAGGAAACCTGATGGATATTCCTTCATCTCAGTTTCATACACACTGGCAAAACAACACAGGTAAGTTTATGCAACCATAGTTCAAAGTTCTTATGATTTAAGTCTACAAGTTTGACTACTCTGGAATTCAGCATAATGGTTAAGTCTCTGTACCACAATAACTATAAAAAAAGACAGCAAGCTTCAGAAGAACATTCAATCTTTTTGAAGTTATCCTTAATAATGTGAAGTCTTATTTGTAGCTAATATGGAGCTTATATTCTAGAAGACTAAGAAACTGATTCAAAACAGACTTCATAAAGTTTCTAGACATAATTTCTCCATTACAAGCATTTTTGTGATGCACTTAATGAAATTTAATATGGAATGGAAAAGCTCCTTCCAAAAATATCACCAACAAACCACGCATATAAGCTTGTGCTTAAAAACAAACTGCAATAATGCACCAAAAATATAAAGGTTAAAACACATCTCTCAAACTCCCTGAATTTTAAAGCAAACATCATATCTGTCTTTTCACAGCTGCCAGACAGCATATTATGCTTCTAGAAGTCACTGTTCTCTTTAACCTGACTGGTTCCAATGTTGAGTCGTATTCTGATTACTTATACTCTCATTAAAGCCCTGAGATGCCAGGAAAAGATTCTTCTAGTAAGCTACGGCTGAGCCGCTATTGATATTATACAAGGGATCCTTTTACCTCGTATAAGATGTTGAGAGTGCATCATATTGATTGGAATAAAAAACTATTTTTCCAGTAGTCAACCCATCTTCTTATCTCAGCACTTTTTTTTTAAGTTTTTCTGTTTGCTGTTTTGTTTTAAACAAAAAAATTCTATTTCGGCTATGTTGCTAAATTTAGCAAGAGGGTTTGAAAGCTTTTTTTATTTTTTTTAACTCAATTCAGGTAAAAACAAACAAACACAAATATGGCTGACAGTCAAGTCTCAGCCAAGTCTGCCTTTTTAAGTGCTAAAACTTGTAAGAAAAATGTATTTGCAGCAAAATCCCATATTCATTTTGATTTCATATTCAGACTAACATCCACCGCTAATCCTCAGCTGATGAATTTGACTGATATAAATGGTAACGTAATACGCAAAAGATGAAAATAGAAAGGAGCCTTGAGCAACAGAGAGAATATGTGTCTTAAAAATTCTTCTCATCTTCACCCTGGAAGCTCTTGCAAGCTCATCTGTTCGTCCGTTGTAATGCTATGTAATGATTACACCTTCTCCTTCGAAACACCTTTCCTAATCATGCATATTTAATTCAACTTTGTGTATATATCCTACAGTTTATATAGTCCTGCTATAAATAGACCTGCATTCTGAATTATCTCCCGCGTTTTCCCTTAGATACAGTTCAACACTGGTATTTAGAACAGATCAACTCTGGATTTGCCAGCAATTCTTCCTGCTTCCATTGTGATAAGGCTTGCTCTCCTGAAAGGGGATGTAAGGGAACCTATCATTTCACAATGACATTCTTCCACCGAACTGTTTCGCTACAGAATGAAACTAACTTTAGATAAAGGAGCTGGTTTGAACCTGATTTTATTGTCTGCGTTCCTAAGCTTTTTCCCCCTCTGATGGTTTCAAAGGAGTCTTCCCTGTAACTGCCTGCCTTTTGTACCAGGCATGAGCCCTTCTTAAATCCCAGTGACTTGCACGGGCTCGCATCTAGCAGGACGGCAGTGCACGTTCCGTGTTCATACAAGCACACTGGCACGGTGTGTGCCCCCGGTACGTGCACAGGAACCCACGCCCGAGCGGGCTCGGGAGCACCGGCCACCACGAGCCGCTGCGAGCGGCGAGCGCGGCGCCAACTCCCGCCGAGGCGGCCCCGGCCGCGCCGGGCGCCGGGCCCGCAGTCCGGCCAGCCGCGCCGCGCTTCCGAGCGGCGGCCCCGGCCGCGCCCTCCCGGCCCCGTACGGACCGGCCGAGCGCCGCCGTCTCCGCCGGCCGCGGGGATACCAGAGGGGCTCCGGATGGCTTCGCCGAGCCAGAGGGGCTCCGGCGCGCCGGGAGACGGCGTTTCAGCGCTGCCTCTACGCTTGCTGCGTGTCTGGTCCCCACACGAGCCCCCCTCTCCTCGGCGCACGCCAGCCTGACTTGTTCCCCGCCGGGAAGGCTCTCCCGGCCGGGGCGGCACACCCGGCAGGCAGCGGCACCGCGATGGGCCCGGCGGGGCTCCGCTCGCTCCCGGGACACAGAGAGAGATACGTCTTTATTTATTCGGCTGCCTCGGACGAGCAGCGAGGTGGGGCTTCGGAGCCCCACCGCGGCCGGGCTCAGCGGCCGGCCGCTGCCGAAGGGCGGCCCCGCTCCTCGCCGCTCGGCTTTTGCAACTCCTGGAGCAGGGAAGTGCGCGCGGCTTCTCCCTCGCCGTGAGGCGGAACCTCAGACTGTTAACTGCTAGTTTGGGGGTTTCAGTCTCCTGGAAACTGGGGTCGTAAGGCTGCACGTTTTCCCCTGCGCTCAGCGGGCTCTGTCCCCCGCAGGGAGGCAGCGGGGAGGTGACCCCCACCCCCGGCTCTCCCGGCCCCCCGCGGGCACCACCGCCCGCACAGCCCGGGGCGCCTCTCGTCCTCCCCGCGCCCCGCTTCCATCCGCTGCCCAACTTTTCCTGTCGCGCCAGCGCCAGAAAACCCCTTCCCCACGCACGCACGCACACACACACACACCGGTGTAGTTTATAAATGACAGTTGCCTATAGACTTTCACCAGACAAGCAGCGGGGGCAGCAGACTACAACAGTTATTTAATTAAAGGCGCTTCGGAGGCTCCCAGAATAGCTCTCTACCTCTGAGGCGCGATTTCTGGTTTCCCCCCGCTCTCCCCCACCGCCTCGCCAGCCGCCCCCCGCTGCCCGAGCCCCGGCGCGGGTGCGAAGGACGGACCCGGCCGGCGTTACCCGGCTGCGCGCTCCGCATTGCACAGTCATCAAAGTTAAGTGCGTGGAGGGGGGATCGAGGGTGAATCACAGAGAGATGGGTGAGCCGAACTATTTCCACCTAGGCAGGATCCGAAATTACGGATCTGGATGCGTATGCAGCCATTTCTGAGGGAGGAGGAAGCGGGTGCGGGGGGGTCCCTCTCGCACGCAGCCTGTCACTCGCACCCCGCTCCCCCCGCCCGGCAAACTCGCCCGGCTGCCCCAGCGCGGTCCCTCAGTGCAGCCCAGGGCAGGCTCGGGGCACTCCGATCGAGTTGCCCGGCTGAGCCCCGAGTTGCTCCCGGGCAACACACAGCCCTCCGCGGGCTACGGCTCTCGTTCTTTAGTCCTCCTCGCGCTCCTCTTCCTCACAGGAGGGGAGGGAGCAGAGGGAAGGGGGGCTGAAAGGCACACGGGAAGAGGCTCTTTTCTCTCATTTCTTTCTTTGGCAGATTTAACCCCCACCCGCAACACGCACACATGCTGAACAGAAACACTTCCAGACCCTTCCTGCACACACTGGCACCACCTTCGTTTTCCCCCGAGGAGCCGGGTGGGCGCAGCGGCGGCGAGCGCGCACCACCGGCCACCTCTTACCTGGTTGTAGGAGGTCTCCCAGGAGGAGGTGTAGTTGTAAAAGAAGGAGGAGAAGCAAGTGTCTTCCGACAGCCCGCAGCCAGCCATCCTCTGGGCGCAAAACCTCTTCGGGAAGGCAGGAGCAGCCCTCGCAAACTCTTGCCTCTTGCGCGGTCGCTGCCGCCGCCGGCGCTGCCCCCGCGGAGTGGTGCCGACAGCTTCGCGCTGGCGGCGGCCGGCGCGGTGCGTGCGGGAGAGCGGGGCTGGCTGGCCGGCCGGCTGGATAGATGGACGGTGGGTGGAGGGATGGAGGCGCGGGTACCGCGTGTGTCTGAGTGTGTGAGCGCGGCCGTTCGCGGCGGCACCGAGGGGCCGGGGCCGGTCACGTGCGCGCGCTCACTCCGCCGCCGCCGCCGCCGCCGGGGACGGGCCGCGCTACAGACCCCGGCACTGGATCGCCAGCGCCGGGCGCCCTCGCCATCCCCACCCGCCCGCCCGGCCCCGCTCGGCAGCGCAGCCCCCGCGCACGGGAACGAGGGGGCGCCTGCGGAACCTGCGGCCGCACCGCGGCGGGGAAGGAGCGGGCAAGTGGCGACGCGCGTCCTCCCCCGCCGCGCCGGGGCAGCGCCGCCGCGGGCGGGCCCGCCCTCCCGGCCGCGGCCCGGCCTCCCCGCCCCGCCCCGCGCCC
>QUSF01000005.1:30133613-30330412 GCA_003676055.1 Chloebia gouldiae | reverse complement strand
CGTGCCCTGCCGTGCCGCGCTGTGCCCCGCGCTGTGCCCCGCCGTGCCGTGCCGTGCCGTGCCCTGCTGTGCCCCGCCGCGCCGCGCCGTGCCGCGCTGTGCCCCGCCGTGCCGCGCAGCCCCGCGCCGCCAAAGTTGCCGCTGGGTTCGCAGCCCTGTGGGCACAGGCTCGACGCCGGCGCCGCAGCCCGGCCGCTGGCGCCCGAGAAGAAGGAGGCGGGAAAGCCGACGGGAAACTTCTCAAGAGCCGTCCTGACAGGTGCGATTTCCGCCGATTCCTCCTGCTGGGAGTGTTCGCCTCAGCACCCGCCGCAGCCCGCGCTGGCGCCCCGGGGCACAGCGGACCCTCCCGCCCGGAGGACGGGTAACACTGACGGCCCGTAAGCCCTCGCTAAATTGCTCATCGGACATGGCGAGGTCATGCAAAATAGCATGATCTTAAAGCGTTTTCCAGGAAATTAGTGGAAATAGGTTGGATTACCTTGACTCCGCTCCTTGAGTATGTCTTACCCTGCTCTCAGAGCCAGTACCTCGAGGACGTACCTCTGACAAGGGCAACATTGTCCCCATCAGCTAACACTGATATCACAAAACTTAGCTAATGGTGAATGTAAAGCAAATAATGTAGATGGTATTTTTTTTCAGAATAACTGTTTTGTTTCATTTAAAAATACATGGTTTTAACTTTTAAGAAATACTGTGTCTGCTTCCAAAACTTAGCTGGGAGGGAGGGTAGTTTGTTGAGCACCACCGAGTATTCGTAGCAGCCCACAGCCATCAGTAGAAAAGACTAGACACACTTTTGTGGCACAACGGAACAAAAGCCCACTGAAAGTCCTCAATTCTCCTCACCTGACACTCCAAGGAAGAAAACACCATTTAGTAACACCCAAGGAATATTTTGGTCATTCTGTTTATTGAGAAAACAACTATGGCACGAGTATGGAAAGTATGGAATCCTGTGAAACACACTTGAGCATAGTAGAAATTTACCTTTTTTACGTGAGTTTACGGTCCAAAAGAATTCATAATCCAGAGAAGCATTTATGACATAGAGTTCTGTCCCAAATGAGACCAAAGACCCTTTCATCCTGCCCTAAACCAGTTAAAAATACAGCATGAAGATTCACAGTAAGAAAATGTGGAAAGCAGATCAGAAACAAGGTGTTCACTATATTCACAATAATATGTTTTTCAGATTGCTCCAGTATTTGCTTTCAAGACTTCATCCTGTTTAAGCTGCTCATCAGTCACCCACAAAACTCACACAGCTTCAGAATTTATTTCATCTTTTCAGACAGCAACAATAAAGGCATAAAATTCCTTGTCATTTCAGCATTGTTCTTGAATTTCCCTTTGTCTGAGGGGTTGGTGTTCAAAGCATCTCACTTCTAAAATTTTAAGCAATTTCACTTTGCATGTTCCATGTTCATATTAAGTCTTAGTGCGTTCTATTCTGACTCTGTACTCCAGCACAGCCTGACCTCCGAGCTATTTATTCTATCCAGGCAAATTTTGCACTTCCTCCCTTCCCCCCCCCACCCCCACCCCAATATCTGATATATTTGCACACTTCAGTAGGTAGCATTTACCCTACTTCCTCTCCTCTAGTGACAGATATACTTCTGTCTCTCATGCCAAGTTCCTTAAAACTCTTAAAACAGATTATGGGCTGTTAACTCTTTGTGATTTTTCTTATCTTTTTCCTTCAAACATTGTTCCTCACCCTGCTGTTAATCGTTTGGTCTAGCTCAAAATCTCTTCATTTGAATTTCAGAGAGTTCCTCTGGGGGACCATCACTGTTAGGAGGTTAAGCTTAATAGCACAGTGATCAGTTACCAATGGAGATCCCGTTCTAGTCTTTGCTGGTAGCTGTGAACTACTCCAAGCCTTTTCAAGGCCTCCGCAGAGTGCACTTCTGCTGGCAGCAAAACAAGGCCTGAAAACTGACAGCCTTATGCGTTGCTCCTCCAGATCATTTGTAGTTTTCAGTCAACCAGCCATTACTGAAATGGCCAATAATAATCTCTTTGTCTATTGTGTGAGGTAGCTCACTAACAACATTGTCACCGTGATGGTGGTGGTGAAGTAAAAAACAGTATGCTACTTCTATTACTACAAGTGTGTAACCAAACATAATAAAATCCACAAATAGCTCTTGTCTATTATCCCATCCCAATGCACTAACATCTCCACAGAAAAGATGCTAGAAGTGTATTCAGTTCTGTAGACAGGGAGAAGTAAAGTGGAGATAAATAAACTCTTGTAAAGAATTTGGGAAAATGGATTGGTGAGGGGTGGAAGCAACAGCAAAAGCCATTAAATGTTTGAATAATAAAAGTAATCTCAGGATAACCATTAATACTCCATTGGTGCTGGGAAAAAAAAAGCCTGGTGCAGATGGAATAGAGAAAAATCACTGAAGTAGCTTCAGATATGCATAATATGGTGCAGTTACAATATACCAGGGTACTAGATAAAGACTGTCAAAGCACCAGAAAAGCATCTTATTAAATACAATCTAGAATTTTATTTGCTTTGCTCTTTGCTTCCATGTTTTCACCTTAAAGATTTTCGAAGTCTAATAAGATAGAAACTTTTCTTGGAGGAGTAGGTGAGGGGTGAAATTTATTCCCAAGACGGATTTTTCAGGTAAAAAAAAAGAGAATCAGGATGAAACTTTTACATTAGACTGGTCTTGCCTTCTCACAGACAGCAAGAGGCTTATAGGTTTTGCTGGGATGCAGTTAACTTTCTGTGCAGTAGCTGGTGTGGGGCTCTATTTTGGATTTGGGCTAAAAACTATTGATAACACAGGGGAGATTTTGTTATTGCTGAGCAGGGCTGACATGACATCAAGGTTTCTCTTCTGCTCCTCATCCACCCCACCAGTGAGGAAGCTGGGGGTGCACAATGCGCTGGGAGGGTACACAGCCAGCACAGCTGACCCCAACTGACCCAAGGGATATTCCATACCCTGTGGCACCATGCTCAGCACATACAGCTGGGGGAAGAAAAAAGAGGAGACGTTTCGAGTAATGGTGCTTGGCTTCCCAAGTCACCCCTCAGTGTGATGGAGCCCTCCTCTCCTGGGGATGGCTGGACACCTGCCAGCCCCTGGGAAGGGGTGAATTAATTCCTTGTTTTTGTTTTGCTTTGTAAATATAGCTTTTACTTCATCTGTTAAACTGTCTTTATCTTACTTAGCACATGAGTTTTCACGCTTTTATGATTCTCTCCCCCATCCCACTGGAGGTGGGGAAGGAGCAAGTGGTTGTGTGGGCCTTTGTTGCTGGATGGGGTTAGACCATGAAACACAGCAAGGCAAGACTGGGCCAAGGACTGTTATTTGAGACAATAAATAGATCTTATCTTGGTATCACCAAGTGCCAGGTATTGTCAGAGACCTCTCAAAGAGGAAACTAGTATCTCGTTACAAGCAAAAGCCAGAGCATCTTCCTTTTCTTTATGCAGAGTGATCTCTTCAGAAATTTCTTGAAGAGCAAGGAAGGCTTCTAGAGGTCTTTAGTTTGAGAAGCATATGGAGAATTTGAGATAGAAAACTTACACATTCCATGTAAGAAGACAGATTATCAGAACAATCCCAAAAAATCAGGGTTCAACTCAGCTGTAGCTACTAAATTAAGATTCTGTAACAGAAGGTGATACTCCATGGCTGTACATTTTGTTTAGGTAGCTTAGTATCCCTCCAGTAGTCAGTGTAGCATCTAAGCTGAGTGCTGTGTTCCCCATATTTTTAATGCTTGTGATCATAAACACCTCAAAATATTTTTGAGTACTATTCTTTTATTCATTGTTGTCACTTGTTTTAGCAGATGTGTAACTTTATCTGACTTCATTAGTTAAAATTCTCTTCTCAGAGGGGAAGTCTATAATATCAGATATTCTAAAATAAAGTTAGAAGCTGTCCACCTATCTTATTTGCAGGTAAAAGAAAAAGGGAAAAAAATACTTTCTTCATAGCCTATTCATAAGTGCATAAAAAGTCAATTAAGACAGTCCATAAAAATTGAAGAGGAAAGGCTTTAGAAGTCCACTGATACATTTTCTATTAGGCTAATACCTTAAAGCTTCCTTGGCACTTTCCAACAAATCTTTTTATTTGGCTTTATGAACACCTCTGGAGCTAAGTATTTGATCTTTTTAATATTTGAGGAGATCAACAGTGTAAGTACCAGACCCCTGGAAAAGTCAAGCAACATTGTTAGACAATGTTCACAAAAGCAATTAGCCCCATAGGAGTAAAAGCCAACTTAAAGCAGAAATAAGTGGAGATTTCAGAGTGTTTAGGTGTCTGTTTATCTTTAAAGATAACTTGTGTCTGTAATACAAAAATGTAAGATTAGACATCATTGAGAATCAAACTACAAGTGGATGAGAACACAGCAACCATGGTCACCTCTAAAATATCTTTTCAGTGTTCTTTTTTTCCCACTGGCTTTTTACTGTATTCTAGGTAAAATCCAAACAGCTTTTTTCACCTTAACATGGCTACACAGCCCAGTTCCAAGCTACCTGAGACCTGGAGTTCCAAGAACAGCTTCTGCATATTGGATTCAGCAACCTCAAGAGCTGTAAGTGCAGAGTTTCCACTATTAGGATAACAGCTCAAGATTATTCAAAATACAGCTTTTCTAAAGTATCCTAGGACACCACTCCCAAACTTCAGCTACACAATACCTTAAAAAAAAACACTCGTAGTTACTACACAAACAGTTGATACCCTTATTTCAGAAAGTTCACTTACACCAAGGAAGTAACTGGCACTGCCTTTGGTACTCCTGGTCTCCAATCCCAGAGCTGAATTCAGGCCTTAGCTTTTGAAGAAAATCAAGGCATGGAATGCAACTCATTTTTCTAAGTTTGCTAGATGGTGAAGATTGCATAAGCTGTTGTGCTTCATCGAAAAGCTAAAAAAATAATTGAAGCTAGATGACTGCTAAGATAGGATAGCAGCTCCAAGGGAAAAAAAGGACAGTAAAAAAATACTCTTTTTTTAGTGCTGCTACAGAAGACCATCAGAAATAAGCAACAAGGTTCTCTAAAGCCATCTAAATGCAAAGGCCAATTGAAAATACTCAACTGCCAAGAAAACAGTACATTTCTCAAAATGTTTTGATATCACCATCACTCTATTATTTGCTTTGCCTGAGTTCAGACTCAGTTGCTTGCTCTTCATCCATGAGCTAATTCCATCTAAGCATTGGGTCATCATGATAATTGAAGTTACATGAAAAAGGCAACTGAATGAAGTAAAGCTGATTATTCAAAAAGAAAGAAAAAAGTGACAGGAGTTTTAAAGCTAGATTACATGAATTTTGCTCATCTCAAAAATGCAGGAAATTATTTTCCCTGAATTTTGCAAGATCAAGTGTGCCACTGATTAAAACTTTGTCTACTGAAGTGGAAGAGCAGAACACTGATGAGTTTGATTGTCCTGCAAGCAAGATATTTTCAATGAGACTGTTAACAAAATGAAGCCACTATGATAATTTAATTCCTAGTTCAGGCCTTCCAGCAGCTTTTCAACATGAGTAATCTCCAGCAGTTCAATACCCCCAAAATTATAAATAACAGCCAGTGAATACATGCCATTCAAATGTCTGCAGGCATGAACTTATGAGGTAGTTCATAACTTTTATAGCCTCATCATCAATTAACAATGTAAATAAATTGCTAAAGCCCTATCAGATTATAATTTCCCCAAAATAACATTCCTGTGATTATGTTTGCATGATTATAGTTATGAAGTAACTAATCAGAGCTGGGGGGAGAACCCTAGAATAACCCAAATTAGCAGGAATCAAGATGGTTAGCTTGTCATGAGTCCCTGCCCCTAGTTTAAGTATCTTTACATCTGAGAACCACCCCCAGCTATTCTGCCAGCTTCTGGGTACATTTGGCTCATTAGCAAAGTACTGAGTGATGAACAAGGAGTGGACTCTGCATTATTTTATTGGTCACGGTAAAGATGTTGTCAAAGGATGGATATACTGAAAGGCGTGAGATCTCCTCAATGCTCAGATAATGAAAAAGGCAGGAGGCTACACCTATTTCAGCACATTGTTCAAAGTTCATGGATACAGAGTAGCACCGTCCCATCACAAACTGTATTACAGAGTCAAACAACATTCAGCTACTCCTTTGGCACTACGTGCTGTATCACGTGGGAAGGAACTTGGAGGAGGGAGGAAGACACACCCAGCCACACCTAGTAGAACTTGGGGAAATTGCACTTAACTGATTTTTGCACAAACCCAAGAAAAGCTTTCATCAATACAGAATTCCATTTTTACACAAGAAATACCACAAAGAGGCAGCAAAGCCTCAGAAATAATTGACAGATGTTTCAAAGGGTTTTGACAGAACACTAAGTTTGGATTTTTTTAGTGACATCATATTCAAGCCAATGAAGAAAAACAGACCTTGTTAGGAGAAAACCTAGGCACACATTTGTACCAGAAATGATTTTGCAGCTTGTAAGCCCATGTCCTTTTCTTTACTTATTGGCCAAAATCAAGGGAAAGAAAAAATTGGTTCTTTTAAAGCAGGTTTTTTAATGGTGAATTTTTTTAAGTAGTAAGAACAAAGATTTGCTGTTGACTTTGTTCCTCATTTAGGAAGTTCTATTCTGAGTCTAGGAAACCCAGCATTTATAGAAAATTAGTTTGCTAAAAATAAAAGCAAATTAATTTCTGAGACCTCACTGTACCTAATGAGAGATCTAAACTTTAGTCTCGTATCAAGCCATTAAGACTACAAATATTTGGATGCTTAAACTTTACTTGCAAAAATAATATCTGTTTAAGACAATTATTTTGTGAAGAACAAATGTAATTATCAATGAGATCTCAAAGTGAGATTTTCCTATTCACTTTTCCTTCCGTAATTCTCTTCTGGGAACAAGCAGGATTTATGTAGGCTGCAGAAGAGTCTGAACTACCACATTACTGTTCAATCTTCTATTTGTCAATGCTTGAGAATGTAGAGAACAAACATTTCAATAGTGTTTGGATTTACATAGCAGCAAGTCCATCAAGGAACCTGAGAGCAAAAACACTTTAACACTGGCTTGCTTACAAGGAGAAACTGTTCACTGTCCATAAATTTACAGAATATTAAATGTCAGTTTTCAACTAATAGGGTACATATTGTGAACATCAAGACTGGAATTTTAAATTCTTGCCAATTCTTGTATTTGATTTCTGTTCTTAAAGTATTTGTTTAAAGTATGTAGAAATAGCAGTAATTTGAGTTTACTTTAATTATATTGTATAACCAGTAACACATTGGAACAAAGCTGTCAATGCCCTCTTGGACAGCTGCTTAGAGAAACATCTCGTGATTCACACTGTTCAAACCTGCTGCTGTTGTACAAATTGTAAGCACTTCTGTACAAATGGTAAGCCTTTGAGGAAGGGTTCAAAGGGCTTTTATTTCTTTAAAAGAACGATACTATCCCTGTCACAGTAAAGGCTTATCAGTTATTCAACATGCAAAATGAAATAACCTCAAAGATACCATCCTAAGGTTAGAAAGGTCAAATTAAGTCTGTGAGTCTTTAAAGCAGGACACAAATTTTGATAGCAAACACTAGCATCTTCATAAAGCTGAAAAGGTTGATATTTTTGAGGTTAAAATTGGTTACTAATATAAGAAGTGGTTTGACTACACAGCCGAATATTTAAATAGACAAAGGGTTCAGGAAATACATCCACCAGAACCCTCCACTCAATGGAGTCTGGTAAGAGCTATGCTCTAAGTGTTTTTTGTTTATGCTGCTGGAAGCAATGAGGCTGGGAACATTAATGGAATAGGCTCACAAAATAAACACTGAATTCAAATGGAAGGCAAGAGGCCTACTTTAGCTAAAGCAATAAGACCAACCCAAAATAACATGTTTAAAGCCACAAGAAATATTTATTATCAGCATTAATTTGTGCTATGTTTTATTTTTCTATACAACAAAACTACTGCATAGCTTTCACAGCTGGAAGAACCACTCAGAGCTGAGATGTACACAAATGAAAATTATTTTATCATCTGTCCAACATACATTCAGTGTTCCTGAGAAACCACTATATTCGAGTTGAAACTGCAAGATCAAACACCTACAATCAGCAGAACTAGTCTTATTATCTACAGGAATGTTATTTTACTGCCGTTACCATATTTAGTTTAATCCCTTGATAGTGGAAGCTTGGATCTCCTTGATGCCAACCACTTATCTTGAACACATCAGTGCCAATTAGGAGGCAGCCCAAGCTTGTCATTTGTGAAAGGAAAAGAGAAGAGAGGGGCAAATGCTCTCACACAATGGTTTCATTCTGGTTTTAAAGTTGCCTGTTTGAAGCTTAAAAATATGAGACATTTGTATTACAGGGAACCAATACCCAAATCTAGGAACAGTTCCAGGAAACATACATACCCCAAAACAAAGCTACCAATGTCAGAGGTACTAGTAGAAAAATGAACTAGGCTGACCAAGTAGGTAATTTTTCCCTCTGCTTCACATAAATCTAATGTCATATACATAGTCATAAGGTTAAATAAATTTAGGTCAATAGACTACCAGAGTAAGTTAAATAATTTTGAAAGGTCAACAATCTACCAGAGTAAGATTATACTTCCAATAGTAAAATATGTTTATTATTAAAACCCTCAGCTGTTCTAAAACCAAGATAAATGTCTAATCTTCATGAACTACAGTAAGTGAATAAATTTGTGTACTTTACAGTATAACTCTCTGCTTTCTACTGTCAAGGTATGCTATGGCTTTTTATTGCTATACATTATCAGCAATGAACTAGAACAATCTCATTACAAATTAATAATTGTAGCTGGACTGTATGACATTTTGACTTCTGCTACAGTATCTTTTCAAATTAAACCACAACAATAGTGAAAGCTAATGCCAGCATTTTTGCTTTAAACTGCATTTCTTATGGCAAATAATGAGCAGTTTTCAGTATGCACCGTGTAGCAGTGCAGGCTGCAAGTTACACGTCACAAGCCAATGCTGTGTCCCAAGCCCTGACCCAAAAAGGGAGGTGGTGATCAGACAAAACTGACCAAAGTGATACAAAACATAGCCCAAGACAGCTACCTTCCATGAACGGACAGAGGTACAAAGAATGACGACATTCCCATAAACCCCAAAGGAACGTCAGCATCTGTCTTTAGCATTGCAGGACCTACAGATCTCCCAAAAGCAAAAGTTCAAGGGGCTTTTATGACATCAGAAGACGACAAAGCATGGAGTCACCATTTATTCTATTCCCTGACAAAAATTCTAAATTCTAATCTAAACACAGTATTAACTGATCACTTCCTTGTATCTCCATAATGAAGACAGGTACCTAACCACATGTACTTAGCCATTAGTAACTACCTCTGTGTCTAACCAACCTAAATACAGTTACTACCTCACACTGATACTAGCCCTTTACTGCTCTAAGGTATTACACAGCAGCACAATTAAGTCTGAAGACTTCCTCTTTTCCAAAAATATACTCCTTTCACTTAGTACTGTCTTCCTGTCATCTAACCCATATTCTGTATTTCCTAAAGTCCCACACTATAAACCAAATATTCTCAAAAAACATCAGAATGTCTCTGATTAAAAGATCACTCTAAGTAAACAACACATCACTTTTCCTTTCAGATTGTTCAAAAGCAGATGACCAGTTAATCCTAAGGAGCAGTTCATGTCTACTCCAAAACACATGTACACCCTTAACTAGCAGTTTGAACACTAAAGTGGTGTCAGTAAGGCAGGGAACAAGGCAGAACAGTAAATGTTGCAGCTCCTGGGGGCAGCTCTGTAGTTTATTTGGGAACCTGTGCTCCACAGACCAGCAGAAAGAGCCCCAGTGTCGCACAGTCAGTTGTGGCTTTTCACAGAACAAAACAGAAGCTGAATTTCTATCTGACACCAGCCAGCTCTTGATTTCCAACTTTTCCCCTTATTTACTGACTATTCTGCGTAAGTTTGTAAGTGTAAGCAGACAGAGCTCTGACAATGGGCAGATTCTGAGTATTTTTAACACGATTAAGAGGAAGGCAGCAACCTCCCTACACTCAAAGATAAAGCAATCTAATTTCTATGCCTCTTCCTTGGTCTCCTTTTGTTTCTCTGGGCAACCTTTTTTGACATTTTTACCATGAGAAAAAAAAAGGAACAAGGTTTTATCTTTAAACACTGAACTTCAAAAAAACCCAGAACTACTCTCACACCTAAGTTCCTCTGCATGCATCTGCTATACCCCTGAGACCGCAGTAGCTAACGAGGTGGCTCCTAATAATTTCCCTGTAGGAGCCAGGAAACATCTTGCTTCAAGAAGCCCTGCTGTCCCTGTCATTACTCCTTCAGAGATAGATAGTGACCCCTTATACACCTGGCTCCTGTCCCACTGCTATATGGCTCTAAAATTACATCCAAAGCAAGATTTGCAGTAACTCTAAGGTATCCACAGTGATATAAGTGAGTCTGTGTTTCTGCCCTGAACACCTGAATGGCCTCAGTAGAGATCAGTACTAGGCAGAGAACCAACTGCACATAGCCACTCCAACGCCAGGGCCATTCTCCACTACTCAATTCTTAGCAAGACTCCATACACAGCACACACAGTCCCCTGTAAGAAAATGCTTTAGTCCTAAACTCAAGTATTGCAAATGCTTTAGCTCTTCAATAAAGGGGCATGTTTTCAAGGAATATACAAGTGTCATGCAAGTATCAAAAGCAATAGGTTCCCCTGGTGTCAAGGCTTCCATGTCTTCCTGAAGCACTATCCCCCAGATTCCATCAGCATCCCAGCAGGAAAGCTGTTTCCCATTGCTTGCAGGAGGGGTGGGGGCCTGCTCTGTCCCCAGTGACAGCTGGGACACCACCAGCCTTCCAATTAAGCCCAGGTGTCACCAGCTTAATTGGAAGGTGGCAGGGCTGCACAGCTGTCAAGAGGATGTGAGTTTGGCCAGTAGTATTTACATTCCTAGTAGCAAAGGCAGAGCACAGTGAAAGAGCCCAGGTCAGCTGTCACAGCCCAAGCTGAGCTTGTGGGTATGACAATTCAAGGAAAAAGAAAACCACCAAAAACAAGCCAAAGTCTTTCCTGTGTCAAGTTCCACTCACAGCCATAGCCATCTGCTCTCCCGTCCCCAAGGACCTAAGCTACAGCAGCTGATGCCAGCTGGTTCTGGGGTCCCTGAGGCGTTTCAAGCAGAGAACTGTCTGTGGCCCTTGCCAGACCTAGGCAAAGTCATGCAGAAGGTGGTTCTACACCGTTCAGCTGAAGGCTGCACACAAATACTAGAGCAATCCTTACCTGGGGAGCAGCCAGTTTTCAGCACTGCATAAAGCAGCCCCCTCTGCTCACCACATAGAGGATAAGCAAGCCATCAGGAAACCCCACATATCCAGCCCAAGTCAACCTAGAGCAGCAATTTGCAAAACCAACATTTGCATGTTCAGGAATACTAGTTTGAAATCTAGCTGCTTAAGTTCAGAATCCCCGTTTTATATAAAACCTCTTCTAACTGCAGTCAGAAAACACAATCTAGTTTGACATTTTATGCAGAGTGAAGCTCTTTCCTTCCACAAAAACGGTTTGGTAGGGTAACAAAGTTCTTCAGACTCATCTAACACTCCCTCTCACTTAGTAAACCCAAGGCAGACTTCCAAGTCCCACTGCATAATATAAATCCACTCACATTTTCATCTTCTGACATTTTATCTTCACTATTTTAGGTCCTAATGAAGTTTTCAAAGCTTCTCTACTCCCCATCACATAAATGGCACCTTAAAAAAAAGTTGGAACTGGAAGAAAATCCTCCAAGTATTCCAAGTAATTGTTTAGCCCACTGCTTATTTAAATGGGACAGGACACCCCAAACATCAGTGCCTAAAATCAGTCTAAGGTTAGTTATCAGCTCTGCAAACGTAACCTATTTTTGCTTCAGCCTTACAGCAGCACAGCTCTCTTCCTAAGGGAACCAGTTTCAGCACGAGCTGATCCAGCTGCTCTTTGCCAGAAGGACCAAAGCTCAGTGTATTCCAGGGAGAGGGAAAATCAGAAATCTGATCAAATACCTTAAACTAAAGAATGGCTTGGTTTAAACTAGACCTTAAAAATCATCTAGTTCCAACCCTCCTGCCATGGGCGAGGACACCTTCCACTACACCAGGCTGCTCAAAGCCCCATCCCACTTGACCTGGAACACTGAGCACCCACAACTTCCCGGGACAATCTGTTGCAGTGCCTCACCACCTTCACACTGACCAATTTCTTCCTTATGTCTGATCTCAATCCACCCTCTACCAGGGTTAAAACCTTGCCCTTGTCCTGTCACTGGTAAAAAGTTTTTACCATATGCCCTACTAAAAATCCTCATTCTTCTAAAACCTTTGGAGGTATTTTAAGGCCACAAAAAGGTCCCCTCATTCTTTTCTCCAGGCTGAACAGTATCAACTTTCTCCACCGGTCCTCCTAAGAGAGGTGCTCCAGCCCTGTGATCAAATTTTACTATAAATTCCTCACGGAATTATACTGTCAATGATATTTCAAAAAAAAAATCACTACAAAATTACAACAGTGCAGTGTGATTTGATCTAAAGTGTCACTTATGCTATTGTTTGTGTTGATCCTAAACAGTACCTGAACACTGCCCAGCAGAGCAATTTCTACCGGGCCACACACACTTCACTTCATAGGACACGCTACTACAGTTCTGTCTGAGAAATATTTAGGGCTATGTTTGGAAGAAAGCATTCTCCTAACACATCTGCATGCATTTTGAGTTTTCTAACAAGTTTGCAAGGGATCAACATTGTATGCATCATATTATACCATTACTGTGCTGCTTAAACATCTGTACCTTTAGTATTAAAATATTAAACTACTGCCATGTCAATCAAACAGCAGTTTAATGGGAGACTAAATGGGATTCTCATATTACAATCAAAACAATAGAAATACTGACATACTGTGGCACAAAATTAGTATAAATAGACTTTATTGAAGTCAGTACTCTTGTACTGAAGCCAAAGATTGTGTCTACAGAAGCACAAGTTGTAACATTTCACAACTTCTAAAAGGAATGTCAACAATTACAACGATCATGCATACCATGGTCGATAATCACATTTTTAGAAGCATTTTCAACCATTTCTAAAGAAATGCTTATAACATTGTTATATATAGAACTACTTTCAATAAACTGCAAAACATTGATTAGCTTTTCCAGTATGAGCTACAGTGTCAACACAAAAGGGAGGCATAAATGTTTAATTTATGAAATCAGAATGGAATATTTACTGTAAAGAAAAATTAAAAAGCTTTCAAATAAAGGCCATTATTGAACCAAAGTGAAGAGCACAACTTGAACTTTGAATCCTTTCATCTCTTAAAGCTGTCCTCTGAATAACTTCAGTTCAAAGCATAAATTCAGTACTGTGAGTATTCCTTGGACTGAAGTTTGGCAATGATGCGATCCAACTGTCTCTTTGCTTCACACTGTGGAAAATTGCTCATGTCATAATATTGAGGGGCAATTTTCACCAGCCTGTCAAAAAAGGAAAAGCACGTTACTGATACTCAAACTTTAAGATGCATTTTACAGGAATTCTACAACTGAAGGAAACAAAAAGTTATCCATTATTTTCAGTTCATTTTGCAATTCTAAGACTAACTGAAATTTACACACATGCACACACATTAAAAATGGCAGTGCCATCCTGAGCAAGTGCCCAAGTTCAAAGCAAAAAGCACACACGAATCTCATTATATACTCCTGTCTGCCCACATGCCCCTTACAGACTCTTGGTACTGCTTCAGTACCTACCATGGCAACCCACACAGCCAGAGCCCATCAGCCACAGAAGTCTACACAAACAACCATTTGTGTCAGAGTATATTTCAGCCTTAGCCGTTTTAAACTTAAAAATACAACCAAGGCCACAGGATCCTGCTTTAGGTTAGACATTGTTTGTTGAACCAAGATTTCTAAGCAGGGATTCAAACACATTTTCTACTGAGATACTACAGACAATATAAATATATATGTTGTGTTTTCCAGCTTATGAATCTTTAAACTCTTCCTGCACAACAGTAAAATTACAGCAACTGAAGAGCTTCCCATGTCCCCAAAGTTTAATACAACCTGGTAATTAAAGTGCAACCTTAAAAAGACAGGCAAGATGCTTCAGATCTTTGCTTGTCTCCAGAGATTCAGGCTTCTGATTTCCCTAACATATTTAGTTGATGAATAAGTATCATAACATGAGAAGTTGTACCACTATCATCATGTCCTTCCTTAGAATTTTAAGAAAGCATGAAATGCTGTTAAGAGCCTTCTGAAAAAAATCAGACAGAAGAAGTCCTAGATCTTGAGAACAGAAGCACTCCTTACTCGGGTATGCAAGTAGGTGCTAGGACATACCCCCAAACCTCACAACTCTAAGCAGCTCCAGGCTTACTGAAGCAACTAGTTCTAAGTCAAGCTGTGCACTGTACACAAAATCCAGGCATCAGAGGTCTAAACACAAAACCCATGAAAAGGCACCAGTACCTACGAAGAAGACCTTTAGTCATCTACAAGATCTCAAGTCCATACCAATGACATTCCTCAAACCACTTTTTTAAAACTAGGTTCCGGAAAAATGAAGAATTAACTCAACTTAAGGGAAAAAACAAACAAACAAAACAAAACAACTCTACAGCAGATCATGACTGCTGCAATACTCTGGCTTACCATTCTGGCTTGATGTCTGTACATGTCCGGATGTAATTCTTCGTTGTAAGGACAAACTCATTATACAGCACCCATTCTGGTTTGTGATCAAGAACAGTGGAGGGATGCAACTGCACCACCTGGTTATCTTTCACTGTTAAGTAATGCCCTGTTCGCTCCAAATGTGCCACCTAAATAAAAAGACATTTTTCCATTAATATAGGCAATTTTTAAATGAAGCAATTTCAAGCTGATTGTTAAGTGTTCTATACAAAACAAACAAACCCAACTTTCAAACCTCATCTAAATTTGTCACATTACTTGCCCACTTTAAGTATTCATGGTTTTTTATAGACACAGTCAAGATGCCAGCTGTTTTTGCTAACTACCATGGTACGTGTATATGCTAATGCACAATTCAGTTAACATATAAAAATAATTATCATCCAAAGAGAATAATCATTAGTGGAACAGCAGCAATGCAAACACAAAGGAAGGGAATATATACTGGACAGGTTTGCAACATCACACGAAGTCAGCTGTGGTCCACTACAGACATCTGCTTCAAGCATTTCATTTGCAGTAGCCACTACGGGGCCAGTAAGCCACAATGTTATCCCTTTATGAGAGAAGTCTCACTACAGCCTGAGCTTCAGAGCTGGAAAACGTAGGTTCAGCGACACACTTGTGCTGTGACCTTGGTGAAAATCAATTAACCTCCCTCTGACTAAGCTTCTTGCTCTATGAAAGGGAATAATGCCTGCCTTGCCAAGATGCTCCGATACCTAGCTCATTAAGATTTGGTAAAGCAGACAGTTATCCTTCCCATGATATGCTCTGTACGAGCAGCTAATCTAACAGAACAAGTAACTAAAATTAACCCTTTAATACCAGTAGCTGAAAATAACCTCCTCTCATTATAGATATACACACACACAGAGTACAAAGATTAAATAGGTTGGGCAATGGCTGAAAGACATCAAAAAGACTTTTCTAGAAAGATCATTAGCTGTTTTCCTTTAATACAGACTGTATACTTCCATGTTTTCTTGAATTCCTAGGTATATTTCACCTTTTTTTTTTTTGCCTAGTCAAGAGGAAATTTCGCCTATTAGATTAAAACCCCAGGCCTTCTAAAGTAATATCTACCTCAAGTTTTAAGCCAGAATATCTCTTTACTAAGAAATCCCTTACTTTGAGTGTACTTCTCTTTAAAGCATTATGACATTAAGGCCCATAACATGTTTTAGGAGGAGAACAAAATATTTCAATAGTTTGCAAATTTTGTCACACTAGATTTGAGAGGTAACAGTTAATTTCAAGTCTAGGAAACCAGAAGACATTCCTTTAAATGGACACTGTCTGTAATGATTTAGTCCTAATTTTAGTCAACTCAATATAACATCTGTAACATTAAATAGCAGTACAGGTGCAAACCAGACTAGACTAGACACTCAGGTGTTACAGGCCTAGCACAAACACAGCACACCTTGCTGTGGGATTACGATTTTTTCAAAGGAAGTTCAGTTTAAAAATCAATTTCATTTTTCAGATCAAAAGTACACATGCATACAAAAGTATCTATTTTACCTGTTTTATTTCTTCCTAGAAAGACAGAACAATGCTTTATTTAGGTTTCATTCTAGAAAAGTGTGCCATTAAATTCAATACAGTTTACCTTTAGCACCTCAGATTCACTCATATGTATTAAAACAGTAAAGTCTTATACTCTGCTTTTCCCAAATATAATTTTCTTTTGCATGTAATTTGTAATGGTAGAGTTATGTTTCTTATTGACTTTGCATAATTCTGAAGCATACTCAAAGAAAAATAAATGCTACAGAAATGTGTATCTTAGTTAGCTCTTCATTTCCAGAGAAGGACAAGAATTAAAATAACCCCAATTACAAAGAAAATGTTTCCTTAGACCACTGATATCAGGGACAAGCCACCTTTAGGTGGTTGCATACTATTGTGACTGGCTTAAATCCTGAGGTAATAGTGAGCTGCAGTATTTGTCCTCTTTAGATGTTTCTACAGAGTGTGCTTGCTGGCACACATCTTGGTAAAGAATTTCAGGGTCAATGATGGCGGCTCTGTGGGGAAATACACAGGGAAGCTATGGCTCCAGAGCAAGCCACAGTGATCTGCCAGCTGCTGCATTTTCCTGCTCCTTCCTGGTCTGCACTATTCCAGCACAGCTGACCGAGCCCATTCTTGCTTCCACTTTTTAAGTGGCCTGCCAGGTCACTGAGCTGAAAGAATTTGGAATGGGCTTAGGCAGGCAACAAGGTTGACATAAGGGTGCAAACAAGGAAAAATGGGAGGCAGCTTATCTCACTCCTCTGAAACTCTGGCTTGCAAGCAACACCAGTGCCTGTATATACAGGGGTGGTTGGACCAGGTGTCCCTCAGAGGGCCCTTTCACCTCAGCCATTCTGTGGTGTTTTTTAGAGTATAAAGAGCATGAGCTTCCACAGAAACCACAGGATCATACTGAGTATGTGTAGGAAATGGGTTAATTTTTGGATGAGTAGTGGTAGCAAGCAAGATACTACAGAACATACCTGAACCCTGAGATCACCAAAGAATTAGGCTATTTGAGCATGACTCTAAAAGAATGGGCAAGCATCAAGCCAGCCCATGCATCTCAGCAACACAAAGCAGCAACAGAAAGCATCTCTGCAACATACTCTGCAGCCTCAGAAAGCCCATATGGTTGGTGATTTAGAAACAATTGTAATATTTCTATGAACATGACAAACCCAGATGGAAACAGTGGCATAGACCACAAGAGGAAAATATTTCACTTCAAGTTCTCACAACAATTTTATTAATAATTACACACCCTCCTCTGAAATGTTAAGTATGCTTGTGTTTTATTTATTAGCTATCATGTCATTGAACCTAGAGGGTGAAGTCAGAGGTCTTCAGTCAAACATCAAGACTAAATCCAAATGCACTGGAAAGGTCAAAAGCAGGAATAGCATCACAAGATGCGGCCCTTTTAGATTTAAGGCTATACATTGTGACACAATGCATAGTCTTGACAGACAGTTCAGAGAAATGACTGGTCTTTGTTCCTTCTGACAAACCAATGCTAGCACACACCAAAGGAACCTTGGCAGTTGCCTAGATTTCCAAAATTTCTGCTTGGAGCACACTCAAGACTGTTTCTGAATCTAATAAAATTGCATTCCTAAAGAGCAAAATGAATACTATTAAACGCACCACTGACCACCTTTGTGTCGTAAGTTTATTTTATTACCATTCTATTATTGTAGAAGCCTGATTATGTAAAGACTTCAAAACATACGTAATTCCATACAAGAAATAAGCACCCAAGACTGAGTAGCATCAGGAATGAGATTTTAATTAGAAGGCAAATCACCTGACATCTAACTTCCTGTACAACATTGGTCATTTAAGTTTATTCTCTGTAGTGACCATGATATATAATTCATCTCATTTGCCAAGAGGGCAAATGGTATCCTGGGGTGCACTAGGAAGAGCACTGCCTGCAGGATGAGAGAAGTGATCCTGCCCCTCCACTCAGCCCTAGGGAGGTTCATCTGGAGTCTTTAGACATGGGCTCCTCAGTACAAGAGAGACACGGAGCTCCTGGAGCAGGTCCACCAAAGGGCAATAAAGATGATGAAATTACCGGAGCACCTCTGTTACAAGGAAAGACTGAGGAAGCTGGGCCTGTTCAGCTTCAAGAAGAGGGACCCCATCAGTGCCTAATCAGTATCTGAAGAGAGGGTGGCAGGAGGAAGGAGCGAGGCTCTCTTCTGTGGTGCCAAGCAACAAGACAAGAAACAACAGACAGAAACAGATTTAAGTTCCATTTGAACATGAGGAAGAACATTTGTACTGTGCAGTGACAGAGCACTGGAAGAGACTGCCCAGAGAATTTGTGGTTTCTCACGGGAGATATTCCAGAACTGTCTGAACACAATCCTATGCCATGTTCTCTAGGACGACTGTTTGAGCAGGAAGGCTGGACCAGATAATCCAACTGTAGTCCCTTCCAACCTGACCCATTCTTTAATTTGAGAACAGAGGACTTGCTTCCACCTTTAAATTCTGATTTAAATTTTCAACTATCAGTTCTCATTCTTCCTTCAATACCAGATGGAAAATACAATGATAAAACCCTAGATTGCTTTTGACATCTGATAAAAACCAAAAACACTAAGAGGAAGATGACCCATCCTTAAGTCACTTGCTTGCCTTTTCCAATTCATTTCCTTAGCTTAGTTTCTGTAGTTCAACTATTTTTTGCTTAGTCTTAACCACAGTTACTTCAGCAACTATTAACACTTCAAAGAGCCTAAGCTTAGTTTTGAATGGGTATCAGGGATAAGCCTTGATTAAGGGGTTACCTATTCTTGTGTCTTACTTTGATCCCCACCTAATACTAAACTACAGTATTTATCCTGTTTAGATTCTCCTATAAAGTACGCTTAGTTACTTAACAGAAGTAGGAAAAATAATCTATACCTAGTTCTGGAAATTCATAACCAAATTACAAATATATTACAGTTGTACAATATGCCAATTCCTCTCCCTTTCTTGGATGGGCTATGCTCAGAACAAAGTCATTGAGAAATCAGTACTTCTCCTTTCACGAAGATCACCTTGCTGTATTTCACATATCCTTTGCATATTCTGATGTGTGATACAGAAAGATATTTTAAAATGTTTTGCATTATAAGAATTAAAAGAAATCTGAGACACAGCACAAAAATTTTAAAAGACATTTAACTTGTCAATACCTATCTTTCCAGAAGTTTTACTATACACAGAACTGTTGACAGTTTTAAATTATATTACTATTCACTTTGCTTGTCTATGGCAGATTTACTGGAATTCAAATTTGCATTTAAATATGAAGGGTGAAGAGATGATTCATCACCAGCAGAAATTCCGTATTTATCTGTCTCTGACACACACCTGAAGGCAGGTATAAAGTACTCAGTACTGATTACACAACTAGTACTATTACAATAATGCAATAGTCAGTACAAGCCTTTATTGCCTGACCTAAACCACAGATCTTGGTAAGTACAGAAAATTCTACAGTGAATTTTTATGACTGGTTTTAGGACAGTAGGCAATTACCAAAGTTTAAACAATGCAGCAAATGAGAAGTATTTCAAGACAATGGCTACTACTGCTTTTTCCATTTCACACTGCCTTTTTAAATTTAGAAAGTTTGAAGAATCAACTTCTGCCATGTGTTGTCCATACACCTCAGTACTTGACATGCAGAAGCTATCCAGAGTACATGCACACATTTCACAAGTGTTGGAATTCCACACATGTTCTGTACTAAGAGGACAAAGGATGATATATGCATTTCATTACTAAAGTTTTCTGAACAAGAGTCCTCAAATGCTAAAGCCTGAATATTAGCTTGGAGAGCTAATATGTGTATACCAACTACAACTGTAAGTACTTCAGCTGCTGGTAAATAACATCTGAGTATTTAAAAATTTTCTAGTGAAGGTTTCTTAAAGCAACATGGAATTCATCACAAAGATTCAGAGTCAAGGTCAAATACATACCACACTATGTTTAAAGAGTTGAAGAAACTCAAACTAAAATAGACTGAAACACTTTGAAGCAGAGGAGTAGCGGCTGAAATGGCTTCCACTCCAAAAAGTTTTCAAGATATGGCTATAGGTCTGCTATAGCCCTATCCTGATACACCCCAAAAATTCTATTAGTCATTTTGAGTGAGGGAGGTAATAAACAACCTACTGACCATGGAAGCACAAGGAGACTTCCAGACAGGCTTTAATTTTCAGCTGCATGAGTCTACTTACTACTGTATTCACAGCAAGAATACTAAGTCAGATCTTTAACTCCTACAACACAAGAGACCAAAAATCTACTTGCACCAACACTGGTGCAGCTCCCCATGTATGGGAATAGGTGTTTTCTAATAGGAAAACAATGAGAGGAAGAGTTTCACTCCCAGTAACATAAAACAATCAGAGAGCACACCAACTTCCAAATACATTGGCTCCCCCAAAGGTCCAATTAAATGAAAGAAGGCAGGAGGTATAGTGCCAAACAAAAGTGCAGCTGTGGTGCTCAGAACTTCCTGAGACCCAAAATGGCATGCTGGACAGAATTGTTCTTTGTCTTTTGAAGTATTTACAGAATTAAAGGTGTAGGTAGGAATATGTTCTGAAGCATTTGCCAAGAAATATGCAGAAAACATGTCCCAAACTCAAGGACTGAACACCGTTACAACCTACTTATCTGAAAGGTTACAGCAAGTAAGACTTCAGAACCATTTAATTATTTAAAAGCAGCCAACAGCCTTAATCCCCCATTTGCATTACAGTGAAATGCAGTTGCTGACATTGTTATTTCTGTATTCTGAAAACCCAGGAGAACATGTTTTTGCTGCAGACTGGCTGGTTGAGGCCTGGAGACAACACTTGGCAGGGGCGGTTTAAGGACAGGGCGCCCAAGTCCGTGTCCCAGTTTGGGTGTGTAAGTGCAGTGCTTGTCAGGCCCATGCACTGACCAACTGGCATGTGTTTAGTTTCAACACCACAAGAGTGCACCCAAGGGAAAAATCAGGAAATGCAATGGGCACTGGTCAGCCTCCTAAATGTAACAAGATTGTGCTCTCCAGAAGTGAGGTTTTAGGCTCTAGCAGATATGCTGCAGAGACATGTCAAATGCTTTCTTGCTATGAAAAGCATTATCACAACAGTCCAGAATCAATTAGGATGAAGATTCACAGTTTGTATCTGCAAGAGCCAGCGAAGAGACTCTAGCAGTCTTAAGGATGAATGTTGAAGAGAAAAAACACAGTGGGACTAATGGGAAAAAATATCAAAAAACAAACAAAAAAAACCAAACAAAAAAAAAAACCCAAAAAAAAACCCAGACAAAAACCCAGCGGTCTGCATTCTAGCTTGGGGCATGCTTAACCTGAAATGCAAAACATGCAGGTGGCAGCAGTGGAGACGGGCTTCCATAGCATTCTGGCTCAAGTGGCAAATGCATTTCAAACAGTATACATCTTGAGATTACAGAAGTGCTCCAGTACTCCAGTATCTGACTCATGCAATTGAAAAGTGAAATATAAATATGGGGAAAATGTACATATGAAAATACTCTCTTTCTGTAAACATAACAATTTTGACATTTATATACCACTATACTTCCCCTTTTGGTATCAGATTACAAATAATTTTAGAACCACATATTCTGCAGTTACTTTGAAATGCTTTATGTAGGTACTTAATGAATGCTCATAACAGAAAGGAGATTTTGATACAATGATAAGATTGCCTTCAACATTTTTTCCATTTGACTAAAGAATGTACTACTTGCATCATTATCTAGCAACCTGACAAAGACTACATGGTAATATAGTTAGCCAAATGCAATTTAAGTAACATTTATCAAGCTTTAGTAAATTGTAACAATGATACTAGCATTATGAGCCACATAAACATGGAACTAATTTCCCTGGGAGAAGACGCACATACCTGCATGAAATACCCAGTAACTAATGCCTTTCTTATGTTGATGTAATAGTCTCGACTGGTAAAATCTGTGCTTCTACGAGGCAAATTAAATCTATCCATGATTCGTGACAGCTGTTGGCGTACATTGTCTGCAGACATCAGGGACCTGTAGTTAATGAAGTTGTCGTAACACCACTGAACCGACTCATGATCTGCAACATTAGAAAACATGAATCAAAATTAGAACAAGTAAATAAAACAGCAACTAACCGATTCATCAGTCAGATGAACCAGAAAAAAATATCCATAAACTTTTATAATGGTAACAGCTCTTGGTTTATTCAGTCGACCTCCTGCACTAGTTAACTTGACAAAGCTTTTCTATTCAGGAAGCACATAGGACACAAGAAGAGCAGGTTTGTTCCCCCCTTGGACACCATAAAAATCCCATGCTGTAACTAGAAAAACAATCTCCAAACTTGAAGTGTAAAACATCACATGATGTCAAGAACACTGCACAGCCTTTAACTGCAGCATGCTACAAACATGCAAGACAACTGTACATAACTACGCTGTATTTGAGAAATTAAACCCTACTTTAATTAAGCATTCAAGTAACAGCTAAGAGGTATACAGTCTGTTCTCAAAGTGTGACACACCTCACAGCAGTTTAAGTAAATGTGACTGGTAAAATACACCCGCTGTGACAGAACTCTGTACTCTAACTGTTCCTACTGCTCGTAGGTCTGAGAAGTCTGATGAAACAACAAGCCTCAGCCATTCTGTCAGTAGAAATACCTGTATATTTCACATCAAGAAACCCAGTTCTCCCTAGCAATTCTCTGACTTTTTAAGTAAGGCTCTTCTAATCTTTGTCAGTTTAATAATCCAACAAAGCCAGCCTTAAGAATTAAAACTTAAGGTAACTCTTGGAAAGAAGAGACTCTTCTTAATTCGCACTGGAAAGAATTAAGATTGTGGAAGTCGAGGTAAGTCCAAGTTCTTTCTTGCACTTTACCTTACAGAATATATTTTAAATTAAGTATGAATGAAGCTGTTGTACAGTTATGATTCTACTGTACAGTACCATAGCATACTACTTTCTCAGCCAATATGCATAATGGATAACCCTAAATGTTTTATATTGTTCTATATACTACCAGTAGTAGCATTTTGTCTTTTGATTCCAGAAGACAATTCACAATTTCACAAGATTATTCCTGAAGTAGCTCCATCTCTCAGTAATCTGAGTATTAAAGCAATGGTTTCCAGAAACATGCACAAATTGTCTGCCAGACATTCTGTATCCCATTAATAAAAAAGCTAACAGGAAAAAAAAAGCTTGTATTGTTTGTATTATGAACTCAATGTATTTGTTGACTTTCGCACTTATTTTGGATTGTCACATAATGACAGGTTTCAATACAGAATTTCTACATCAAACCTGTAACAGAAAGGCGCATTAAGCTGGATTTCTTTTTACGCAGGGTAAAAAGACTGCTTGTTTTTTGTTTGCTAACAGGAAAGTATAACTGGAGCACCTAAGTTCACGTGGCTGGCAGTTTATATATATATACATATATATATATTTATAAAAATCTTTTTATTTGCCATCAATATAAGTCAGTTTTAAAAAGTGGGTCACTTTCTCATTGTTGAAGAGAACTCCTAGCTTCACCTCTTCATTTTATCTTCTTTAAACTGCTAAAATACACTTTGGCTATGCTGAAGAGGATCATATATTTTCTCTAAATTCCATCAACAGAAATGACATAATTCAAACATGTGTATCATACAGTTCTATGTTACTTCTTGCTGATGCATCATCCCTTTGCCTCTCACTCTATTCCAAAGCCTTATTACAGAATTCCTAATTACATTAAAAAACCAGGATTAAAAAGGTTTTTGTTCTAAGAACATATCCTTCTCCAAATTCACAGTTTTTCCTACACTGCTCTCCCTGAAAAATCACTAATCAAGTATGCCTATTTTTTATAATTAATGTTAGATAAACTTCCAATATTTCTTAATTACAGGAACACTTGCTTCCTTCTGTCCAAGGTTACCCAGCATTGATTTAAAAGCCTGGCTTGTTTGCATGCTCATCAGTTTATTACAAGATTGCTAGGGTAGTTTTTTGGTTTTGTTTGACCCCCAAAGGAAAGTAGCACTTAAATAACAAAACCCAAGCCCTTCAATTGTCCTTGGAACCCAGAAACGGAATTTGGCAGCACAAAGCATAAATAGTTTTACTAAAAAAGAGACAGACTTACTTTGCTTGAAAGCATGGTAGACATTCAGCAACGTCAAATGATCTCCATCTATGTGGGCAAACCTCATCTTGGCTTCATCTGCTGCTTTTTTTGCTTCCGTGGGGCGAACAAAACACTGTGGGACTAAACAAGGTTGGTATGGGCCCAACACAAACGCCCATATCGATGAGTCACGCATTCACAGATAGAGGAACAAGGCCTAGCTAGGTCAGTTCACAGAGCATAGGGCAGGGCAGGATGGCCTCCAACTGCATCTTGGACTGTTTACTACCTTGATTTGGTACATCAACACCTAACCACATCTGTAAGACAAGAGGGTTTCAAAGCTACAGAGTACCTGATTATTTAAATAGAATTATAAGTATGCATCAAAATCTCTAGACTGAAGGCCATCAGACTGGAAGGCTAAACAATCTTAGTTCAAATCCAGTGCTGATAGCTCTACCAGGAGCTAGTATCCCATGGAATTAAACACTTCAATTGCAAATCTGCTTTTTCAGAAAGCCCCTACAGATAAAGTAAATATTTCTGAAAGTAGTGTACTAGGACAGTCTAAACCAACTTGAGGTTTGATTATCACAAGTCTGTTACTAGACAGAACATACCAGTCAAGTCTTTCCCACATGGTATTGCTATCAGCACTGGTATACAGAAACATGTAAATGAAGGTATTAATAAGTCTAAAGGCTGTGATGGTAGCGGTAGTGGTGGAAGGTTAAACCGTCCTTTGGCACTACTTCAAATAAAAAATATAGATCAAAATATGCAACATGAGCTTTCTCTATCATTATATTATCTTACATACATCTAACTCATCTCTCTTCCATCCAAAATTCGTATTTTACCATCTCTTATCCAGACACAAACGAGCAAAGACCATAAATAGTATTGCAGGCAACTTAATTCATGGTCTGCCAAAATTCTAGAATGTTTTGAGATTGGTATCAATCCACAAGATCTTGAAAGTAGTTATAAGATATCTGATGGAGCAGGGAGGTTGCACCAGGTCACCCACTGTGATTCCTTCCAATCTTACCCATTTTGTGATTTACTTGATAGAAACCTACACCAGAAAATAAATCAGTTTGGGTTTAAGGAAGTGTAATTTTTAAGAGGCTAAATTTCAATAAAATTAATGATTAAATACTAAAAATCCTTTAAATTTTTCCAGCTGCTTGGGACTACTTTAGTTTTCTCACTAATGAAGCCCTGCAATCACATGAGAACACCTCCTTGCATATGACATATCCCTATCAAATGAGGGTTTTTTGTGCAGTGTTATGTAGTTTTTCTTTAGTCTTAAATTTACATAGAAGCCCCAAAGCACTAGATATTGTGAGCTGAATACCAGATGAAATTTGAGGAAAAAAAAAAATCATATTGTAACAGTGAATCATGGTAACAAATCCACAACGACCAATGCATTAAAGAAAATGGAAATGCAGGGGTGAAATAAACACCCTGTATAATGGGTCCTGCATTTGAGAAAAAGAGATAATATTAAGTATATTTTAATTTCTAACTCATACTATTAAAAGCAAAATCCAGATTATTCTATAACTATCTTAACTCAGTGTTTCAAAAAGTAATAGTACTTTCTATACCACAGCATGGCACCATGGCTCTTATAAAATACAGTATAATCATTTAATCTGCTCATTTATTTAATGCTATTTTTGCTCTTTTCTGTCACTTCACTTCTCATTCAGTCCAAACTTAATACATGGATTGCTATCAACACCTGACAATCTTTATGTGCACTTAATGCACCAAAACATACTATTACGCTGCTGGTTTGAAGTGCTTACTTTAGGAAACAGCCCTCACAAAGACCTGGACTATGGTTTTTTTAAGAGCAGTGTTTTAGTTATGACCCAACAATTAACCATCTTCAATCCATTTTATATTTTTCCCCCAAAACTTATTTATCATTATGTTAATTGTGGTTTAAAACAAAGAAGGTATCATGGCCTCGGAAAAGGTATATTGGAAAAAGAGTAAGGCAAATCAATTGAAGGCCACGGACAAAAATACTAAACTGACTTGTGGATACCGGCGGGGAGAAGGGGGAAGAGAAGAGAAAGACAGGCACCAACCTACCACCACCTCCGCAATTAAGCCTACTATTTAATTAAAGAAAAATATTATGATTCTGCCCTGCCCATCTGCTCTGAGTCTGAACAATCATAACTCTGAAACAAACATTTTAACTTGTTCTTAAAACTTTCATATAAATATATTGTAAAACTAAACTGAAGCAACAGATTTGACACTTAATCAAAACTTTTTTTTTTCTCTATCCAACCAAGTCAAGCATGTCAGCAATACACCTGCACTGTGGAGAGCCTGGTAAATTATCACACCCCAAAGACAAAAGAGTCCTTATGAGTATGAGCACCCCCATTTTCTTAACAGATTAAAACCTGCTGCTTGTCCTGTGACCTCTAGTTTTAAAACAAAGTCAGTTCTACACAACGGGGAAATTAAATACAAGGTTTGCTTGGTAACATTTTCCTCTCATTAAGCTCTCTCAGCAAGCAGCTCTGCTCTGACACAGAGCTATTCATGTAACAACAACAAAGTACAACTGTACACCTCAGTTAATTCTTATAAAGATACAGCTTTGTTCCAAGCTTCTTTTTTCCCTTTGAAAGTACTGACTGTTTTCCAGTTTTGCTATTTAGTAACTGAAAAATGTATCATGTACAAGCTTATGATTTAATATAAATTATACTCTAATCCCTTTGGGAAGACTGATTTATCAAAGTGCCGAAGAATGCACAATACAAAATAGATTTTTTACTGCCTTAAAAATTAGTGGTCAAGATGATATTTCTGGGCCTGACTATAAACCTAAATGGAAATTTCTGTTCTACTAGCTGATTCCCCACCCCCAACAGTTCAAATATATATACTTTTAACTGATGTTAGGAGCAAACTCTTAGATCATTTTATGTACTAGTTTTCAACATTATTACTCACTAGCTTCAAGATCTCTAGATAAATCCATAATAACTGAACCCATCTATGAAGTTTTAAAAAGCAAATCTAATTTTATTAAAAATTATTTGTTATTTTTGTGATGTGGGAAAATTAAAGTTTCCCCAGACTGAAAAGCTGCAATTTGTTTTGTTTCTCTTTCCCTGCTATTACCTGACAACATGGCAGTAATAGATAGGACCTCATTAGAACAGTTGTAGTCACAGCTCGCAATAACCATTTTAGCCAGCTGTGGATCCAATGGAAATTCAGCCATCATGGATCCCAACTCAGTCAAGTCTCCATCATCATTTAAAGCAGCCAGATAATTTAAAAGCTCTAAGGCTCTCATCAGAGTTTCAGGAGCTGAAAGAAAAAAAAAAAAGTAAATTCGCACATTACCCAAACGGCTCTGACTCAGCACAAACCAAGGAAGCACAGACTGTTACTAGGTATCCTTTTTTTTTTTTTTTTTGGTTCTCCATTCCCCAGCATCCAAATGCAAAACTGTTGCCAAATTGAGCAATACACACCCAAGTATGAATGAATGGGGGTAGCAGGGAGAGAACACTTATTCAGAAAAGCTTTAACTTTAATCACAAGCTTTGAATATTTGAAGATTACTGCTTTTCAAAATTCAGACAGCAGCGGCATTGTGAAATATTCAGTAGAGTAATATCACTTCTCCCTGCAGATACTTTTTCTCTTGTTCCATACTAAATAAATCAATAGTCCTAAAACTTCAGCCATGTCAACTCTAGATACCTACAGTCTTTCAGAAAGCCAGCAAGAATATTCTCTTTAGCTTGCATTCTTCACAAAGTGAATATTGACCCACAACAAAAAAATAAAATGAAATCCAAAAGTCTTTCTGTTAAATTAACATACATGTTACACAGAACAAAGCATTTAACTGTTCTGTAGAACTATTTAAGAACTTACAGACCAGGCCAGATTTTTATTTTAGGGGAATAAACAACTAATTCACCTACGTATATATGACTGATTTACATTTTTGATTAGTAATATCACCCACTTATTTCTGAAGCATATATGAACATTTAAACACTTACAAGAAAGATGCATAAAAACTACATTTGGGACCAAACCGTGTATTCAGCTTTGAAAACACCAGCCTATTTTATTTACAGTTGTTAACTGATGGCACAATTAGAATGCACAATCAAGATGATAAATAAAAAACCTCAAATAACAGATTTTGTAATGCCAAGAATTTTCTCTTATTCTCTCAAGAAAAGGGGCTTTCAGTCACTTCCTTGGTTCCACTAAAAGCTCTTAGACAGAAAAAGCTTGCTTGGCTATGACACAGAGCACTTAATTTCAGGATAAACACAAGACAATTCCTTACAGATTACAGTTTAAAAAACCAGAAAAAACAATGAGAGAATTTATTCCATGTTGTCATTATATAAAGTAGTCATAAAAATAAAGATTGTAAAGATGGAAAGAGATACCTGGTGGATCCATAAAATCAAAGTGCACCAAATCATCTATACCAAGCTTCTTGAGCTGTAATACTACAGATCCTAAGTTAGACCTCAAAATTTCAGGGTATGTGTTGTCCTGGGGGGATGAGGGGGGAAAAAAAGAAGAAAATTTGTAACACTTCTTTAGACACTTTATACTACAGAAGTATTCAAATTCTCATTTTGTTTAATCCCACAGCACTCAACAACCTGAATTAGATTTCTTATGAACACAATGCAAAACCCACAATCTTACCTGCATTTCAGTTTTGTAGGCTTTCTCTGTATAAAGCCTGAAGCACTTGCCTGGTCGAGTACGACCAGCACGGCCAGCTCGCTGCTGGGCAGACGCTTTACTGATGGCAGTCACCAACAGAGACTCCACTCTGATACGAGGATTGTACACCTATTTCAAAGGGGAGGCAGAGCAGGACAGAAGGTAAAATAATAAACTATGTTCACAGATAGGACAACTACCTGAACTGCTTGAAACTTATTTTTAAACATAACTTCTGCACAAGTTGTATGTATCTGAAAAGGAAAAAAAAAAAACTGGCTACGAAAGACTGGAGAGCTTTAAATACAACTGCCTAGAGAACAGCATTTTTTATTAATCTTTTAACAGCAACTCCTGCCAGGCTCCCTGTTCTTAAATGTATTTTTAGATAAGATTTTCATGGCAAATGGAATGTATCCAATTTGCTCTACAGAGTGCTAAACACTCATGGTGCTTAAAAAAATCCCATAAAAATGTTGTCTTGATGTAACTACTGATGCCTTAAGTTTTAGCTTTCATATTTTTCAGATTCTATATTGCATTAGAGTGCAACTCCTAACTTCATATAAAGTGTTAGCAAGTTCTCTTCACAGTTTAGTTAAGACAATTCTTTTCCAGCCTGAGAACCAAGGACACCATTGCAGCTTTGGGCCCAAAAATTATTAACAACAGCAAATTGAAGAAAGCAATTTGGGAGGATGGGACTTCATAACCTGAAGCTGCAATTGGACAATTAATCCCAATATTTAAATGGACCAAAACTTATAAAAGTGTGGAAACTCGGGACCGGGCATCTATGTTGGGTACAGCCATGGCCAGGCTCTCGTACTGCCCAAGGTGTATCCTTTGAAGGCTTTTTAATAAATACCTACTTTATTCCTTTAACATGTCTAGCCTCTGTTCCAGGCATCACTATGAGGCTGAATAATCATATTCAAGATCAGAAAAATCTAACATTAAGGTTTCATGCAACTGTAAAGATCAGGCTGATCACAAAACTGTATTTCAAGGGTACTTGAAATATGATATAGATGCAGACTATCACAGTATGAAATATCTGCTAGTATTTACTGTAAAACTTCCACTGCAGTCATATCTATACAGCAGCCCTGCCAACTCAATAGGGCTCATGGAAAGGAATGCACTGAAAATGATGGCAGTAGTCAAACAGTAGTTCCAGCTGAAGACATTTTCCGTCCATGTTTTAAGATCTTTCTGGTATGATTCAGTATCAAATATGTACAGAAACCTTAGTTCATATACTGGAAGGATACCTTGTGTGAAAAGAACTATTTGTGAAAAAAGGTTCAGCCTTAATGGTGATTGAAATTTGTGCATAGAAACACACTGGCTGTACTCACATTCTGCTGTGTCTGCCTCATTTTGCAAAAGTTAAAAAGGCTGAAAATGTGTACCACTATTAAAGGAAAATACTAAGAAACCAAGTTATAAAGAAAGCTACATTTAGTGAAAAAAACCAAATCAAGCCAATGCCACTCATATTTTATTTTATGCAGTTACTGGGTTGACTTAAGAAAGCTACTTCAGTTCCTCTGAACACCCTATGATGTTCCAAGAACCATAATATGAGCTTGATTACAATCTTCAGGGCTGCAACAGTACATGATAAATACTGACATGAAAAAGCAGGGATCATTTCTTCTCATTTTAGTGCTGGAGTTTTCTACAGTGACTTAAAGGAAGAGAAGGCTTCTAGACCACTTTTATTTACTTTCATACAATTTGTTTTACTTGAGCATCCTCAAGCATAGACCAACAGTACAAAACTGCCCTTCCTAAAGTATCTAGAAAAGCTATATTCCAAGTCAAACACCAAATTCTCTCACTTTTTTTTTTTTTTAAATAATTCTATCTGAAGTTCGTGGATGAAGCACAAAGAGCAAAAATCCAAAGTTAAAAACAAAACAAATCCAAACCAACCAAGTTCAACATTTCAATTGTAAAAAGACCTGTCAGGTGTTTGCAAAGGGAAGAGAAGCCTGTGCAAATCAGATCCTATCACCTTTCCTACTATAAAGAGAAAAAAATAGTACCTACCTTCTGTTTTGCAAAGCCAGGATCAATCACGAACACTACGCCATCTATTGTCAATGATGTCTCAGCAATGTTAGTGGACACCACAACCTGTCAAAAAAAAAAAAAAAAAAATCCCCAAACCCCAAAAAACTAAATGAAACTACTTCATCCTACAAATGACTTTCAGTAAACTTTCCATCACTTTATCAATCACTACCAGAGCTCCTCTCCACTAAAATCAACCGGAGGAACTTCTAGGGAAAAGGAAGCAGTTTTCATTTACTGTTTTTTTCTCTCCATGGATCTATTAACTATATAACAAATGTTAACTGAGAAAAAGAAGAACAAAATTTAACTTATGAAACCACTAAATTTTTTTTCTCACATCTCTGGTAGAAAGTGACAAGTTTTACTGGAACCCTTTAACATCATGTATTAATTCTAGCTTTTTATCTTTTTCTGAAAGCCTGAACATGGTAAACTGGTTAAATAATATTAAATTGAAAGTGATATACATTACCAGCACAGTATTTTTTAAATTTGGCTTGAAATAAAGCTGTTACCAACACATTCCAGCTAAAATTGTGAACAATATGTATTTAATTTCTACTGCCTTTTTCTATCACTAGATATTTAAACACCTTTACATATCTTTAATGTTACATTCTTAGCCTTTCAGAAGGTTAAGTCCTACGCAAAAATTAAAGCAAAGGTAACTATCAGAGTTCCAAGCCTGATTTGCCACCATTTAAATTTTTATATCCAGAGATGCAGTGTAAACAAGCAATGGACACCATTGGCTCTCATCCCAACAGTGACCACACTGAAGCAGGTTATTACACATTATCACCTCAGAGAAGATCCAAAACCTGTTCAGCACTTCATCAGAAATACTTACCCTCCACTTTCTAATCTCAGAGCATTCTGTCATTACTGCTTTCAGTTTATCAATTAGAACTGGAGAGACACCCTAAATACTTAGTTCAGAATTACAGTGAGGCCACTGACCACTGATATCCCTTCCTGCTTGCTGATCACTTTGACAGTCGGCTACTTATCACACTCAGCTTGCTTGTCTCTTTGTAAGGTCTAAGCTTGCCCAAAGCCTACAATATATTGAAAGCAGTACTTTGGAAAACCCCTGACAATTATTTTGGAATTACGGTGTTTCACCCTAAAATGGCGTGCTACTAAGAATTCCTCAAGCAAACAGAAAATACAGTACACATAATTCACAGATAACCTGCACAATTTAGTCAAGAGACCACAGCTACAAGTATCAGTGCAAGTCAGTGCAAAATCTCAATACATCTTCATTAAAATTTTGAAAGGCATTAAATATACAAATTAAATTCATACTCTCACATTAGAAGTCTCATCAATTCACACCTAGCTTACTCTTATAGAGTACACCTTATTTAAGTTTTGTGTTTTTCTGTTTCTGCTAATGTACAGAACCATCTACACCAAGATTCTTCAAACACTAATTACAGAGCAGAGACAAAAGGTTTTTATCCCGATTTTAACCACTTATTTCTATTAGGACACTTCAATATCAGGAACTCAATATAGTTAGTGTGCTTAGTCCACAGCAGTACAACAATTTAATATGTACCTGAATTCACTTAAGCTATACAGAACTTTCCCAAGGTAGAAAGAAAAAAGTTATTTATGTGGTGGATTCTGTTGCACATACAGATATAATTTGTTAATGTCACACTGCTTAAAAATGACAATTAATGACTATAAAAAAAAGAAGAAACTTTAAGAAGGCTGAAGAAATTATAGTATCTTTCAAGTCTAAATCAAAAGACAAAGTTACTTGAACACCGAACAATTGAAATCAGCACTTAATCATATAAAATGAATTTTAATTAACCTTAGCAATAGTTTTGCCATTTCTGAGATTAATTTTAAAACTTTGTTTTGAATATTAAAATACACACAGTATTTATATTTAAAAACATATCTGTATTGTACATGTATTAACTGGCAATGCTTAAGATTGCTGAAACAGAAACTAGAATGCAGTTCGAAAAGAAGGGATAAGATGACAAGGAGCCTTTAACATAGGGCAATAGAAACATTAAGTCATCTTCGTCTTCCTCAATTAAAAAAAACATTCTTACTATTTAATCAGAGTATTTGTTGGTACTAATATTTCACAATAATAGCTCCTTTCTTCGCTCAAAGAGGACAAAGAAGGGCAAAGCTGTCAGGCTGCATCACCACTAGCTGTTACCATCACTACTTTAGCAAAATGCCACACTACTTCCAGCATCTCATTCCAAAAAGTTAAAGCTCAGGATATACTTAGTTACTCCAAGCATTTCACTTACACTTGTATGACCATTGGAGCCTTTGAAAGGATTCAGATCACCTACTATCTCCCTCCTCAGCAGTGCTAAAATCTAGGTTCAACTCCCACAAAGGACTGGATGAAGAGAGACATTTTCTTAAATAGGCAGGCACAGCACTGCAGTTTTACTTTACACATCTTGATCACTAAGACTAATTAAAAGTAACCCATTTTAAAAAATTGCAACACAGATGCACTTTCACTCATAGTTAGATTTGTTATGGAGATAAAAAGGAAAACATGGACACCAGAATATTTCAGCCAAAGAGGACAAGTAACTTCATAGGTCTAGGTCTGCTGCCTACATGCTATGTCTGCTTTACCCTATAGCAGGCATCTTTTGGGCATAACAACTTTTCTTGCAGTAAAACAGCTGCTACACCAAGAGTGTCTTCCTCTCAGAGACTAGTACTGGCTGTCATTTCAACATAACAAAAACTACACTCTGAACTTGTTATCCTCTTAGCAGAAAACCAAAACCTGCCTATTCTGAAGGGCATAGTTTTAAACATGAGTCAAAATTTAATTAAATACATAGCTATCACTTGTTACTTAAAAGCAATTTCATATATTTAAGTTATTTGCAAATACAATTTTGTTGCAGCATTAGTTTCATGATTTGAGACTGAATGCTTTCTGCAGTCAACTTCTGCAGGAAAAGGAAGATAATTTTACTAAATTTAATAAGTGATTTATTCTTCCAGAACACTAGAAAGTTGTCACTAGTATTATACATGCATTGTACTGCACGAAACCAAAAATAATCAAGGAACAAACCCTGCCTAGAGCACACAGCATGATTCATCTTTGACCTTCAAAATCTTAGCTTTGTGACTGCCAGTTCTGCAGAGCAGGAGTTTAGTGTTAGGAAGCTTTAATATGACTCCTTTCTAAAAAAAAAAATCACATAGCTTCTACTGTGGATGACTGGAGCACTGACATAATAATTTTATAAAGAACATTCACTGTGCCATTTCAAGTTTTTCAGTTCCTCAATAGATTCATTAGAATCAATCGATTCTAATTTATTTCAGTTCCTCATTTATTACTTCAAAAATATAAACCTTGAATTTCAAAATAATTGTTTTAACTTGCACCTTCTCATAAATCTTAAGAAACAGATAAAACCTGTCTAGCAATCTACCCCTAAGAGACAGCCCAAATTGTCTCCAAAAAAGGGGAAAAAGCACATCTCAAAATAATTACTTATGGAAAAAATCCCATCTTCACATAAATAATATTTTATGTAAGACACTTAAATGAATGTCATTTCCATTCAGTCAAACAAAAAACTGTTACTACAACATCCTGGCCCTACACAGATGGATGACAGAACTTTGACTTGTACTGAGAGACAAATTTCAAGTTACCTAAAAATTCTAATGTGATAAAATACTGCATTTTTAAACCTTAATAAAAAAAACCTTTATACTTGTTGCTGTCAAAATTATTTAAAGGAGCTGAAAGCCGTATTTCGTGACCCATGCAACTCTGAGTAGCTACTTACAGAACAGAGTATCAACACAGCTTAGTATTTACCTTTCTTCCTATTGCTCCATTTTGTTTTTTCGGTGGGGGAGGTTCAAATATTCTTTGCTGTTGCTGTGGAGGAAGGGTGGAATACAATGGAATGATTTTTATGTCACCAACTTCAGGACCTAAGTCATCAATTTCACGTTTTATCCTCTTGCAGGCTTCATCAATCTCCTGCAGAACAAGAATACTGGTTAGAAGAGAACTCCAAGAAAAAGGAAGCATACTTAGAGTGCTTATGACAATTAGATTAAGTATACACCCTGAAGAACAATCACAATAACTTCTACTTTAAGAAATAAAAAAAATCAATCAAGGTGCTTACTGAATCTGCAATCAAATTTCCACAATACTTCAAGATGTTTCAGCTTCTATACTCTAATGAACAGCATAATTTGCATTCAACATCCTTTTTCTTTTAGTCATGTTTCCTAATTAAATCTCTACAAATTGTACTAAAATTGAAATCTCTCACCCTGGAATATTAAACTGCACTCATGACCTTTTCAATTTTCACAATCTGAAGGAAATTGATGTGCAAGATATTTAAAATAAGCCAATTAAGCTTTAATGTCACGTATCACTAATGCAATTATATGGAAGATTTGCTTCATTGTACCTAATGAGAACAAACACCTTTACAGTATAAACAAGGATACTCAAAACCAAACCTCTCAATCCCAGGCTTCAGATTTTATTTCAAAATTACTGAAATTCCATTTAAGTTTATGAACAGTCAGTGAAGTAGTCTAAAGATGAAAGATGTTTTATGCTTTTTTCTAGCCTATTGTCTGCTTACCACAGAAAACAGTTCACCACAGCCCAACTGTTCTAAGTTAATTTCATTTTCAAACTACTATATTTAAGCCAGCTAGGTGACCAATAGTTATGACAAGATCTAAGGAAAACTGGATTGCACAGAAATTCAGGTTAATGAATAACACCATTCATTATCTTTAACATAAAAATCAAAACAGAGCCTTCACTAGTGTAACTAAGAGACAAAATGACCAGCTCTGGATCTTCCATCTGAACCACTAAGGGAAGAAGAAAGTCATAACAAAAAACAGCAGTAGGCGAAAGCAAAAAAATTTACTACAACATTCTCTGAGAAAAGAGGAGACACCTCCCTTACAACACTGACTAGCCTGAAGCTGAAGTGATACTTTAGACCCTAAAGCAAATATACTCAATTGGTAATCTGAAGGCTCTAAACTGACTGCTTTAAACTGTGATTTGAAAGACAAAAGCAGTCACTCTTTCAGAAATCATAAATTCAGGTAGATCTACACCAAATCTGGGTCATTTACTTGTTAAAGAGACATTTAAATTCTCAGCACAAATGCACTGAGTATGTTTTAAAGAAGCACAGACAATATTGTTCTGTATTGATCAGTGTATACAATTAATGTAAGCATAGCAAAAGCTAATTCAGCACTGGCATACCCAATTCAGGCACAACCACACACAGATGATAACCAAAACTGGTATCCCCAAGTACACAAGATAGAAGGATTATGTGTAGTAATAATAAAGTGTTAAGGATACCTTTGAGTGTTCAAGATTTGTTTGCATCATATGAAGGTATCTAAATCCAGAAATATGACCCATATAATTGAAGGCACAATCCTATCTGTAATCCTTTAAAGATTCAGGAAGTCTAATTCAATCATCTCACTTTATTCAAGTATGAAATGCTTCTTAAAAACAAAGAACCATACACTTTTAAATATTTGCACACCATATACTCCACACAAATTCATTATAAAACCCCCTTCTGGAATAAAGACTGCAACAATCTGCACAGAAGACGACACTTATTCTCAAGCAGAACAAGAAGGAAGAGTGAACTTGGATTGTATTTGGATTATGTCTAAAAAACTCCTCAAAGCTACCACACTGAGTACCTGAGATAGGGGAAAAGGGAGTATAGGATATAAGAACAGACACAGGATAAAAAGACACACACACAAACCCATGATGCCAGGTGCATCAACACAAGAACCTGCTTCAGAGTTAAAGAAGAAAACAGGCCTAACATACAAAAAAAGCATGAGACTTCAGCAATCCTGAAGTTATTAGATTGATCCTAGTTCTTCACAAACAAGATTTCCTAGGAATAGTACTTGAGAAATACTTCTCAGTGAAATAATATTCAATGAACCTGTCCAATTGATGCACTCTTGCTAAAAAAAGGTGGCTACCAAAAGGAAAAAAACAAGCAGGACACAAAAAGAGGAATGATTACACTAGCATTTGTTCATTTTTCTCAAGCTGCAAGTGTCACAACACATCTGTATTTCACAAAACCCAGTGATCAGACTTTCCTAGACAGTAATCTCAAGTACTTTAAAGCTTCCAGAAACTTCCTCTTGATCCCATCAAAATAAATTTACAATACACAGGCAATAACCACAGTTAAAGTGCAACACGATGCAAACTAGAATCAAGCAGCAGTTAAGAACCCCTCAGTACTACACTCTGAACATTAACATGGAGTCCTCAACATTCTTCCACACCATCAGCCCCTTAAGTGACTTTCCTTGGAAAAGCTTCCAAAACAACTATAATACAAAGAGAATATTTTTTTATGTACTAGTGATCAATAAGGTGGTGAGTGTTTTTCAACCAGGAAAAACAAAGTCACCTCAACATCCAAGTGGCAGTAAACAATTTTTATTTTGAACTTACAGCTAAGTAAAAATAACTTTAAAAAGAAAATGCTGCAATCTAGAAAATAATTTTATCAAGATTATTATTATTAAATCAAATCTAAGCTAATTTAAATGGTGTTCCTTCCACCAAATCCATGTTATCAAGATTGATTCTAGACAAAAACCTGAGCAGGCTGCTTTCTTTTCAAATAGCTGGTGGGCAACAGGCAATATTTAGAATATCTGTCAAATTAGGTGAACTTAATTCAGCAGTTTTCGTAAGTAATTCTAAGACTCCAAAAAGGGGGTCTTAAAATCTTTAGGATTTTAACATCAACTTCCATTTGTGCAAAACCCAAGTCTGTATGGGAATCACTACCTAGCACTGTATTGTTTAGAAAACAGAGCAAGACCAGGGTGCAGTTTCCCTTCAATTTATTAGCAACAGTAGCGCAGCCATTGGTATTTTTACAGAACAGTAAGTAGGTTACTTTATGCCTTCTGAATCTGACAGGAATTTTACTCCATCTTGAACCACCTCTCCAAAGAAAAGGCAGGCTAATGGCTAGTGCCTTAAAAAAACCCCAAAGCCACCTGGATTCACTAACTTTTACTCCATTCACTGAAGCTGTATTTTTTCTTAGCAGCTAGAAAAGATCCACCAAAAAGACAAAGGTCTACCAACCCAGAAGCAAACTTTTGCATGCGAAGCCTGTTAAAAAACAAATGAGTCCTCGGAATGCCAGGACTGAAATCAAAAGGACCATATGTTTTCCCTTGGCTTAACTTCAAGAATACCACTTATAGGACTAATGCTTAAATCTTCACCCCACCACCATCTTTGATGCATACTAGTAAATACTTAGCAGACTGAAATAATGAACAGGACTTTGTCCATGTCCTGGACAAAGTATTACTAAGTAATATTCAGCAATACTCACTTTTTCCCTTAAAAAAAAAAAAACCCAAAAAAACGTAACTTACAAAAGCCTTATTACTAAAAACCTTCCAGGTATGATTTTAAACACTGTCTGTGCTGGTTCCTGGTTCCTCAGGCTCTGAGTCAAAGCACAGAAAAATTTGGAAGTAATTGAACCACAAGGAAATACCTAATCAGCTGCCTCCAATAACACATTTCCACTGCTCTGTATTATCTCACTACCTAACATACCCTAGCTCTGCATCAAAAACTAAGGATTTGAATGTATTATTAGCAGTTCATCTAAAAGAAGCTTTATAAAATTAATCACACAAGAGACTGATTTTGCCTATCACGCAGATTACTTTTTTCTGCTGTTGAAAATGAAGTCTTTATTACATGTTCAAGCTGAATGCTCAGTAGAAATTCCCTTCCATTTCTCTTCCTGACGGCATTTTTGCAGTCAAAAGAAGGGTGTTCATACTGAAGACCATGAAGAACAGAAAAATATTACAGGACCAGATGCACACCTTATTGAGCCAGTGCACCATGTCTTTAAGAAACAAGTTTGTGCTGAAAAAAATACATGATTCTTACTAGTTCCATTATAAGCTCTATTCAATGGCAGGCAAAAAAAAAAAAAAACCCAAAACCCACAAACATCAAAAGAAACCTAGAATGACAAGCAGGAATGCAGTTCACAGAATCAAAGAACAAAAGGCTGGAAGGAACCTCAAGGATCATCTAAACCAACCTTTCTTGTCAAAAACACAGTCTAGGCAAGACAGTCCAACACCTTGTCCAGCTGAATCCTACATGTCCAATGTTGTGGAACCCACCACTTCCCTGGGAGTTTATTCCAATGGTTGATTATTTCCATTATGAAAAATTTTCCTGTTGTGTATGTTGCAGCCATGCTTTAAATACTGGCTCTTGATGATGAGATCTACCCTGAGCCTTCTTTTCCCAAGGCTGAACAAACACAGTCCCCTCAGCATTTTCCACTACTTTGAAAATATCTGAGACCTCAAGTTACTGAGTTACACTGCTCTTGCAAATCTAGCCATCCTTGTCTTCTGTTTCTGTGCAAGAGTCATCGGTGCTGCTATGGAGAAGGTACAGTGAAATTACACTGACACTAAACAGCAGTTCCTGAATGATGGACCGTAAGTTACCCTAAGCCAAAGCGATTCCACTGCCAGCATCCACGCTAACTCACAGGCCAGTGGTCTATGCAAACAGCCAGTGAACTCGCTGGCCAGGCTCCACTCAGTCCTAAGGTCAAAGCTGTATCTCATCTTTACAAAAACCCTTTCTACAAAAAGATGGTGACTAGTGATGCCATTTAAGCACCTTCAATGGGACAATTTGAGCACTTGGCATGCAAAATAGAGTCCAACGATTTTGCAAACACAGCCCTGGGGAACATTATTGCAGAATCCCTTTCTTCAGCTGACCCATTATTTGGTACACTCAAAGAATCTCACAGGATGAGCAAAACTTCCAAGACTGCTCCAGTTAAATCGTACTTTAAACTATTCTAAACAGGAGATGACAGACCTATCTACAGAAGATCAGCGGCTACACTATACATTTAAGATTTAGCTTCATCCTGGATACATGGCTAGCTACATCTTGGATACATCAAATAGGCATAACTCTTAAACCCCAAAGGAAACTAACAACAAAAAACTGTAAGGCAATTTCACCTCGTGAAAATGAATATGGGGCAAAGGAAACTAATAAATAAAAAGTACTTTGCAAACTAGAAATATTTGGCAGACACCTTAACCTGTCCCCTTCTGAGTTCCATCACATGCACGGCATAGCTAGCCATATCTGGCTTTGATGACATGAACCTTTCTAGAAATACAGTCTTTGTCTTTAAAGACTGCATGGAACTTCCATAATTCCCCTTTCTTCCTCTGGAAATGAAAGCAGACTGCTACAAGCTAAAATGCCAAAACTGCAATAAAAAGAACCAGCTCCAAGAGCTGCACCACTTCAGGCCTTTGAACACAAACTGAGCCAAACAAACTTTGCAAAATTATGCAGATACAAAAAAAGTAATACATGGAGAAAGGCAACACTTGACCATAACGAGAATTGCTCTGTCAAGTCAAAACTTAATTTGCCTTGGCATAATTCCGATATTCAGGATCTCTTTGACCTGGTTAATTTGTAATATTAAATATTTACATCATTTTGAATGAAGAGCAAAAAAACCTTCCTTTTAGCATTTGAACAAAATTAGTATTATTGCACTTATTTTAGCTCATGCTGTCCAGCTCCCCAAATGCTTCCTATCTTAATTTTAAACAGGACAACTTGTGTTCACTTTTAGTAAACAGACTTCCTCTTAACCTCACCCAACCACTACCACTGACACCAAAAGAGTTGTCAATATTTACTCTAATTAGGACGTAAGTCTCTGTTTTCTTTCATTTCCAGAGTTCAACCAGTCTCACAGTAATGAAAATATTGTACCTTTAAAATAAACCCTCATTTACCAAACTTTCTATCAAAACATCAAAAATGTTTTGGAGCTCTTTTCTAAAGCACCAGTTTTACCAATATCACTTTAAGCTTTTCCAGAATACTGAACTTCACAGCAACAATTTTTAGTATATTTATCTACAATCAAGAACACTCCTGATCTGTACTTCACATCTCTAGATGCAGCACAGATACTTTCTCATAAATGGGTAACAATGCATTTGGCTTTATTAAAAAAAAAGGGTGACAGAATACAACTGGCATTTGTAAATGCCCATGTAACCAGAACATGTAAGACAGATCCATACAGTTGCTGTGTCATTATTTCTGTCTTTCCCATCCCACAAGTTTCATCTCCAAGTATGTTACACCTACTCTTGGGTTACTGATCTTAATGGAGTGTAAAATCTAATGCAGTTTTAGAAGAACTCCATTTGCCTCTCAGATTTGCAAGCTTAACAAATGCGTATCTACACAAACAGACTACCAACTTTGCAATCCCAAAGACTGAGAAGAAGTTTGACACCACCTATTGTCTAAGAAAGACATGTTGACTGAAATGTAATTATGCTTTTCCTTTGTGAAACAAAACCCCTCTCAGTTTCCAATTTTGCTGGCAACGTAGCTTATAGCTGTCCAGGTGTAGTGGGTGGATGCTGGCTGTAAGCCAGCATCCACCCACCCAAACCTCTCTATCACTCCCCTCTACAGCTGGACAAGGGAGAGAAAATATAAGGACTCATGAGCTGAGATAAAGACAGAGAGTCCACTCAACAAATACCACCAGAGGCAGAACAGGCTCAGATTAGAGATATTAACTGAATTTATTACTAACAAAATCAGAGCATGATAATGAGAAGTAAAATACAACCCTCAAAACACCTTCCACCCTCCTCCACCATTCCCTCCTTCCCAGCTCTACCTCCTAGCCAGCAGCACAGGGAGACAGGGAACTGAGGGTAATGGTCAGTTCATCACAAGTTATTTCCCTTGCTTCTCAGGAAGAGGAGCCCTTCTGCTCCAGCATGAGATCCTCCCCCACAGAAGACAGTTCTCCATGAACTTCTTTGATACGAGTCCATCTCGTGAGTAACAGATCTCTCCAAGCTGCTGCAGCACGGCTCACTCTGCCATGGGCTGAATGGCCAAGGACAGTCTGCTCCAGAGGGGGCTCTGCTCTCCGTGGGCCCTCGACATGGTCACGGCCTCCTGTCAGGCATCCACCTGCTCCAGCATGGGTATCTTCCATAAGCTGCAGGTGGATTTTGCATCCTCATAGATCTCTGTGGGCTGGAGGGCACAGCTGCTTCACCATAGGCTGCACCACAAGCTCCAGGAGAATCCTAGCTCTGGTGCCCAGAGCACCTCCTCCCCCTTCTCCCACAATGACCTTAGTGTCTACAGAGTTGTTCCTCACATGTTCTCAACCCTGCTCTTCTCTGGCTGCAATTACAACTGCTCAATAACTTGTTGGTTTTTCTTTTTATTTCTCCTTCTTAAACATGTTATCACAGAGACATTACCACCATTGGCTCAGCCTTGATCAGGGGCACATCCATCTTTGGAGCTGCCAGGGATTGACTCTGTTGGACATGGATGAAGCTTCCAGTAGCTCCTCAAAGAAATCATCACCCTGCTGCCCAAGCTTGGCCATGCAAACCCAATACACCAGGTTATACATTTTTGAACACTGGCATTAAATATGAACACTATGTTCTGAATTTTCCTGATATACCAGGGGAGTTGTTTGTTTTAAAAATTAACAAATGAGTTTTCTTCCTTACAAAGCTTGTAGGACAAGTCCTGTTTCAAAATGTTCATTCCTAGTAATTTATGCTTTTAAACATCCCCTTTTGTTATTAAGGGACTTAAAAGCAGTTCATACAATGCATTCATATACTTTTGCTCCTTTCAGGATTCAGGAAGGGAATTTTTACTGAACACGTATTTCTACACCATTAACAACAATTTTATCATCATCCAGTAGCATGCTAACACAATTAAGATTCCTTTCGTTTCCAGACACATTTAAGCTTCTTTTAATTTTCTGGGCATGACAACACAATCTTCCTTGCTATCTCCAAGGTTCATCATCTTCTCTATGTCTTAACTAATCTGTACTAATTAACTGCTATCCATCTTAATTCCCATACAAAATTACTTCAAAATGTTTTGGATGAGAAGACAGTAGCCAATAGGGAACCCCATTCTACCACAGGCCACTGCAATTATAACTCATTTTCAGCCTCTTAAACTCTCAACAAATCACATTTGCACCATTTCAGCTAAAACGTGTTCCTTGTCCGTAATTTCATTCACCTTTGTATATACACCTTTCTAGCAAGAAAAACAATCTTGCACCTTGTTCATACTGTTTTGAAGAATCTAAAAGAACTATAAAGCATTTCTGCCTAGCATACATCAATTTTAGCCTAGCTACTAAACCTAACAAACCTGAAGTATATAGTGGTAATGGTACCTAGAGCACACTTTCCCACTCTTTAGAGTACAGCAGGTCACACCATTTTAGATTCAACAGTGATACACACAGAGACTCTACTATGATGCTCAACAGATGCTTCAAAATGTCATTAATCAAAAGGGTTAAAGTATTTCTAGGCTTCTCTACAGAAGCTAAACCAGACCTGAATTTCATGCTAACCACCCAAACTAAGATTAGGTCCAGGTAGAGTCAACTCCAGTGCCCCTGGGTAGTACCATCAAGTGACACATGGACTGGACAACTCTAGACTCCAGAGCAGAGGATGCTACTGTTTTAAAGTGATTCGATAAGAGAGTGTTAGATGCTTTTATGCTTTATTATATACATACACCTATGACTGTGTATTATGTGCAGAATTTGCTTATAATACATTATGTCCTGCAAAACAACCCAATGAAAATCGAATAACCTGTTCATACAAAAGAAGAGAGTACATCTGCAGTAGTGGCAGGTCTGGAGCCTAGAGCCATTTGCCAAAGGAAGACACTCATCGCATGCCCTTCAGTGATTGTTCTAACAGGTTATTTAGAGTAATACATAGCACCTGACATAGCAAACAGGTAACTCGTACATCAGAAGGCCATGTATTTGTGCTTTTTGAAAGGTTGAAGACCAGCCTGATTTAGCATTTTACTAGAAAAATAAATTCTGCTGAAACAGCAGGACACCAGTGTTCCTTTCTATTGCCACCAATTTTCACCCTTCTGCAACAGCTGTTTCACTAAGTCACACATTTAAGTGCCCAAATAGTCTGAACTACAACTTCAAACTAAAACCAAGCAGGTAGGTTTCAAAGCCACTATCATTGAAAGTATTTCTTCCTACCTGTACAGCAATTCTCCAATCAAAGAAGGACAAATGTAAAAGTCAGAGTATTTGCTTTTAGAGTGACAGTCGTTGCTTTGGTTTTTTGAGGGAGATGACCTGCCAGAAGACACTTCAATCAAATGTCTTAAAACTCATGTAAGAGAAAACACTGGAAAGTCTACTGGCTGGAAAGTCTACTCAAGAAACCAGGGTACCTTTAGTATCACAAGTTACTTGTACCACTATCCACCCTTGGCATAGTTAAGGTTGTATTTGCTTAGAAGAAAGATACTGAATTGTTCCACATCCCTTGACAGGTATTTCTTCAAGAGTAGTAACTGAAAGAAGAATGAGTTGAAAAGTATTTTTGCTAGCTGCACTTCTTCCCCTGCGAAAAACACATTAAGGTTGACTGAATCCAGCAAACTCAAAATGCCTAAAAGTTTTTAACCTCCTCTCCATCTCAGTTTACCAACATGGACACGCAAAGAGCTTCAAAGAAAGATCAGGACTAAAAAAATACCCTAGGTTATTTCAAGTAAAATACTTAAAATTTCCAGAAAATCCTCATTTCCTGATGTAGTTTAGTTTAAGTGCTTGCATACAATCCTCTTTTGCAGGGCATGGAGTCCATTTCTTAGACCTAACTCCCTGAATCTATGATACAATAAAGTCTACAGCCGAACACTCCAAGTTGTTGATAAAAAAACCCCAAACCCTACTACTGATAGTGCAGCAGAACCAAATGGTTATACTTCAGATAAATTGTACAATACATATACACCTGCGCACAGAATTATCTTTTCAATAAAAACCAAGGACACTCTCAGGTACCCAGATCTTTGGAGTTCCCATCAGTACAAACCTCAGGTTCATTCTCTAGGTTTCTGTTTTTGAAGTACTTGAGTTGATGAGAATTTCCATTTTAGAAAGGCCTTGCACACCATTTACATTACAGACACATACAATGTCAAAGGACCTAAAGTGTATGGCAGGAAAACCTCAGGTCATCACTAGAACAGGAAACTGTTTTAGTCTACACAAGTCACTTGAAGCAGTTTCTGTATGGAACAACGAATAGAAAACAAAAGAAAGTACCTCTTGTCCAGTAAGAAAGAGTAAGAGATCGCCTTCTTCTTCTTCACACATGTGTATTTGTATCACTGTTCGAATGGCAGCCTCAAGGTAGTCCCTTTCGGGCTCTGGAGTATAGAATATCTCCACAGGATGGGTACGACCCGGGATAGTTAGAAGAGGACAGTTATCAAAATAGATCTGAAACTTGCCAGCATCTAAAGTAGCACTCATAACTATAACCTGTAGATTTGGAGGACAAAAAGTTACTCAACATTTAGAACTTGTGACATGTGATGCATGTAACATGTAATTTTAAGAAAGTAAATTGCTGACTGTGATATAAGAATGCATTTATTACCTGAATAAAGCACCCTTGCTCATAAAGGTTCAAAAAAATTCCAAGTCAAATACATAAGGTTAAGCTACAATTGTATTGTTTCTAGGAGCTTCCTCAATACAAAACACATTCAGAATTTCCTAAGGTTAGCCTTCCAATATACATGATCACAGATCAAAAACACAATTATAATAATCAGCTAATGGTAAGGACAGAGATACTTTACTCAGTATGACTGCAACTAGAACAGAGATGCCGTTGAACTTCATCATTACTGACCTTCAGATCAGATCTTTGTCTTACAACTTCCTTCAAAACTCCCATCAAGATATCCGTAGCCAGTGTTCTCTCATGGGCCTCATCAAGAATTATAACACCATAGCGCTCCAGCAAAGGATCATTCATTGCTTCACGAAGTAACATACCATCAGTCATATACCTGAACAAACAGAAACAATTGAAACAATTCCAACTCACACTCTGCTTATAAGGTTTGATACAGAATCCTCTTCCATATCACTACATTGCTTGAACTAAGCTTTTAATCAACTTTTTCAGTGTAGTAACACCAGCAAACTACCTCCAACGCTGTAATGTGCCCATTTTAAGTTTTCAAATAGAAAGAGAGTCTAAGTGGAATCTTATGGGTGGTAAAGCTTAAAAGGGGGGGGGGGGGGAGAGGGGAAATAATGTTTAGTAACATTTACAATAGTTTGTAGAGTATTACTGGCAGACTTCCACACCTAAGCTCAAGAGAAAAGAAAACACCCTCTAAAATCCAAGATATATTGTTTCTGTAATTGTTCTCCTTTTCTGTCTGCAGATCATCCGCTCACATCTTGCTTTTCTGCTACTGCTACATTTCTTTTTCCATATTAACTTTATGCCCAGCCCTTCTACTTGTATGACCAAAGAGAAGCCATCCTTTGAGAGAAAAGCATTGATCCTTGAACCACACTGCGGTGTTTCTAACTGAGCATTTTGAATGTAATTTGTAAATGATGTATTAAATGCACCTGTTTCCTGGCAGCACAGGCATCTATAGCAGATGACAAGTACAACACTCTTGACTATGTGTCCGAGAGCCAGGCATAGGCTAGTTTTGAATCTTCGGGAAGTTCTCTTCACTGAAATTATGTACTGAACTTCACCAGAAAAACCCTGAGTAGAAGACTCCCACATGTAAAACTTCAGCTGAATGTACAACAAAGTGAAACTGCATATTGAAGTGCTTTATTATGAATAGTGCCTGAATAATAAAATACTTATTCAGGTCACTGCCTTCTTTCTGGGTCATTTAAAATTAATTTCTATAGGGTGCAATGTCTTCTTTAGGAGGAATGAATAATTTCCGACTCTATTTGTGCCTCATACCTCACACTTCTCAGCTCATGCTACAGCTCCCTTGACTCTTCCCCACTCAGACACAAAAGCACCAATCCACAGTCACTCCCATATTACTCCTTTCGTAACTTTGCTCTCACCCTTCATAACCCTGTGGTTCCCCCATCTCCAAGTATGCTGTTAGACATTTACCTGGCAGCTGCAATACTTACTTCAAAATGGTTTTTGCACTACTGCAATCTTCAAACCGAATGGAGTAGCCAACCTCCTGGCCCAGCATGACATCCATCTCATCAGCAACACGCTGTGCCACGCTCATTGCGGCCACTCGCCGGGGCTGGGTACACGCGACTCCTCTCTTCGGGCCAGGTAAGGAGCGCATGTAGTCAACACACCATTGAGGGATCTGCCAAGGATACAATGCAGCCATAAACACACTTCAAATGGTCACACGGGATCTGTAACCTTTGTACTGAATCCAAAGGCAGTTACAATTCCACAGAGATGTCAACTGCACACACAAAAACAGCCAAAGCAGGACAGACTATACTAGAGATAGACTAATTAGTTGGACCCAGTGCCACTAAATAAAGCAAACTCTGGTTAAGCATGTACATAACTATCTTTGAAGTTATCAAGGAAATATATAGGTTCACGGTACATTTTATAGATGTTAGATCAATACTTTTTAGAGGTACTTAGCAGCAGCCAACATGCTCCAGAGCAACCAAAATTAGAGCCAACACACAAAATTTGAGATCAATAGCACAGTTAAAATTTTACAGTAAGAAAAATGTATTTTGTGTCTCAAAAAATAATGCTTACTAATATGTTTAAGCAAAAATAATTATTTTAGTAATAAATAATTGTCTTAGCCAAGAAGAGCAACAAATAAAATGAACAGATAATTATGTTCATTAGGTTTATTACTGTTCTTCAGAAATTTCATCAACCACACATAAAACCCTTATGTTTTCCTTCCTTGTTAGCACTTGTTTCATTTGCCAGACAGTAGTTTTCTGCTGCTATTAGGAATATGGAAACAGTAAGAATCATCCAAAATAAGTTCTATTCAAAATTCCTATGGTCAGTAACAGTTTGATGGAGATAGAGTATTCTCAATATGTTCTCAGTTTGACACTTTATGAGGAGACATCTCCAGACCAAACTAGTTCCAAGCCTACAGACCAAAAAACCCATTTGTTCTTAGTAATTACTTTCCAAGTAGTCTTAAAAACACAAAGAGAAGAAAATATACCCTTTATACAAGGAATTCCAATGAGGAATAAGAAAAAGCAGTATAATTTAAACCAGGAAAATGTCAGTTCTTCATAATTATATTTTCATAGCAAAATAGACATAAGTAAACAGTAAGACATAACCAGACATAGATCAGTGTAGTCTAAAGCATTTTTAAATTATGAATATAGAGAACTTCCACTATAAATATAGGAGCAATAAAGCAAACAGAATCAAAATATGACAGGAACCTATTAGACTGCTGTGAAGAACTCAAAATTTCTGAAAATCCTATTCAAAACTAGAATAGCAGTTCTTGAACACTAACAGCAGCAACACTAAACCCTATCCTGTAACATATACATGCCTCTCCTGCTTTACTAAGTCACAAGTAACAGCTCAACTAATTATATTAGTATATGAGAGTATATTAGGTGAAGCTTTTTTGACTTAAAGGAAGTCCTGAAATAAATTTTGAACCAGCAGTCTGTCAGGCCACTGCATCATGATATAAAACCAATTTAAAAGTGATTTTTCAGTAAACAACAAAATCTTCAGCACCGGTGTGAAATGAAAGAAAAGGCTCCACAGACTTCCCTGTGCTAAGCTGATATAGACAACCACCCGAAGACTTTTCTTGTCCAGCTTTCAAAGACATACATATACTGCAAAGAAGGACTCTGCCATAATACATTTTTTACTTCAGTCATATCTGGGAATATACCCTCATTTGGTTATTATGAAACCTAGCCTAAAGTTAATCCCACGGACAGAAAAAAAACCTATACCATCATCAAAATCCCTGACTTTCCCTATAAAAAAGGTCATTCTATCAGTATCCAAAGCAAGAGGAATGGCTTTAGTTGGCACCATTTAATCTCAAGGGCTTTCTCAAGTAAGAGATTTTCAAATATGACTTCCATAAACACGAGGAGGTAGTGACTACACATATACTGGCCTCTAAGATCAAGCATAAATGGACTAAGGGTTATTTAAGACTACTCCAAAGTCAAAGGAACTTCAGCATTTTAATTACTGCATAACAAGAGATGGAAGAGCACTCCTCTTTCTGGCTTTCTTTGAGCCTCTCCAACTTCCTGAAAAATTCCTCAGTTAAAAGTTACGTGGTAGAACTCTCTGAATTTTCATTATCTGAGAACCTGCATCAGTTCTCCTGCACACTGAAGGACAAGGATTAAGCTATACTCCACATCACCTTGCTCCTGAACTTTGCCAAGAAGCCCTACTAAAGAAGTGGCATCACTTCTGTTACATCAATCCACAAAGGACATGCCACTCTACCGTTCTCTTTACCGAAGAGAAACTATTATACCAGAACCACGTATGATCCCAGGTTTAAGAGAGAGTGAACGCTGCAATTACAGTAAGTAATTACCCCTTCCTAAGAGAAATCTGGCACACCCATTCCATCACTGAGCCTGTTTCCAGTGCATTTAGAAAAACCAGTTGACTTCGAAGGTTAAGTTTAAATTACAAATCAAGCCACTGCAAACACTAAAGAACCGAAAATTAATGTCTTGGCTTCCAATATACTTCTTCAGTACTTTGGTGTTTAAGTCTACGTGAAACAAGTGAGAAAAGTTTAATCTTCTGTTTTTGCCATTGTCTGAGCCAAGCATTTCCAATCCTGGGCGCTCTACAAGACTAATGGGAAAACATGCATACAATCACAGAATCACAAAATGGTTTCAGGCGGAAGGGATCTTAAAGACCATCTGGTTTCAACCATGCCGCAATGGCCAGGGACGCCACCCACCAGACCAGACTGCTACAAGCCCCATCCAACCTGGCCTTGAACACTTGCAGGGATGAGGTACTCCCAACTTCTCCAGGAACCTGGTCTAGTATTTTACCACTCTCACAGTGAAAAATTTCCTAACAGGTAATCTAAATTGCCCCTCTTTCAGGTTAAAAGCAATTTGTCCTTGTCTTATCACTATCTGCCCATGTAAAAAGTCACTCTTCATGTTTTTCTAAGTCCTCTTTAGGTACTGAAAGGCCACAATGAAGCCTCCCTGCAGCCTTCTCTTCTCCAGGATCAACAATCCCAACTCTCTCAACCTGCCTAAACAGGAGAGGTGGAGATAATAATCAGGGAAAGGACTTGAAAGACAGCAGCTCACTATCAAAAAGCTATCTACTACTGTATAGCCTTTTACTATCACAATGAAAGAAGATATTAATTTTGGAAATACTATTTTTCAAATGTTGCTTGCTTTTATTTGTATAAAGCTGCCATTAACAGCTTATGTACACCTGCAGTTTGAGCATTAAAGGATTTCTTAGCTGCAGAAAAGTATTTATCTTGCTCTCATCAATGAATTTAAGAAGAAAAACAATCATCCATAAACAAGGTTTAAGACAGCACCTGACCACAAAAACAATGAAACACTACCATATGTAAAACAAAGTTTTCATTAGGTGGCAGCAGGACAATTTTCAGTGGTATTTTTCTACAGAGACACTGTCAATTGTTTAAAAGCATATCTGCAACTTCACAGAGCAAATTAAGAGGAAGCAGGGAAGCTTCCAAGACAGTTTATGTGCTTCTGGTAGCTTAAATCCAGTTTTTAGGAAAGATGTGTTAAATTAATTAAATCCTAAAGGAGGGGTTAAAGTGGTCAGATAACTCAGGAAAAGCTTTATGCCTGAGGAATGACACTGACATAACCTTTAGATCCTCAGATTTTCAGATCACACAAGTAATCTTGTTTTTATATAGGTTAGTACAATTTTTTAACATAATATTCAGGCTACTGCATCTTCCAAATAGCTACATAATCAAACCTTTCTAAAGAATTTTATACAGTCCTGGTCTTGTCTCATAGTTTTAAAAAATACCTATAGTGTCATAAAACTAGCTGTTAACATTAACACTGGTTCCTAGAACACGCAGCAAGGTCCTGTAACTTTAGATATTTCAGGCACAGCTATAAAAGATATTCAATATACTACTATGTCTTTCACATTTCCTCAACATCCAAAATTTTATGACTAAAAATCTACTGTCTGTAAGACTTAAAGTTAGCTACAATCCCTTTTATAAAGACTAAAATATTCTTCTGCTTTTATTTTCTGCCTAGATAAAAGGATTTTATCAGATTACAGAACAAACAAGTGTTTTACATTAGTTTTCAACAGACTTTAAACAGCAAACTAGAGGATAAAGTTTTGAGCAAGTCTACCCTCTTATAAATACGCAGGTGTTCCTTGTATCTTAGATATTCCCTGTTTACTGGTCCTCAAAGTTTTTGTCAAGGCTTAAGGAGGCTCTGCACATCTGTTATCACTACTTCTGGTGCTGAGGAAGACTTTCAAAGCCATAAGACTACCAAAAAAAAGTGATTTTTAACTGCAGCACTAAAAATCTCTACAACCTCTGAGAAGTTTCAGCACCAAAGAAACACAAGACTCTACCTCTCAAGTCTGAGTATCACCAAAAGCTAATCAGATGTCAGAATTGTATCTGACATTTCAATTCATTTTATCTACAGCAATCAGTTTCATAAAACACGAACAAGTTCATACTTTGTAGCTGCCATCTACATAGACAGCTAAATAAATTATTTGGAACCACCACTTTGGTTTGTGGATTTAGTACACTTCTGTCCTACCATAAAAGCTCTATCTTCCTCTAACAGAAACCTACCAATTATAAAGCCCAATGGAACCAGGAGCCTGGAAGCAGTACTGGTTATTTGAAGTGGAAGAAGTTGTAAAATTCTCCTCACCTTCTGCACTCATTAAGAAAATACAACATCCATCATATTTTGCTCACAGTTTTTGATGTGTTCTTACCCAATTTATTTCTCACACATAACCACAACCTTTAAAAAAATGCAGTATAATTTAGACAAGAACTCACCTGTGTTGTTTTACCAGACCCAGTCTCTCCAACAAGCACAAATGACTGATGTCTAATCAAAATATCTGTAAATCTTTCCTTATACTCCCAGACAGGAAGTTGTAGCCTTTTTTTCAGGATATCATAATATCGTGGGGTATGTGGTAGATTTGTGAAAGGGTTAATACTGTGTGGAATCATTGCTGGTTTTATAGCTGGTAAGCCAGCAGCTGCATAATAGGTAGAGTTGGATGTAGGTCGCAGATCTTTTTCCTTGTCCCTCTCTCTGTCACGATCTCTATCTCTGTCACGATCCCTGTCACGATCTTTCGAACGGTCATCTCGGTCCCTGTCCCGGTCCCGATCTTTCCTAAAATGGGGTAAGAGACACAGGAGAAAATGAGACACTTGAATATTTAAATGCAGAGGAGGAATTTTAATACAACACAACCCTAAAGATGCCCAGTGTGAAGTGGATAAAAACCAAATTTTTAAAGTCTTGTAGGCAGCTACCTGGAAGGATAAGCACCAAGGAGTAACAACAGTATATATGATGCATACTCAACATTAGATAGACATAGCTACACTTATGGTACCTAAATACTGCAACAGTTCCTCTCATTACAGCCAAGACTGGAGAGATGAATGTTTTAATTCTCTTCATCTAATGATTATAAAGAATCAGCCATGCAGTGTAGATGTCTCACCTCTCCCCATCCCCACTTGCTGCTGCAGAAAAATAAGAGAATGCTAAGAAGTGTTTTTGCCTACCTACCAAAGGAATTATACCCACCCAAAAAAATTAACTCAAGATAGTAAGCAAGCCATGTAAGGAAAAGTTTGATTCCATTATTCCACAATTACTCTGTAGCTTTTGTTTCAAGTCTTATAAACAATTCTGACTCCATCAATTTTGCTATACAGGTTGCTGAGTCTGGAACTTAAGACTTAAAACCAGCCACTACAGTTCACAGGATCAGAATAATCTAGGTTGGAAATGACCCTAAAGATCATGGGTTCAACTGTTAATCCAACACTACCAAGATGTACAGTATCTTCTACAGCATAACCTCATACCACACACTTCAATAGCATTTATGTATTTGCATTTGTTCCATACATTAAGTAGAAAAATTCACTGCATGTGCAAAAGAAAAACAGCATTCTCAAACTCTGACCTCAGTCCTTTTGAGTTCCTGATTCTGCAAGTCCATGTACTTGTGCCCACACATAATCCCTCCCACTCTTCCTACAAACATAGTTACAAAAGAATCCTTAGTTTGACCCAGAAATTACAGCTACATGCTTTTAGTAAAAATTCCCAATTCAGGACTTTGAAACAAGCCCTGCTTTACAAAAACAATCCATTTCATTTTAAACTAGATCAAGTTAAAAAGAATAGTGGCATCTTTGCCTGCAAAACTGAGGATATCCTCAGCTTCGTCTCTTCTTGTGCATTAACTGAAATCCCATCCAAACGGCAAAACAACAAAGTCAACACCAGCTTTATAGCAAATGCACACCTAAACATTTCTAGGATATAATAAGGAAAAACAAAACCTCACATCCTCCTTTCACTCAGGCATGTCTAGAGACCATGTCCAAAGAAAACTCTTGCCAATACTCCTCTCCACAGCTTTTTTGTTTTAAACATGCATTTGGCATTCAAATTTAACTACTGAAATAGTACCAATTTCCGACCTATAGAGAAGATACAGTAACCAAGATTAAATTAGCACTGATTCTATAAATTTTAATTCAAAATGTGCTGTGCTTTGGAAACAACCACCACTACTCTTCTTGTATGTATGTAATGAATGCAGCCTTTTTTTAAATCTCAGTACTCTAGCTTTAACATTACTTCTAACACAGTCAAATATTGTACAAGCTACAAATCTCTTTCTACTATAAAATGCCAGGCAGCTACTGCAGAACCCAATGGGTTCATATTCTCCATATGGAAGTTACCCCTACAAACTAGGCTCCATTATGCTACTCAGGAAGGTCTAAGAGTTGAATACATCTATCAGACAGCAACAAAGTTTTGGGATTGCCTGATGAGTTATTCACCTTCTAAACAGCTAGAGGTACCAGGACATACAAACACATGGTCAGGAAGTAAACATCAATGGCAGGAAAAAGAAATAAAGGTATAAAAGCAATTCAAGCATGGTAAAGCCAGAGTAAAATGCAAAAACACACTTCACTAAAGGTAGAATAAGCCACACTAATGTTCAGATTTGGTTTTTTACAGTATTCTTTCATGTATGTATGTTTCTGAAGGATTTGTACCCTTCACCGGTATCCAGGTAAAGTGTACATAAGCCACACCAACAAAATCTATTCCACAACCATTTACTTAAACAGTATCATGTCAGCAGCTTCTACATTACAGACCATCAAGTGTACTTTCTTCATACACTTCAGCCTCCATGAAGCAGCCGTGGTGCTAAAATGAATAGATCCCCACTGTTGCCTACCCTTCCCAGGTGTCAGCAAAGCACTTCACCAGCCTTGTCAAGAACCAACGTTCCCACCTGCATTAATTTTACCTTGGATCACTATCTCTGATCTGGCCTCCTAAACACTCCCTTGTAGCACTTATTTTCTGTGTTGGTAGCTACTTGTGTTGGCTTAAAACAAACAAAAATACAGCCTCATGAACAAAAAGTTAATTAAATGGACTACAAGCACAATCCATCATGGAAAGTGCCATTAATCCCCCATTTCTCAGTTTCTTCACTGAACTCTTACAGCTTTTATATTGTACAAACAGAAAGGAAACCTATCAAGCTCTATGTACGTTTCAGAAATAAAATCTATTTATGCTTTAATAAAAGTTGAGTATTTCTTTTTTTCAAAAAGCAGAAGAGAAGCAGGGCAACCAGATCCTACCACAGAAACAGCACAACAGACAACATGCATACAAACTTACTCTCGAACACTTGTAAATTATAAAGCACCACTTACTGTGTCTGAAACTATTTACCAGTTTCCCATTATTACTGAAGCTTAGCAGACACACACTCCCTTGGTCAACAAGGAAAAGGAGGAATGACAGTTATGCTACCATATTAATTTCCTTAACTTTCTAACAATGTAGCTTGACAACTCTTTATTTATAAACTATTACATTTTAGCTGCTTTTTCATTATTGCACAGAGAAAACAGAACTGAAACACAAAAATTTACACTAAAGTAATAATTTAATTACATTTGTCTTGCACCTGAAACCCATAAAAGCCTTCATGATCAGGAGGGGGCTGGGATTTTTTGCTCTGCTTTTAAGTGAAAAAGTCTGGTCTGCTATTTGCTTTCACTTCCTTACATTCACACACATATAACATATATGAACACAAAAGAACCACTATGGTAATTGCTAAATAAGCATGCTTTTTTTTGATTAGAAACCATATAAAAATAAAAAGTGAAACAAAGGACTCAAGGTAAACCACTGATCATCACAGTGAAAGTTTAAGCCAGTCTAAGAAATCATAATTCCTCCCCATTATTAAACACAGTAATATTTGATGCAAAAAAGGCAATAAGCAAAAGGAATTTATGTTCTATTCAGAAATCAACCAAATACAATTAGTCTGAATGACACATCCCACTAGATCACTCTGATGTTACACAACTCAAATATATTTTATAAATAAATAAAATAAATTATAAATAAATATATAAATAAATAAAATTAATTAACATATTTTAAAATAGTATGTAATTCACAGAAACATTGTAACCAAAAGTCTTCCATACAATTTCTATTTTTCCAAAATGTTTTTTACTTCACAGACAGTACTTCAATTCTGGAAGAAAACAGATGTTATGCAGATGTTTAAGGTTACACCAACAATTACAAACACGTTGGTCAAGCAGAGCCCATGCGGCACTGCTGCCGTGTGCAGACACCCATACTAACATAGGCCTCCTTTAAAGAGGAACTAAAAAATACAGGTTCACTTGAAGTAACTTTCATATTTGTCAGGTAGTCCAGTTAGGATGCAAGACACTACTGTTCTGAATGTGAAGTGGTAATCATGCAAGGAGCTCGTCCTGCTTAATCCAGCTCCAGAACCACCTACACTGCAGAAAGGCACCCTCGGCACAGAGGAAGACAGGTACACACACGCTTTTAACAAGGCTCCACACATCCTCCTTACGGCCTTGCATAAGCTGCAAAACCAAACTACTCTAAAATAATCCAACCATGTAACATTAGTATGACTCGTGCTACATGAATTAAGATTGCAAGTCATCTAAGAAATAATCCTGCTCAGTAATTATGCCTATAGTTGAGTTTTTCTCAGTCCTATACCATTTCATGCTTTTACCAGCAGAGGGGAGGACAAAGAAGGGGCACAAGACCAGTATTTCTACAGTTTTTAGGTGCCATAAAGGCCAATGTCTTCTAGTTTAACACTGGTGGGAACTCACTGCAGTACATACAAAATGGTAGGACTAAGAACGCAGAACAGCATTCATGACAAGTAAAAACAATGACAAACAAAGCCACACCAAAACTACAAGACTCACCAACATACAAACAAGGAAACATTGACCTGTGATTATCGCTACAGCCAGCTGTAACAGCTGTACATTTAAATAACGCCCCGTTTTGACATAACCACTTGATAATTTTACAGAGCTTCTACGTACAGAAAAACGGCACATGTACATTTCTGTACACTCAGAGGAACTATTTCAAACTCTGGGAAATCCTACAAAAATGCATTAACTAACACAAATAGCTCAATATATTTTATAAAACGTGATTATGATGATCCTACAGACAGAAAGTAAGAGTTGAATAACAAACACTTCTTTTGCTTATATGAGAAAAATGAATCAAACTCTAGGGGTTAAAAACTGAAGCTGTACAAACTTATCTTAAAAAAGGCAAGTTTTGCAAAGACTGTTTGTCACTGAATATTAACTGCTACCTTCAACTTAAGAGTTATTTAACCTTTGGAAACTGAAGGATTTTTTTTAGATAAATAGTCCAAAACAACGCTGATGGACTTAAACAATTGTTGAATTCACGGAAGCTTGCTGTGCTCCATAAAGAAGGTCAGACTAGATAAACACTGCATTTTTTTGTATGCCTTAAAACGTCAGAAATTTACTTTCAAGAGCTGCCTGCCTTTCCTCCCCCTCCTGCCCAATTAGAGAGGCAAAGATTATGTGTAAAGAAAGCTCTAAATCAACGCTGAATTTAAGGACAGCACCAGTACATTGTCTGTGTTCCTGCAATTACATTATCCTCAACAAAAATACGCTGGAGTACAGCCCTAAAACTTCAACCACCGCAAAACTAAGAGAAAAATAAACAATTCCTTGCCCCCTAACTCAAAACCCACCTCACCATCGATTCTTACTTCAAGCCAAACACATGACCGAAGGTGACTGGGTGAAAAAACGTTAACAAAGGAACAAGGCTCCCACCAGCGCAAGCACTAATAACACGGGCTGCACAAACCTCGTGCTCACCTCTAGGCCCACGCTCGCCAGACCTTTCAAGCCAGAGAATAAGTAAACAAACACAAAGGAAGGAGGAGAAGGAGTGGGAAAGGCGCATATAAGTACGAAGGGGAAGAACGGCGAACAAAGCGTGGGGCGGGGGCGCGGGCCCAGCAGCGCGCCACCCCCGCCACGGGCGCCCGGCCCAGCCCCCGGCCCGGCGCCCTCCTCCCTTCCCCCTCCCGGCGCCGCCGCACGAGGCCCTCCCGCCCGCTGCCGCCGCCACCCGCGAAGGGCCCGCCCGGCGGGGCGGCCGATTGCGAGCCAGGCCCGGCGCTCCGCGAGCCGCCAGACCTCGGGGCCTGCTCGGCCGAGGCGGCGCCGCTGCGGCCTCTCCCTGCCTCGCAAGGCGGCCGCCCCGCGCCCCGGGGAGCTGCAGCCCCGGAGGGGCGGCCGGAGCCGGGGATGGGGCGCGGATGGCGCGGGAGCCGCCACGATCCCCCCCGCCCGCCCCGCCGCGGGCCGCGCCGCCCGCGCCACCCCTCACCCGTCGGTGGTGCGTTTCTTGCTGGAGCTGTAATCGTCGCCCAGATCGAGGCGGTGGCGCTTGGACATGGCGATGGCGCTCGGACGGTCGGTCTGGCGGGCGGTCGTTCGGTCCGGGTGCGGCGGGCGGGCGCTCTGCGCTCCCTCCCCGAGCGGCGGCACGGCGAGGCACGGCCGACAAAATGGCGGCCGGAAGGAAGCGCCGGGACCGCGCGAGGCGCTGGCGCGCGGGCCCGTGGGCCAAAGGCTCCCCGGGGCGCGAGCCCGCCGGCCCCGCCCCGCCGCGCGCGCTGCCCCGGCGGCGCGCGGGGAGCGGCTGAGGGCGGGCGGGGACGGGCCCGTGAGGGGAGCCGGGAGCCGCAGCGGCGCCCGGGCTGGAAAAGGCCCTTGAGTTCCTCCAGCGCAACCGCCCAGCCTGCGCTGCCGCTGTGACCAGTGCGTCACATCGCCCAGCGCCACATCCAAGCACCTCTTGAACACCTCTGGGGATGGTGGTTCCACCCTCCTGGGCAGCTTATTCCAGTGCCCGAGCACACTAACACTGAAAGATTTTTTTAAAATATCTAATCTGAATCTCCCTTGTCTCAGCTTGAGTCGATTTCCTTTGGCTGTCTCGCTGCAGGCATAGCGGAAGAGACCAGATCCCACCTGGCTCCAGCCTCCTGTAGGGATTCATGAGGTTCCCTCCTCCAGGCAGGACAGCCCCAGCTCCCTGAGCCGTTCCTCAGCAGACGTGGTTTCTAGACCTTTCACAAGCTTTCTGCCCTTCTCTGATCACACTCCAGCACCTCACACAGTACTTGAGGCGCAGCCTCACCAATACTCGCTCCCCGTCCCTCTCCACAGTCCTGCTCGAGGTTACAACCTCTGCTCAGCTCCTTGAATGAGACTCGCTCCTGCTGCCCGACTGTTGGAGCCAGGGTGCATTCACATAAACAGCTAACAAACATGAACGTAGTCAGGAAACATCACCTAGCAGCAGTGACCTGTTCCACAAGTACAGACAGCTCACCAAGTGGGGCTTTGTCCAGAGATTCCAGTTCCAAAGATTTGGTGGAATTATTTAATATAGTTATTAGAGTATTTAATGTAGACAAATCCATAGGTTATTTTCTTTGATAGAAGATTATTTGTCTCCCTAGTTTCAGATAACATAACAAAATGGCATACACAGCTCTACTGGAGCTCTAGATTTTAGTGTAATAAAAATAAGATTTTTCTGCTTAGAGTTATCAATCAAAATAAATATTCCTGGAAACTGGAGTTTGAACTTTTCCTGTGAAGCTGGAAGTAATTTTTAAAGTTACACTACAAAAAATACTGGAATATCTATGTCAGTGGTTTCCAGAGGATAAACACTACAGAGTAATTATCTCTATCCCAAATATCAAGCTTACTTGTTGTGCTATGGTAGTCTATACAGAGCTACATTGGCTGAATGAAGCTAAGGGAAGACTTCCTACACATCTTTCCAAGTGAATTTTAAATTATGTCTATCTTAAACAAAAGCAAGTATACATTGAAATAGAGGACACATTTAAGGGGGAAAAAAATCGTGGCTAGTTCTCCCTGGAAAGTGGGAAGAATGGGAAGAATATAAAAGCATTACATGCATTAGTTGGGATGAGAAGCTAGTGCTGGGAGGTTCTGAGAAGGCTGCAAGGGTACAACAATGTGAGCGTGGAGAGCTCTGCAGCTCTGTTTCAGATCTTTATTTTTCCTTCCTGTGCACACCAGCATAAATCTATTTACAGTCTTGTTCTAGATTACCCTATGGCAAATATCAGGGAATTTTCTGCATTAGGAGGTAAGAAAAAAAGCAGATTTCTCAGCTGGTATGAAATCTGAGGCTACAGCTCAACAACAAATGCAGAAAAGAGGGGAAGAAGATGGTGTGCTAGTTGGGGTGAGCGACTACTTGTGATATGCCCTAGGCATATCCCACAAACCAGTTCACTCTGTTAGCAGTTATTAACTTCACAAACTTCTGAACTCATCCTCCACACAACCGTGCTTTGAGCTATCTGACTGCATAATAACTGATCTGGTCCCACCCCAAAGGGTTTACAACATAAGAACTTCTTCCTGAAAGTACACGCATGCCTTATTTTGCTAATGCAAATAATCCTTTTAACTTCAAAGGGATTAACAAGGAAGGAGTAGGAAAACTAAGCATGTAGGTAAGTGTTTGCAGGAACATTGCCTAAATATGAGACAAGAGAAAAAAAAAGACTGGTAAGCACAAATTGATAAAATGGCAAAGTGATAAGCATTACGTCAAAAGCCTAAAGGATGAAAGGAATATGTAAAATAGGGCACATTTAAGCATATTTTCTGCCTTTTCAAAGGTATTTGTTAAGAAAGAGGTTTTTATCCCCCCCCAAGGCCTTTTATATCCCTCCATAAGAGTAAAATTATTGGGTTACTGAAACAGAACGTATTTGTATGAGCTTCCATTTGACTATCCAGTGTTCTACACTCTGTTTCTTACTGCAGCATGATGGAAAGTGCATGTTGGAGACAGAGAAGACACGCACTCAAATGGTCCTTGTGACAAGCAGCCTCGAGTTTATTCCCACAGCTCCTTTATAGGAGCTCCAATTTCCCTAGTTTACATATGTGATTTGTTGAGGTCTTAGCACCATCCTGCTCTCTGGCCAAAGATACATCTGCATTTAGGGCTGAATGACATTCCCTGAAGGTCCCTGTGTCGATTTGAATCCAACCTATCCTTGCCCACCCAGGGACTGAAATGCTACATCTTACCCTAGTTTTAAAATCACTGGTATCAGAACCCTCTTAGCCAGCTTTCAGTGAATATTTCTTTACATTTGACATGGGCATATTTTTATGCTGTTGGGGTTGAAAGAACCATTAACACTTAAACAATAGCTTAGGGGAATACCATCATGTCTATTTTTTTTCCTGATTGTGCATTGCCTTCTTTCTTAAAGAATAAGCATGGGTCTCAAACCAGCTGTAATTCAGAGACCCTGGAATCCTCACCTGGGTGGTGTGAGGTTTCTGACAAGTCTAGTATCATAGTGTTACAGTTTAGGCTATTATTGCCTAGGCTAATTGCTTCACCCCTTTCTAGAGATTACTGAGTCTGTAAAATAAATGAGATCTATCCAGCCTACCTTCTTAGTCAAAGCTCACCTTCTTCACTGGCATCACAGGGGATGGTGAAGCGAAACCACAAACCTCTTTTGCAAGGGAAGCCATAATACTGAGCAGAGTGTTAAGACAGACAGCTAAGAAAGGTTAAATCTTCTAAAAGTTGTGTGTTAGAGCCCTAAAACCTGTGTAGTATGTATTTCTTTTATGATATGGCTAGCAGAGGACCCTAAGCTACAGCCTTTGTATGCTCCCAATGCCATGGACACACTTGTACTGCCACTTTTTTAAAAAATAATTTCCTTTCTAAAAACACATGTAACTCCTATTTTAATAGATATACAAAACATTATATGAAAAATTTCCTGAAAATTAATTAAAATACTAAAATTAAATTCTTACTATAATTGCAATCTCTGTTTAAAAATTTTATGTATATATATAAAAATGGGTAATACCCTTAGAAAATTATCCAGGAGTCTTAAATGCAAATGTGACAAGCTCTCATTCTATCCTCCCCCACCAAGCTCATGTGAATAAATGGATATTATCCTCATGTTCTATCATATCATCAGGGAAAGAATCCTTGAGAAAAGAACCCACAATCAGAGCATGTTTAAAAAGTCAGACTTGCACATCATTCAAATTAAAAATATGAAGATGAATACATGAACTGATCTCAATTTCTGCAGTGAAGAAAAGAGGCAGCATCTCTGTAATTACAGAGGCTAAACTTTGCAACACTTCAAGTATATATAAATCAGGACTTTGAATTGCTCTGGGAAGTATGCTGTAGAAAGACAGCATGGCAACAGCACTATTGCCATAACAGCAAACTTTATCAGCCATACAGGCACACTTCTACATTTTGTGAATGGTTATAAAACGTTATCCCATATAGAACATACTACTGTGACTGCATCTGCAGGTCAGAAAGGTCTGAAAAACCTCAGTAAAATTTCATTAAGAAGAAGAAAAAGAGAGAGAGGAAGAGAGAGATTGCAGCTTTTGTATCTACTAGAACATTAACCAGAGTAAAAAAATCACTTTTTAAAACAAACCCCATTCTGTAGAAGGAAACATATTGTAGACTGCTATTCTGAGCCCCTCAGACACCTGTTAAGACCTTATGATCACCTTTAATCCCCTCAGAATACCCAGCAAGCGCAGGGATTCATTATGTGCTTTGAATAGAAATCAAAGAAATAGTGTAAAACCAAATCATCACCCCCAAGTAAATGATATTATGTGTCTAATTTATATGAGTTACAGAGAATTCCCACATTGTTCTCATAACTTCCAGATCTTCATGGTTAAAATGGCATTGTTTAATGCCTTCTTCATTTGGACACATCTGAAACTAAAGACTAATATGTTGCAAGTGAAGGCAGTTTATCTTTTAAATTCCTTAAAATCTAACTGCTTTCTATGCCAAGTCTGAAATTGTGTGAGAAGATCCCTAAATATAAGGTGTTTTTAGGAAGTAGTAGCTATTTCACAGAGAACTGTTTAAAGCCAAAGAAAATCACAATTTCAAGAATGTTGTTTAATCTTGTGCTAGAATATTAAAAGAAAAATCAATGCAAGTTTTTCAGTTGGCACTTCTTTTGCAAAGGTCTGATTCTTTCTTGAATTTTCTTTACAAATTTTTCACATTAACAGAAGGGAAAATGTCTACATTAGTATACATTTTTTGTTCCATTTGTGTTGAGTATAATGATCTCTGTCTTATTCACTATTGCATTAGCTCCTTAAGACCATTTTTTCAAAAGTTCTGTCTTTAATACAATATCTAAAACATTCATATTCATGCCTAAGATTAGTCATGCTGGAACTACCAGTGGTACCTGTTCGCTCTGAGTATGTGCTAAATGATTAGGAATTTTATATGCTTGGTTCCTGCTATCTATATAGAGCATTCACAGTTTCAACAAGCTAAGATTACAAAAAAGCTAATGAGCAATGAGACAGGTGATCTAACACCCTGTACCTCATGGGCTACTAACATCTTAGTATTAGTATTTACTAAAGTGTTAAATACTACTAATCCTTATTTTCAAAATTAGTTCCAGACTAAATTGCAAAATTATAGCCATAAAAAATTAAGCACACTAAAAATCCATCACATCCTGGAACTGGTCTGTAACAAACCCTAAACATTAACAGTCATACCTTAACGCAGCTGGGTGCAATTTTTAACAAATGGCCCTACTTATTCTTTCCCCATATGATGAAGCTTTTTTCTTCCAACTGTATTAAAAGTCCACTTGCAGAAAAATCCTCAGCAGCAGATTAAAACACTAAAAGTGCACTTAAACTTCTGCAGCTGTGTAACCTTCCTCTATACAGCTTCTTATCATAAACCCCCAGCCTTGCAGAAGCGAGGTTTTTTTATTAGTGTGCATCATTTTTCTACTGCCAGCTCCCATCTGGGAGTAACAACCTTAGTATCATCTGAAAACCCGTGTAAGTCTCCAAAAGAAGCTGAAAGAAGACACTGAGATTTGGGGGGGAACATGGGGATTAATAAACTATCGCCCCATGAATGTAATGTTGTCATCTCTAATGAGCAAGACTGTTCCCAAAGGTAAAGGAGAAGGTGTTGCTAGGGCTGCTCCTTGTAAACGTGAAAGAACCAACACAATGCCCTGATAAGTGATCTTTGTAGATAGAGCAACTTGGCCTCTCCGCTGCAAAAACAGAGAATGTTGTACCTGCAGAATTTATTATAGCAGTCATATCTAGGTTGAAACAAGAGTTGCCTTATGTGCCCATGCCCTTAGGCTTATTTTTGTAATTAGAGTAGTGGTGACCTTGTCTTCTACATATTCTGCCTTGGCAAACGTAAGTTATATGTTTGGCCTCTTTCTTGTCTTGTAACTGGGCCTGCCATAGGCACACAGGACAGCTGATCTGTACATTTGCATGTTGGATTTATTGTGTAAGTGCTGCTTCCTGTCCAGATCTGGAAAGTACTGGGAAAGAGGATGGTGGGGAACATGCTGTTGCCAAAGTCTTGCTCAGACTCTTTGGGCCTGGACTGCAAAGCAGATAATTTGTTCTGAATGCAGCACCTTGCTTCCAGACTTCATTTGCTTGATCATCAGTGAACATTTCCATATTGTAGGAGATTCCTCCAGAAGAGAGAATGGCTGGGACTCATCTGAGCTTCTTGGATGTTATTCAGACTACATGGCCAAAATAAAGCAATGCTGATTCAAACTTGGTTTTGCATTCCATGAATGTGCAATACCTCTCTGTTGTGTATAGTCTTGTATAGCATCATGTGTAGTATTTTCATGTACTATATGAATGTGAAATTCCACTATGATAGCAGCACTTCACTATTACTGTAATCCTACTGTCATCAGAAGAGAGGTAGAATTAAGGGTATCACAAGTGAAGAAGTGATTTCTTCTGCAACTTAAACATTTTCTTTAAAGTACCTTTTGTCTATGAAGCAATACATGCAATATCTAACACACAGGCCATTCTTGTGTTATATTTAACATGCAGCAAGTAGTTCCCTGAGTAAATGAGGCTTTTCAAGATTGTGCTGTAAAATGACCTAAGCAGTGCCTGACCTTCCTGATGCTGTCTGCTCTGCAGTACCCTCTCCCTCACTATGGTGTAGCTGTTTGGGTAATCATGAAAATCATCAGGCTGTGAAACCTGATATGGCTAAAAAAACAACCTAGCAACAACAACATAAAGAGTGTTTCTTAGCCCGTTTGGTTTCCAACAAGGACAATAGTTGGAGTAGCGCAGGGACACAGACAAACAACTGGACACAGGACACAAAAAGTCCATGAAAGACATAGAAGTCTGACACTGCTCCTAGTGAATAAAGTTCACTTGAATATGTCTTTGGAGAATCAAGACCAAAGAATTGTTTTGGTTTTTTTTGTAAAAGCAATTTTTAATATGCATTTTTACTTACCAGATGACTGATCCGACATTGAAGTGACATCTTGATTGATTTGGATACATTTACATGAATCAGATTAGCTCCACTCATTCAGCATTTTTTGCTGAAATATTCATATATTTGACATTAGCTTAATTTTTCATAGATTCCAGTAGAAACTAATTAATAAATGGAAGCAAATTTATGCCAGAGAATCATAGAGAATTTAATTTCCTTTAAAAGAAGGCAGTGCTGCTTAGCACCTTGTGTGGAAGAGTGGTGGAGTAAGGACTGAATTTTCAGTACAAATGCCCTCTGAAAAGTGTTCATATACTATGAAAAGCATGCATTGAAACATGTTGATCCAGGAACAGCAAAGTAGAAAAAACCATTTGAAATCCTCCAAGACGTAGCTAAAACCCTGTGGACCTTGCAGAGAATTTTAAAACAAATGAGACTATATGTACTCATATTTTTAACAGAGTATCTATTTGGACACTCAAAAAAAAAAACCCTAAAAAAAACAGAACAAGAACAAGACTGTCCATTGATAGATATTCATACAGAAGAAAGCTCTAATATCCCTCCTACACATCCTTTATCTCTAAAGTTCTCCCATGGGTGTAGTTTTTATAAGCTTTTTTATCTACTTTTGTCAAATAAACTGCATTAACAAAGACCTGCTTTTTGCATTGGTTTAAGTTAACCTTTCTAATCTGGACAGAAATGACTTAGGGAATACTTACATAAATTGCTTTCTTGGAAGATTAAGGTAGCAGGAAAGTATTAACAGTCCAACAGAGGGACATTTCTAGGAAGTTGATGGCAATAATGCCTTTTAATCCCCAAGATGGGTCTAAGAGAAGTTTGCTGCTTTGTGATTTATGAATAACACTGCACAACAACCAGTATGGATTCTGCAGGTGGTATTCTGTAGCTTTATTTGTAACTACAGCATCTACTGTCTCTATTATGATTGAGAGTAAATGTCACCCTAGTTGAATACCACGGTGGTTGATAATTTTGAATTAAAATGTTCTCAGTAGCTAATACCAAGAAATAGCTAAGAGATGTGTCCATAATCTGCTTTGTCATATCTTAAATCACATTCCTGTACTAATTCTGCAATAGTTAAGACCGAGATTGGTGTCACTGTTTTCAAAAACTTCTGCTGACTTGATCAAAAAATTGTGCTATTTCATAGGGTCAGGATGCAAAATCCTAATTTATTTCAGCAGAAAGTTGTGGCTTATCCTATGCACACTTGGATTCACTAAATCATCCAGTTCTGCTCATGACTATCATCTGGATGCTTCCTGGAGGAACACTACTTCTCTAGGTCCATCTCAGTTCCAACATTGTGTTCCCCCACAGGGAAGGAAAAAGCAGTGTATATAAAAGATGAGAATGTCAAGGGAAAAAAAAACAGTAGAGGCAAAGAGAGTGAAGAACGGAAGAGCTGACAGAGACAAGAAAAAGAGAAGCAGAAACAGGAGAAAGAAGAAGAAAAATGCAGCCTTCTCAGCCTCTTACCAGACATTCTAAAGGAATAAAGATTAAAAGTGAAGACAGAGAGTTACAGGAAGTAATACTGAAAGACAAACCACTTAAGGAAAAGGAAAGCTATCACATTTATTTTTTTGGCTTAAAGCCCCCCATCAAGCATTTAATGTGGAAGCTTCTGTGTCTTCACCAGCACGCTGGTATGAAATTGCAAACCTCAGACCCATCTCCTTTCCATTGTTCCTCTGTTATCCTAGTGTTCTAAAATGCATATAGCTGGTGGCTCTGCCTGTCTTCAGCAGTCCTCCTCTCTGCTGTATGCATAGGCTTGCACAGACTGCGTAGGTACACCCACAGCCCAACATTTACTTTCACTTACAAGTAATTTGCAAGCTACCAACTCTAAATGACAAAGGATGAGGAGCAGAGTTAATATTTCTTTGGAGGGAAAAGAAGAATATAGAACAAATTTAGAAAGAAAGTTGCAGATTAAACTTTGTCCAGGGAAAGAGCAAAGAGGCCATATGTTGTAGGCACAGTACTGCAGATCTCCCAGGAGATGAGCCCAGATGCTATGTGGAATGAAACTCTGTCATTAAGGCAAGTGAGAATATGAAAGAAAGAAGAAACAGGAAAAGAAAGATTCCTAGTTTTCCTAGTTTTAAATGCCACCTAAATCTAATTGCCCTAAAGTGAGGCAAGATCAGAAAGTGTTAGCCTAAGCTCTAACCTTGCTGTTGTTCAGTGAATGCAGCTTTCTGAGTTTCATCATATTTTCTTTTGAGATGCCTGTGATGCAATAGGTCCCAGTCTGCAGTAATGCTGCTCTTGGTGCTTCTTCCCTCCTGCCCATTTCTCAGTGTGGTGTCTTGCACTGAGCTGCTGCACTGTATTTTTTATTTCTTCCATCAGATTTCATGTCAATTCAAATACGTCTGCTGCTGTTGTCAGGAGATCTATAAACCAGGTCTGTGCTAGAACTTCTAATTATGAAAAGGAGATAAGTAGGGGTTCCTTTATCACTTATTTCACTGGTTTTGCACCTTTGAGATTAAGGCTCCCTCCCAGCATGCATGCTGTATTTCTGGATGGCTCTTAAGTGAGAGAAATATGTTTTAAAAATTGCCACATAATTAAATTTAGGTCTTACAAGCAATTACAAACTGCCCTTCCCACAAGAGAAAACCCCAAAACTACCCAAACATTCAGCTCTTTCCCATCCCCATCAAAGAAGTTATTAAGGAAAACAAAACCCAGACTTTATATTTGCTCAATATTTATTTGAAATGTGCTCAACTGGTAGTGCCTTGGCCTGCAAATTGACTTTGTTACCTTATTTTCTTACCTTGGAGGAGAACTGTGGACAATATATTCATGCTACCAGATAAACATCCTACAGGAATGATCTTCCTGAAAGCGTAAGCAGCCCAAGTACAGTTAAGAAGCAAAATCAACACAGTAGTAAAAGTTATGCATTTCACAGCAGTTCTCTAAGAACTAAAGGTTTTTATGTTTTGAAGTTCTAATACAGGAAAGCCACTGCAGGAACTCATTAGGTAACAGTATTAAATAGTACCAGTTTTCCTAAGCCAGCTGTGAAAAGTGTGATTCATTCAGACACAGTCCGTGAAGAACACTGGTCAGGGCATATTTGCAGTCTGTGTCCAGCTTTGAAGGGGAAGTGGACAAAGTAGGGAGGATCCATCTGAGGGTCACCAAGACACTTGTGGCATCAAGGAGTGGTCAGCCATCAGGAATGAGGGAGGTGGGCTTGTTCACTCTGCCAAGGAAGAGCTAAGCAGTAATCTATTTGCAGCCTACAACAGTTGAAGGGAAGTCACAAAGGTGATGAAGTAAAACTCTCCTCTATTTTAACAGATAGTGTAACAAGGATCTCAGCTAGGGAGGTTTGGACATGGCTAGGAGGACACTGCAGCACTGGAGCAGGTTCACACCATTATTTTCCCAAGGGGACAGTGAAATCTCTATCCTCTGGGCTTTTCAAGACTTACATGGATAAAGCCACAGCTAACCTAATCTAGCACTGGCAAGAGTCCCAAGTCACACAGGAGGTTAGACCAGATGATCTCCAAAGGTCCCTTCTGACCAATATTTTTATGACTCTGTGAACTAAAAATAAAACAAAAAGTCAGGAGTACTTCAAGATCAGTTCAGTCATGGCAAAGTAAATTAAGCAACATCATCGAATTATTGCTTGGCTGGTGTTGCTGACATTTGTGGTGAAGTAACTATATTTGAATTGCATAATTCAGAATCTTCAATGGCAGTTTCAGTAAGAGTTCTAGTAATGTAAAGTACATAGATTTTAAATCACATTACCCTTTCAACTCTAGAGATGTAAATTGCTGAGGAGTACCAGTGGATAACTTACATCAGAGATGTCCAGGCCAAGTTTCACTTTTACAGGAAATGCATTCTTGATCAGTTCTATCATGCCAGCACTGTTCCTTAGAGCTAAATTTATTTTTAAATAAAAGCATTGAGCAGACTGAAAAATTTATGTCCTTCTAAAAACAAGGCTTTCCAAAGAAATTCTGCGTAAATGAACAGAAAGGAAAAAGGAGCCAAGGGAAAAAAAAAGGAAAACACTGATTAATGAGATTTGTTTGTTCTAGGGTATGATCAAACAGGCCAGCACTAGTCAGTGATAAAAGAAGGCAAAGTGCTGTGCAGACTGCTATATTCATCTGCTTAAAATTCACATGGTCTGAGTTCTAGAATAATTTGCTCCACACCATCTGGCAGACATAAGAAGTGTGAATATATAGTGAGGGGAAGACATGAGGAAATTTTCTGCATTTCAGTAGCATGTAGAAATACTGTATTGAGGTTTGCAACTTACGTTCAATACATTAAATGCCCAGTTAAACTGTAAACAATCCAACAAATCCTAATTTTTAAAACTCTTAGAAATAAACTTACTACAGTAGTATAATCCCACTCTTAGCTATTTAGACTCAGAATATAACACAAACCATGAAATGCAATGAAGCAAGTCAGTACAAGTATTACTCAGTGGTTAGTATGAATTGTACAATGTCATCTATGCCCAAATCAGAGAGTATGACTGTTGTAGCTCTCAGCTAAACCTCTTAGCTTCACTTTCAAGCTCAGATTTTAAAAATTTCTGCTTGCAACAGTGAAAACCTTCTGTGTGGATCAAGGAGAGACCACAGAAGAAAATATTATTGATAGATTGAAGCTGCTGTGGGATAGAGATATGTAGAATGAACATGCAGGAAGGAAATATGAAAGCCACTTTCCTAAACATGTTTCTATGTTGTCACTCCAGAGAACATACTATTCTCATATATTTTACTTTAGTTTGCTGTGCAAGCTGGGCAATTTTTCTAGTTTTGCATAAGGACCAAACGGCTTTCAGCCAAAATGATGGCTATTTGACAAAGGTATAAAATTTATCTGTTGGCTATTTTTCTGGACAAAAAAATTAGAAGAAGAACTGTAGAAATCATGTTCTTGCTATATTTCTAAGTATAATGATTTTGTGACTGTGTGCAAGTTTATTCCTATAGAATAGAGTGTCAGTTATCAGAGTGAGCAGTTCTCAAAGTTTGTCCTGTCCTTTAGTCACCAAGGAATTATTAGAGAGCACAGAAGCTCATACTGCATATGGATATGTACCTGTTGTCCTAAAATTTGTGTTTAAAAACCTGTAGCTAATAAGACAGACAGCAGCAGCTGAGTAGCAGATTTCTCTAATGCAAAGTGTCTGTGATGGCAAGATCCTGACAGATGGGCTCAAGAGGATTCATTTGGGACAATTTTGGATGTTCCTGGTCTGACAACTTTTCCATCCTGTCTAAGAGGCTGCATATATCCCAAGGGAGCCCTCTGTATGCCTCTGCCACCCATCTGCCCCAGGTGTATTGTGGCTGCTGTTTTGACTATGGCACCTCCCTGTCTCTGCCCTTGGAGTGTAACTACAGCAGCGTAAGCAGGGGAACAGTCTCAACTGACTAAAGCTGGGTATCCTGGATCCCTTACCAGACAGCTTTAAGAATTCAATCCTCCATAAAGCCAAAAAATATGGACCAATAAAATGCAAAAATTCAGTCATTATATCAATACAAGCCTATTGGCTGAGCCGTATGTGTGGAAGCTGATGCTGTCATATTACAAAAAGCAAGAGTTAACCCTTATAAACATCTCTGTCCCAAGGGTGCTACTCAGCTCCACATCTTGAATGACCAGAGTGTTTCTGCTTCCCCAGGCTGCTGCGAAGGGTGTTTAATTACAGCAATCCTGCTGTCCCAGTGCTATTAGAGCATTGCAAGGCAGTCATAAAGGCTGAGAAAGCATTCTCCTTCCAAGCTTCTGATGTTAAGTAGCTTATAAAGTTTCCAAAACGTGACCTTTAGAGCTGAAATTTATTATGCTTGCATTATACCCAAGACAAATTTAATTAGGCTGTTTGGAAGAAAACCTGTTTACCAAATGTTAAGTCATCTATATGGCAAAGAAGTATTTTTAATTGCTAAAATAATTCTTCAAATGCAGGGGGAAATTGTACAAATTTTTTTTTTTTTCACTTTAGGCATGCCACATGCTGAAGAGTAATCTCATTTCATGCAACCCTTTTTCAGATTTCCCTGTGTCACTTGCAGTCAGTTTTCTCTCAGAACAGTCTCTGATGGTAATTTCCATGTTTGCTCTTACTGTCTCAAGTTAGTGTCTGCAACCTACTCTTGCTAGAGCTATGACAACAGCAAGAGGTGGCCAAATATCATTCTTCCAGTGAATAGCGTTCACTTCAGCTTAGAGTCTGGAAGAATGTCAATATATTTGCAGGGTCAGCCTGCTTGTTCTTACTAGAAAGCAGGCCTAAGTTTTTTGTGTAGAGAAAGATGACATTTCAATGCTTAGTAAACTCCCCTTTAAAAGCTAGATCAAGACAGTCATGGAGGAAAACTAGTAATGCACATAACAATGCTTTGACTTTTATCACTGGTCAATTAAAATATAGAGTTCATGCCCTTTTTATATAATTTTACTGGCATGTGTCAATAGTGTACTGATACAGGGTTGTGAATTTATCCAGTAGAAGCACTATTGCCTCCAAAGACAGCAAACGAGATAGGAAGATGGGGCTGGGAAGAAACTGGTTCTGCAGTGCCACAAGGTGTGGCTAGCTGGATACTTGTAGTGAAGGACTAAAAGGCAGATGGAGGACATGGAGCAGTAGCTCCTGATGGTTTGAACAGAATAGGGCTGTGTCCATGAGCCTAAACATCACCTCTACTGATGGACTGAATGCCAAACATGACAGGGAAATTTATAAGAGTGGGGTGGTTGGTAACAGATGTCCTGGAGACAAAGAACCCTGAGCATGATGCACTGTGGAGTCAAGATAAAACCTAACCAGTTACCTTATTTTTATCTGCAAGAGTTATTAATAGTTTCTAGGCTGTTTTCATCAGTCTTATAAAACAAAAACCTAGGGCCTTAAAAGCCTACGATGGCAAGACTTATTTACTTCCAAAATGTTGTTCTTTATCACAGTACTGAGTGTCTGGGGACTGGTGTACAGTCATTGCAGGAGAAAACTCTTTTGTGGGATCAGGTGCAGTAGCAGTTTCATCCACTCTCTCTATGAAAGCAAGAGAACACTACTGGATTGGCCAGCCAGATTATAAGACAACTGCTCAATATCTGTACCTCATGGAAGAGGATGAGTTTGGAAAAATGAAAAAAAACTAGAGGGCAGGTGAAGATCAAGAAAGAGAGTAAGAAACAAAGAAAAGAAAAAAAAAAGAGTAAGGAAAGCATGATAAAGGATAAGGATGTTTCTATCAAGGAAAAAAAAGAGAATGGAGAAGGCTAAAAAGAGTCAAAATGAACATTAAAGATAACAAAGTGGCTCAGGGAAAGAAGATGTAGAACCTCAGGCTGCTGTGTTTTGTGTATCTCTGTGTGTATGTTATGCAAATATACTGTTTTGCATATATAAGAATAATTACAGACATCAGTTTAAAAATACATTAGTATCAATTATAAGTATTAGGTAATAGCTTTTTTGAATTAAATCCTTTGTTTATCTACAAGAAAATTTTCCACAGATACAACTATGTCTATATTGCTTCTCCCCAGTCTAAGAAGGATGTGCCTCCTGGGGACAACTGATCGGCCTCCAGGACTGATGCAATTTGCAGCCTTCTTGAAGAGGTTGCAAATTATTCTGTAGTATAATAATAGCATGATTTAGGGGCAGGAATAATTCAAATAAGGGTTTCATGGATGGGTCTAATGGCTTATGTACATGCAAACATTACTCCGGGACAAAGTAAGGCACAAGCTTAAAGAGAGAACAGTTCTTGTACAATAATTCATAGTGTAGAAACATCCCCTGTAGCTGAAGCAATTCCTTTACAAATTCTAAGTTTAAAGTACTTCCAGACTGTTTAGTGTAACCATACCTGTATTGGTCCCTTCACACAGAAGCTCTTAGAGGTGAATTTTTAATTATTGTTCAGTTGAGCTGAAATATACATCTATATTTAGAAGGTCAGCAGTAAGTTTAAAAGAAAACCTCATTTACACAAATAAAAATATTACAAAAATTTTATCCAAGATTAAATAGAAGAAAAATGTATTTTCCTGTTTTGTAAAATGTGTCTACATCCTGTTGCATCAGAATGCTACATCTAGAAAAATATTTAATTGCATGCTAAATACAGTTTGTATTATTCTGAGTGCAAAATATGAAATCAAGTATTAAGAATCATTAGTGGTATGTGATAATTAACCCTCTATATGTAACTGAGGATTTTTTATCTGCTAGTTTAATGTAGAAAGCTCATTGGATTTCTAAGTCCAGTCATCAGGGACTGGACAAATGATATTTACACTCTTAATTATCCAGTGAGATTAGTGTTTGTGGTCTCTGTAAGTAGGTCACAAACATAGCAATGAAAATTAATTGTGCTACAGAATAGCAATGATTCATATGTTTTCTAATCATAATTCTAGCAGTATTTTAAAGATAAGCCTCCTTAAATATTTGATTTTTAGGAAGATCTATTAACAGCATTCAAAGGATACTTTCAAAACAGAACAAAATACTAGTCAGTGGAAGTAATTTCTCTGCATTTATCCAGTATTACTTTGCAGCACAATTACTTCAGTTTTCAGAGATATGCAGAGTCAGCACAGAGTCACGTGAGCTGTCTGTCAAAAATATATGTCTTCAACTGAATTTTGTTAATTTTTAAATATAGCAAATGGGAAGATACAGTATGTCACCAAGAAGAAACTCTGAGCCTAATTTTAAATCAGCTGTGGTGCCAATTTCAGTAGAAATATGCTTTATGCCCACATATGAAATTGTTTTTCACTATGCTTCAGAGTTCATTACTCTGTGATCTTGCTCTTAGACACTCCTTATAACAGTGCTGGCACAACACGATGCTCTGCAAATGTCAGCAAAGGCTCCTGCCACATGCTGTAGCTGCTGACTTTTTTCTTCATTTGCTCTATAAACATTAGTCTCAAAATCACAACATTTTAAGGCATTACCAACCTCCATGGGTTCATTGTTTCATTACACCCATTCGTTTTAGTTATTACATTAGTTCAATTTCCACAGTCATAGTTACACTAGTGTATCAGCATTTCCCACTTCAGTTGTTTTCAGTGCATTAAAAATTAGTCATAAACACTGTTTCATGATCAAATTTGGCATAACTTGCTTTACAGGTCAAGCAAACACATTTTTCTTTCACAGATTAAAAGCAAAATGTGTTTGATCATATTCAAGCCATTTCATTAGCTGGAAAACATTTCGGTTTATTAATTTGGAAACACCATGACAAGTTCTGCTGTTATTTATACTACTGTTAGTCCAGAGTAACTCAACTGTATTCAGTAGATTAGTTTGAATTTGTACCCATTTTTATAAAAATGGTCCAAAACTGGCCCCTTTTAGCTTAAATAAATAATGAGTAGGGAAAAAAAATGGAAGGAAAAGAAACAGAATAATTAGAAAAAAAAATTTCCTGCTCATTGAATGGTCAAAATGAGTAGTGCTTTGATTGCAATACTTGCCCCAGGAAGGAAGGAAGGCAAATTGCAAATGCAATTCCCACTTACAGTTCTGTATATCTAGTTCAGATGGGAATTTAATTTATTTTTACTTGAATTACTGGATACCAAGAGGAAACTGGTGTCTTGAAGAACAAAGCTGCCTTTCCTGAGTAAGCACTTACTCCTTTCACATATGGAAAGAGCAGTTAACATATAAAGAGGGTTTCTGCACTATGTCTAGTCACAGACCATTCAGATCACCAGAAAACCTTGAAAGTAAATATTTTAAAGCTCATTAACCTTTCACTGGTTCTAATGGCGTTTTCTAAGACCAGAAGCTGCCATGGAGAAGTCTTCTCAAGTGCATCTATTGCTCATAAACAGAGTGCTGTGACAGATAGAATGACATTTTAGATTACTTTTGATCCAGGTTGCTTATCTTAAAGCTCAGTTTTCTGTAAAAGGTGGATGAGACTTATTATGTTGGAATAGCTCCTCTGCAGGTTCTTAATGTGGCAAATACTGGAGCACCATTTGTTACCAGGAATGTCTCAGACCACTGCACATTACTAAGAGGATTTTAAGATTCCACAGCTGTATAAATCCTTAAATTAAAAATCCTCTGAGGTAGGCTATGATAGTCTTGATGTAGGTGGGTGGGTTAAATGTTCTTTCTATCTCCTAAAACCCAACAGCTTTGCCAGGTGACAGTAGCTACCTCTGCTACTGAGCTGCACTTATTGGCATGTTTTGGAATTTCTGCATAGTCATATATCTCTTTGACAAGGATATACCTGCTGCCTTCTGTTTGATGGCTGTGCCACTGATGGATTCCTTCTCCAAAATCCAGCAAGGGAATCCTTTGAAACCCAAATGAAGATCAATAGCACTGCAGCTGAAGTTTTGATAAATACTTTGATCATCCAATAATGACTAATTACTTTAGGGGAGCACAGTAATTCTGATGACAGTCATTTATCAAACAAGGGAGAAGAGAAACTTGGACCTTTACAGTGAATCTGGCCATCCCACTTTACTAACTGTGTTTTATACAGTGGAGGTCAGCAAAGAGAGCCTCTCCTACCTCTTCAGATTAGTGAGTAAGCCTCTCTGAAACCTAGGAAGGATCACAGTGTGAATGTTACTGCAAATGATCTTCCTTGTCTACACAGTCTCTTTCCTTACCCAGTTCATTTGATTTCTGAAGGAGATTATCAAAAGACATTAATAAGAAGAGGCCAAAGCACATTGATACTTATAGAAATGGTTTCCACATCTGTAAATGGTGAGCTCCTCCAGCTCTTTGCTGTCTTCTGAAACACACCTGGCTAAAAGAACTATGAGTACTTCATGTTATGCCCATGAGAAGATGAATCCAGATGTGAGGGATACCGAGCCAGGAGCTGCACTTTTCTCCTATGCTGAAATGGCTGTCTCAGATATGGGCCCTCTCACCAGCTGTCCCTGACTCTGGGGGACCTTGCCAAAGCCAGAGTTGTCCTTTCCTTCTGCTGGAAATATAGGATTTACCAGCTCCTTTGGCTAGTTTTGCCACAAAGTGCAGGTCACACTTCAGCTGCAGTATCCAGGCTGACCTGCGGGTGGAAGTCCTGCAGAAGGAAAAGAGACGTACGGAGGCAAGTTTCTGTAGCACTGAAAATCCAAGAACGTTACCAAGACCCAAACACAGTGTCATTCTGGAGGATATTTTTGAACAATTATCTTGCTGTCCTCTGCCAGAGACAAGGATCTCTTCTAGTGTAGTTGTGCTTCTATCCTCTCTCGAGGTGTCAGTGAACTCAAGAGAGTGACCTAGTTTCAGCTGCACTTTGTGGTCTATGGAAAATATCTGGCATCTCTCCCTCGGATGTGTGCAGTGGAGGCTGAAATTAATGCATCGGTGCATAAGCTGCTGCTTCAGTTCATGCTGTGGGAGCTAAGGAGGAAATGCACCACCTAGTCTGCCATATCCACGCACCAGAAGGCATTGCAGGCAGTGACGGTAATCTTCCAATTAGCTCAGGAAAACTGAGAAGGACTGCGGGATAGGAACCCTTGGATATAAGAGGCAATGAGCGAGTGCCTCTTTGGTCAGCTCACCATTGGATTAATGGTGTTTCCTTGCACTGCCTTATGTACCTTCCAGTCAGGAAGCCCACAAGCTGAAGCCCACAAGATTTCATGCTATGCACAGGCAAGAGTGAAATGTTTTCAGTTTTAGTGTGATAACTATAGACGTTGGAAACCTCAGCAAAAAACTGCATTGCTTTGAAAGGAGAAAAGATTGCACTTGATCTCTTCCTCTGCATAGAAACTGCCTCTGGAGCCATCTGGCCATAGTCTCCAATACTCCATCTTCATCTAAGCAACCTCCACAGAGTTTTGAATTTCCACCTGCACTTAGAAAATCTAACTCAGATTTCAAATGCTGTGGATTGTTGTCACCCTGGAGGCAGATACCTGGAACAGAGGAGCATCTATAGCAAGAATGCTTTAAAGCTGTATGCATACATCACATGCAAGGCTATCCTTTTTACATCTTGATAATAGATTGGGCACTATATTTAGGCAGTAGCTGAAGTGAACACATCTCAAGACAGTTCTCAAATCAAGCTTTATATATGTAGGTATATAAATCACTTGTTACCTCTAGCACCAGAGAGTGTGCTGATGAACACATTCAGATTCCAAACCTTGGACTTTACTTTCTAAGGTTGCTGGTTATTATTCTGGTGTATTTTCATGGCATTGAGCATATTGTTCCTCAGAGATCAATTTATAAAAGCCCCAACCTCATTCTAATTAAAAAGGTGTTGATGTTATAAGTATAGTGTAGAGCAAAGAAGTAAAAGAAAGTGCATGCATGAAGATTCCTGCTACAATTCCTGTATCATTTCCATCATAATGATAGATAAGTAAATAGATAATACTGATAGACCTAGCAAGCCAACAATTCTAATGGATTCTTGTTAGACTGACAGCAGCCTCATCTGCCAGCTCGGAGCAACCACAGAGCTGAGTGGTGGTTGCCCTCAGGACACAGATAGACATATTACACACCTGGCTCTTAGTTTGGCCAGCATAATGATTCCTGGTAAGTCAGACAATAGAGCTGAAAAAAAACAGCTAAAGATTTGGGTGAGAACATGGTGTGAGGCCTCTCTCTTTCTTAGGCTTTCCTTGCTTGCAAGACACCAGTTTTGCCTTGGAAATCAACTTTTACATAGGATTGTTAAGGCACACAAAAGTAATTACATTATGAAGGGTCTAGTTAATTCAGATCCTTGGATATAAACAAATATCCTTTGTTTATGGCAAATTAAATGATGTGAAAGCCATTGTCCATGTGTCATGGTTTAACTAACTCATCAGCCCCATCCACCAGTAGGATGAGAATGAGAAGGGGTAAAAGTGAAAAAGAAACTTGTGGGTTGAGATAAGAACAGTTTAACAATCAGAGCTATACAATAATAAAAAATTGTGAAAAGTAAGGAAAAGGAAAAGATGGGGAAAAGATAACAAAGACCAGGGAAGATAAAACCCCAGAAAGACTCATGATGCCAATGAAAACACTCACCATCATCCCACTGGTACCCAGCCAAACCCCGAGCAGCAGCCCACCCACCAAACTTCCTCCCTTCCCATTTTCATATGCTGAGCATGATGCTGTCTGGTATGGAATATCCTTTTGGGCAGTTGTCAGATGTTGCAGCTGTGTCTCCTTCCAGCCATATCTTGTGCACCTCCAGACTGCTCCCTGATGGGATGAGGTGAGAAACAGGAAGGTTCTTTGACATTATGTAAGCACTGCTCAGCAGTAAATAAAACATCTCTGTGTTATCAACCTGTTCTCACCAGAAATCAAAAATCTAGTCCCATATCAACTAAAATAAAGAGAATTTAACTCTATCCCCACAAAAACCTGCACAATCTGATGGATTGCCTACAATCCTTCCTTTCACCATCCTTCTGCCTTGTAAATCTTCATGGACTGATATTTGTGTGTTTCTATTATCATAAACTTCCCAGAATCTGAAGGTCATGGAAAAGCATGTCATCTTTGGAAAGACAGGATGAAAACAATGCAAAGACTAGGCAAACTGACTCACAGGCTGAGAATATCAATGTCTCACAGTCCTTTCCCTTTGGAAGAGGGAGATACAAAGATGAAAAGCTGCTTACTTAGTTGTTTGTACAGAACCAAGGTGTTCTTGGTACAACAGCTTGGCAGAGACTGTTTGGACTGTAAGTCCGATGATGATGGCCAGGAGAAATTACAAGAACAGAACAATCTTAGAGACAATCTTAGAGCTTGCATTCTCCACATTTTATTTTATTCTATCACGCACCTTTGCTCACAGCATGATGTGATACAATCTCATATAGCCAGCATAGCCACCTCTGTGCAGCACACTCCAGGCCACACAGGTTTGTCCTCCTACTGTCTCAGTACCCTTAACAGCAAGCTTTTGTGAAATGGCTTTTTTCTTAGAGGTATAGCTATGGGTGGAAGAGCAGTGCTTAGCTGTGGGTGCCCTCAGTCTGCATATAATCATTTAGCCCCTTGCACAATCAGTTTATGTTTCAAAGACTTCTCTATGTTGTGCTTGTTTTTGCCCCAATATTGCATGTTTATTTGAGTTCAAGACTGTCCTATAAGACTGTTTAAGAAAATTTCCATGGTTTGGCTCTCTGACAGAAGTAAAGGCCTTATAAACAAAGTTGCAAGGTGTGCTCCTATGCCAAGTTCAGCCTCATTCTCTCATAAACAGAGCTAAAGACAAATAAACAATAACTCTGGATGTCAGTATTTTAGGGGCATTGCAGCACCCAGAATCACATCTCTTGAAGGGCCAGGCATCCTCCTGCTCATTGATTGCTACCTGTTCATTCAGCTAATCCTACTTCCACCTTTAACATCATATACAAATAAAGAACAGAAAACTAAAATACATGAAGATACATCACACTTAAGAATACATCTGCCATCTCCAGACATCTTCAATGTCAATGCCTATCAGCAACATTATACATTGAAACATTGATATTCCTATAATAAAAACAAACAAACAAAAAACTCAAAACAACAAAACCCAAAACCAACCAACCAAAACCAAACCAAAAACAACAAAAAAAATCACCCAAAACAAACAAAAACCCCCAAATAAACAAACAAAAAAGCACCAAGGGGGAAAAAAAGGAAAATCAGCTCAGTATTGTGGTACAGTAATTGGCAATTTATTATTGTTTTAACTCAACAGTAGATCAGGAAGAAATAAGTCATGTAACCTGTGAACACCTCAGTTTTCCATTCTGCAAAATGTGAATTGAAAAACTGAGCTCTACTAGAAAGTCAAATTATAATATAAGTAATTAATGAAGATTAATTTATGAATATTAATATAGAAGAAGGAAACTGGGTGCCAGCACTACCTAACCTACATTGTCACTACCATTACATTTCTGTTTTGTAGCACATTTAGTAGAACATCTCTGTCACACTTAGTAGTATATAAATGCATACTAGAAAGAGTCCAAGCCTTTCCAGAGCTGTTGGTCACAGTTGTTTAGAAGAAGGAGTAAAGAATGGAGTTTCTTGATCCTCCCAGTTGCCAGTTCTTGCTGGACTGGATGAGATATTTTCCTATGAAACCCTTTCTCTTCTCTTACTATAGATCTTTATGTGTTTTGCAGTTACTATCATTATTCAAAAGATCAAATTTTAAGGGTCCTGTGACCCAGCTGTAGTGGTAAAACATCCACTCCTCTGCTTATTTAGGGAATATGCTGAGAAGTCAATCTGCAGGATGCAAAGGTTTGATTGGAGCAAGAGTCTGCATGGGTGCAGTTAGAAGCAGCTAAAGCAAAAGTAAACTCCTTCTGCTCTGTATTCTGATATGGAAAAGTTTAAGAAAAGCGAATGATAAAAGGAGAAAGCTATGATAAATTATCTTTTAAGTTCACACTCTCACTCTGCATTCTACATAGCCCTCTGGAGCATAAGTTAATGTTCCAGTAAGATGAAAAAGAGAGAGAGTTCTGGGAGCTGGTGCCACCTATATACACACTGAATATCAATGTCATTTATTTCACCTGACATGCTTACACAAACACGTTAAACTTCTAGAAAATTAGCTTTTCATCTTACTCTAGAAAGCTGAATTTAAGCTTTGGAAGGAAACCACAGAGCAATTCTTTATTTGTTAGAAAGCTGGCTGCTTTTTGAAATAGGGCACTTCTGAGAATAGATACATTGGTCGAAGTAATTTTGATCAGAGGACCAAAGGCTTTGGTTTTGGCATGGGTTTTCTATTTATGTTTGTTCTTTTGGTTTTTTCTTAGCTTGTTTTCCAACCTTCTTTTCCTTTCCCTCCCTCCCATATGCTTTTTATGTTTGTGTTTTGTTTTGGGTTGTTTTTTCCTTATTGTTGCACATAGCAGATGCTCCCCACTTTTTCCTTTTGAAAATGAACACCAGGATGAGCTAGTGCTGCTGTGACAGTGCAGTTCAGCCTGGCTCTGCAGGGTCACCAGACACTGGCTCTCCGATCCTGCCTGCCTTCATCTCCTCGGTGCCAGGACACTTGCTAAAAGTAGCACTGAGGATTTGCAGCATGGTGCTTAAGACTCATGCTTGGACCACTGTTTAAGTGAAAGAAGGATCAGGTCCTTTATTCTTTTCTAACTGCACTCTGGTTTCCAGTTCACAAAAGCAAGCAAAGGGTCAGTGCCTTGCATTCCTCACTGGCCTTGGTTGTGTGACTTACAAATGAAGCCTCAGCAGCCTTAGTCACAATTCCCTGTGCCATCCCATTCTCATCTAGATAGTATTTTTAAACCTAAGCACTTTTGCTCTCAGAAGCAGGTGAGACGGAAGATAAAACAGCCATTTTTACAACCACCTTTCACATAACTGGAGAAATGTGTGTCAGTTGAGTTAATCCACCTCTCTCCCCCTCCCACAAACATGTTGTATGAAAGTAAATTCTGCACTTAGCCGCCGAAAGGCTGCGGTCGCAGCGGCGGTGCGGTGGATCCGGCGCTGGGCTCGCTGCTGTCCCCGCCCGGGACTGCCCTGAGCCCTTTAACCGCATTTACCGGCACCAAGGGCGGCCTTCCGGGCAGCCACAGAACTCCTCGGAGCAGCTGCAGCCCCCAAAGCGCCCACAGGCGTTGCCTGGCGCTGGCAGCTGTGGTAAGGGAGCAGTTCTGCTTTTGACAAACACGCAGTTTGGTGGAAATTTTGTCCCAAGCTCCCATTGCCTAGGAACAGAAATAGGGATCAAAACTCTCTGTTAGGGACAGTTGTCAGCTGGATGTTGTTTGGCACAGCTGGCACGGTGGCATCGGGTTGTGTAACCATCTGTAAAATCAAAGCAGACCTTCCCTGGACGTGATGGAGGGCAGCTGATCCGCTGTCTGCCTTCAGACACGAAGCAGTTAATACCAAGTGTTCGTAATTAGACTTCGTATTACCTCCCCATTGAGGTGAACGAGGAGCATTCACACCTCTCTCCGTGCTATTATTTCAGCCTTGCTGGCTGGCAAACTCCACAAGACAGCAATGTATCCTTGTCAGAGGGACCAGCTGTCCCTGCTTAGGTGAAACAGTCCCTTTTTTGTCATTCTGTCCCATTAAAATAATTCATCAACTCTGATGCATTTTATTAGGGGCTAATGGTGCGACCCTGTTTTCCCTTCAAATGTCCCTATTAATTACTTCTACATATTGTTGTTTGTTTTATACGGTAAAATAATTTGCAACTTTTTCTTAGTTCTTGAAAATTGGGAGTAAAACATCTGAAAAAAATTCACAACAAATAATAGCACTGTTTCTAAGACAAACCCTTTCTGGAGGTGGTAAATCACCACTGAATTATTTTATCTCTCTAAATACATTGCAGTTAATTGCATTTTGGGCAGATGTCTATCATCACCTTCCTCTGAATGGAGTCCAAACAATCCATTCATATGTCACAGACTATTCTGAGAGCACCCTGGCTCCAGTTTTTTGGACAGCAGTTAAAGAGACAAAGAAAATGAAGGTTAGGAATTAGTAACTTTTAAAATAAACCTTTTAAGCTGAGTACCTCATGTTGAAAATATTAAATATTTTAAGGCATTGAGTAAATCTCTATAGGTAATACATGGAATAATCATACCAAAGCAGATAAAATGGAAGGCTAGACAAAATTTTCAGCTCACTAAAATAATTTCTTTAGAAGTTAGTGAGCTAAATTTGAAAATTCATCTAGGTCTAGAAGAAATCCTCATAAAAGAAAACGCCATTTGTTGCTTTGAACACCACAGAAGCTACTTACAAGATTTGTAGTTCCCTCGTGCAAAGTGGCCATCACAAAGCACAGGCTGGATCTGGCCCCTTAGATTAGAATGGCATCTTTAATTATCGTCATGAAAGAAATGGCATGGCTTAAAAATCCATTTAATATATTCATAGGGTGCATGTATCCCCTATATGTCAGACTAGTCAGAAAAGGCTGCATGTGCTTTCAGTCCTCATTACTAGACTTCCTATCCCTAATGTGGAGATGAATGAAATGAAAGTCAATGAAATCAATTGAAGAAGTGTCAATGTTAGATATTTACACTGCTCTCCTGTTATCACTCTCTCTTCTGTTGTAAAGCACAACCTGTGGGACATTCCCATTGTGTCAGAAGTTTCAAGCAGACGCACACTAAAACAGGAAACACAATGGATTCCCTGAACCAGCCAGCATTAATCCCTGTTGGACAAGTACCACAGCTCTCTGTGGCATTCCTGTTGATAAAACAGGGGCTTCAAGCCACGTAAGACTCACAAAGACTGAGCTTGCTCTTACTGAATACCAAGGGTTCCCTTAAACCACCTTTCCTCATAAGGCAGCACTTCCCTGCCTCCAGCAGGGAGGATGCTGGATGGGACAGACATGGATGGGTTTATAGCTGGTTTCCTCACATCCCATATGTTTCTCAGCAAGACGGAAGAAGTGGCTCATTATTCAGAATATTGAATGATGCCCAGATTCATCAGTCAGTTCTTCATGAAAGGCTTTATTATCTCTGCTGCTAAGGGGGTTAAGCTTTAACCTAATTCTTGTGTTTCTTTCAAGAGGATTGTTCTCACTATAATTCTTTTAAATTCAAATAGGTGAGTCCAGTCAGCTTGATAACAATAAAAAGAACATCTGCATCTATGGGTGGAGTCTGAAATTTACCTTTCACATGACCTCTTATGCCTCTAATGTCTAATGCTAAGAAACTGGTGTGAAACTACACAACTAAGATGCAGGCTCAGGGAACTCAAGAGCCTGGTTTTCACTAAGAACATAAACATTCACTGAGACTTAGACTAAAGGCACAGCTAAACTATCTCAAGTGATACAAAATCATTGGTATTACACAAAAGAAGCTGAAAATTGAGATGGACTTTGTAAAGTGAATCACACGTGTACAGGCTGAGGTAAAGACTTTTTCCTGGCATATTTTCTGTTTGTCTCCCAGCCACTTCTTGGAAATTACACATGTAAAAGTGTATGTCTAGTTATGTAAGCATAGACATGTGCAAAGATATCATATATGACTTAGATTTGTTCTTCTTTACCACACTTTTTGTTAATGATGATTACAAACCATTTTTCTGTGCTTTACACTCCCAAAATCCCAAAGGACTTTTAAAGACCTGTATTTATACCAGGCACAATCACCTTCCTCTCCATGAAACAAGAGGACTTTCCTCACTGTCCTCCATGGTACAGGATGTACCTGTACCATGGAGTTTTCCTCATGGAGAGGAAAACTGGCTATTCTAATTTTTAAATTTAATTCATTTCTTTACTAGGAAAGTGATACCCCTGGGGGCCAGAGATTTTCTATGGTTTTAGTGAAATTCCATGAGGTCTTTAACTTCCACCTGCAGAGCCACCAAAGACAAACAGAAAGGACCTTGGGTTTAATGTTTCATCTAAAGGATATTCTAATGTGTTGGCCTCATTATTCACAGCAGAAAAGGCCTTTGTCATGGTCAGATGGCTTTAATGCGTTTCGTATGCTACATAAATTCAAACTTGATGGCTCATTTATTTGTTGGATTGCAGTGTTATTCAACCTAAATGAAGACTTGGTATTTACTAATAATTTGGGCTCTGGCTGCTGTTTACTTAAGCAAGCAGTGTCCACTATCTCCTCTGTTGTCTGTATTAAGTGTGGACTCTATTAACTCAAAGAATATTATAGAGAGGGTAAAAAAATTTGCAGAGAAAATAGCTTTTCATTTGGGGACAATTATTTATCTTAGCCTTGAAAGATTAGTATTCCAATATTGCAGTTTCTGACATCAATTTTCTCAGTGTCAGAAACAACTCAGACTTCATCTAAGCTTCAAAGTACCCCCATGAGGAAGTGAGTCATCATTATCAACATTTTGAAGAAGGGCAAATTGGAGGTAAGAGGAGGCTAGACTCCTTATTCCATGTCAAGAGAAAGAGACTAAAATGCTTCCAGAATCTGAATCTGTCTTTTAATCTTAGAACCGTATTTCCTTTTATGATGTGACAATATTCTTTGATGAAGCTACATACAGCAATAATCAAACTATGTAGTCATACCACACCAGAAGTGTTCAGAACATGGAGATTCTCTTCTGCTGGCTGAAAAATGAGACTATAGGGCTATAATGAGGAACTATTCTACCTTATAGAGAGATTTACCTTTTAATATGAAGTTTCTTAAAATCTACATTTCATAGTGGAATTCTAGTTGAACTCTCCCAAAACTGATTTTAAAATCCTCACCCAGCTGGATATTGTGAGAGCAATCTTGATGTTAACAATTACTCATTAAAAAAAAAAAAAAAAAACAAAAAAAAAAAAAAACAACTAAGAATCCTACTGTGGCATCTTAGATCCAGCCAAAAATATGAATAAATATCCACAGTCAAGGCAAAAGATACTCATCCTTCCTGCAGAAACAGACAAGTGGATTTTAATAAACTAAATAGCCACACTCAGGGAAGACTTTATAGCCATCTCACAGGAGGTGTAGGTTGGATATCAGGATAAGGTTCTTCACCCTGAGGATGGTTGGGCACTGGAACAGACTTGCCAGGGAAGTGGTCATATCACCAAGCCTGACAGAGTTCCAGAAACATTTGGACAATGCTGTCAGGCACATGGTGGGATTCTTGGAGTGTCCTGTGCAGGGCCAGGAGCTGGACTTCAGCAATCCTTGTGACTCCCTTCCAACACAGGTTATTCTATGAGTCTATGAAAAGCTCAAACTGATGATGGGATTCAGAGTGGAACAGGATTATGAGTAATTCACAGCTAGGAAATATAGAAATATAGTATAAACAGCAAATGTTAATTTATGATACTAATTACAATTTCAAATTATATACATGGATCTGAATTTTACCTTTCATTGTAGATCCAAGTGGGGAATAACTTTAAAACTAGAAAAAAAAATTATCTGGCACTGACCATGGGCATTCTTGGGTCAGTTCTCCCAGTCAAATTTTTTCTATGAAACAGCTGCTGCTTGCTGGATCTTCAGCCAGTTAATAATTTTCCACCCTACCAAATAACTTTTTGAGTGGTTTATTAAGTGATTAGGAGTCTGCTCATATAAATCAAGTGGACTTTATTATCCCAGCAGCAGTAATTCAGCCCTGTTGCAGAAAGAAAGGTGTACCTGGAAGTACAACATGAATTCCTTCTTCAATACTCTTCACTTTTCTCTTGGAATTGCAAACCACATTAGCTGTGACTCAAATCTCTATTTTCTCTTTTCCTTCCATGTACAGGGCTATGCCAGCATCCAGCCTTGCAGGAGTATTAGGTCTGGCTGAGATGGAGCTAATTTTCATCAAAATAGCTTATATGGTGTAGCTTTTGTATGGATTTATGGCCAAAACACTGCTGGTAACACAGAGATGTTTTAGCCACTGCTCAGCAGTGCTTACAAAGAATTAAGATCTTTTCTGCCACATCCCACCCTACCAGCAAAAGGAGGCTGGGGCTTCACAAGGAACTGAGGGGGACACAGCCAGCACAGCTGACCCCAGCTGGCCCAAGGGATATTTCACACCCTGTGGCACCATGCTCAGCAATAAATGCAGGGACAGAAGCGTTTCCAAAGCCGCTGTTGCAGGCAGTGCTGGGCAAGCAGTGACTGCTGGTGAGCAGTGACTGCTTTAGGCTGTCTTTGCCCCTATTTCCCACCTCCACTTAAACTGGCTTTATCTCATCCCATGGGTTTTCCTGTTTTTGCCCTTCCAATTATCTCTCCCCTCCTGTTGGAAGGGAGCAAATGGCTATATGGGTGTGAGCTTCCTACCAGGGTACACACCACAGCAGGGTACAAGTTGTTAAGCAAACTGTTCATAGCTTCTGGAAATTTCCTGCCTCACCTCCTACTGGAAGAAGAGAAGTTTCCTCCTCAGTAGCTTTTGGGTGACCTTAGCTGGGAAAGTTCATCATTGTGAGAAAATGGTGTCTCCAGAGTCAGATTATTTATTTATTCTTCACCAACCTTCTTGTCTGATTTCTTGCTTTAAACTCACTAGCTTGAATTAACCCCCTTCTCACAAATACACCAGTATAGTGACATTTACAAAGTTAATGTCATCATAATCTTATGCTTTAGGAGTAATAAGTTTGCTTGAGATCTTGGTGTCATATACTAGGAACATGCAAGTTGTAAGAAACTACAAAACACATTAGATATTTTCACTGTATTTGAAACTAACACTGAAGTACACACCTTGTATATTGATTATATTTTGTTGTCTATAACATGTACCAGCAGTGGAAAAGGATTCTGAAGCGAACAAGTCATTGGGATATTTGGGGTTTTATGGTGAGGTACCTCTGCCACAACCATTACACTTTTCCAGTGAAATCATTATAGATCATTTGCACTGATCCAGCTTTCCACATCATGAACACGACCTGTCCGTGGCATGGTAAGAACCCTGGGCCTTGCCACGGTGCAGCTCAGTATCTGCTTCAGGATCAGATGTTTCATAACAAGCACAGCAGAGCTTCCAGTCGAATTACTCAGGCATACGCCTGTTAACAAAATTTGGTAATCCTCTAATAAAAACATCCAATCCATATCTGGCTTCTACCACATCCTACATAACCTTATAATCCTCAAATTTAATAACATCTGCAGGTTTGGGGAATAAAGTCTTGTGAGTGACAACACAGCTGACAACTCATGGGAGGGAGACCTGGAGGCTGAAGATGCAAAGAGGGTTTGTAAAAAACTGAAGGAACAAAGAAAATGGATTGTTATCCTTTTTTTGCCCCTGCATCTATTAGAACAATTTCTGATGCATTCAAAGGATTGCCTTCCCTTGAAGAAGGTTACAATAAAATATCTCTGTGTTTTTATTCTCTTTTTGCAAGCATGCTAATGCTGAGAGTAGCAACAACAACCAATCCAAGGATTTCTTCATGTGCCCTGGAAAACAGCTGGTTATCCTATTTAACTGGAACTGAAAGACTCCACATTCATAAAACACCACAGCAGGAGCCTTATTTTGTACAAATGCGTGCAAACTTCAGGGGGGAAATCTGCACCAGTACACCTCATTATATCTAATGGAATACTATTAAGAACTCCATGGCCTAGGAGTTGAAAGCCTTTCTGTAAGCAGGTGGCATTCTCAGTCCTGCCTATTAATGCAGACATTGAAGCTGATAAAAACAGAGTGCCTTCATGTGTTTGCCGCCTATCTACCCTCTGTTTTTCTAGAGCCAAACATCCAGTTTCAGAGATGCTCAAATCCTTTGTGCTGCTGGGCTGGAATTAGTGAGATTCTCCTGGTTGAAAATCAGAACCCACAGAACCACACTGCACCTGTGTAGAGATCCTTAAACCTGGCAACATTTGTGGAGGTTTTTATTCCACTCCACAGTTAAAAGAAGGAAAAAAAAAAAAAAGAATGTAAATAGAAACAATACTAAGAGCATCTTCAGTTAGAAGAGGCTATTCCTGCATGCTTTTACTCACAATGGCCCCTGACTTTAATAATTTATTTATTTGTGAATTAATCTTCCTAGGGGAGGAATTCAGGTGAAAATATTTACCTCAGATAAATCCTTCAGAAATTTCAAAATGTTTCTGTTAACCTTGTCAAGGTGAGTAATTTAGCAATTCAGATCTTTTTATGTAATTTTTCTAAAAATGGCTCACTCACACTGTGGTCCATTTGAGAGTACAAGAAAACAATCTTAATGACTTCCACTAAAATGTCAAAATTATTTTAAACAAGGCAAAAACTGGTTGTGTTCTTAATCCTGAACATCTGATCTCCAGAACCATTTGCCATGGGAGAATTTAAACATGTGCACAGGCTTACAAAACCTGCACAAAGCTAAGAGGTGTTAAGGTCAGATGAGGGCTGGAACCTCTGAAATTTCAGAGTCTAAATAGGATTTAGGAGTCTGTGTTTTCACCAAGGGAACAAAATTGGATATAATGAACACGCATTGTTAAACTTCATCAGTCTTTCAGGGTTTCAGTTATTCTTACAAAAGCCAACCACTGGGATAAATATGGCTAATAAGGTGGGGAACCACTTTACCCTAAAGACTATTTTTACTGTGTAAAAGGTTGCATTTTTCATATTTTATAATTTCTGCAGTTCTGAAAATTCAAAGGATTTACAACAAACTGCTCTGAAAAGTACTCAGAGAGGCTCAGGTCCTGAACTACACACAATTTTCAGTGGAGGTGGGTATCCAACATAGATAAGCCATACATTTTTAAAATGTATGCATACCACACCATCTGGGATGAAATAGCTGCTCTGAGAAAGCCTCCAGGAGTTCAAGGGCTCTCCTGCCCCTTGCTATGTTCAAGGATGAGGATCCTCCCAGATGCTGCTGAGTGTTGACTCTAGCAGGAGTCCAGGTGTGTCTCTGTCCAGGGCTGCCAGTGAACAGCCCCTGCCTCCACACACAGAGCCCTTTGCTGGGCTCCCACCAGAGCAGGAGCTGCTCCTGGTGTGAAAGCCATGTGGGCTTTTGTCCTCCTGGAACACAACTGCCCTCAGCTTCTGCTGAGCCCTAGTGCAGAGCAGAGCCCCCAGTGCCTGCAGGTGCCACCAAGGATTTAAGCGCTAATGGGGTCTCTGATATGGCAGCACCAAGATCCTCCTGAATTTGTAAATAAAGCATCAAGGTATTTCACTTTATTTAGTGACTTGACAAACACCTATGATTCTACATTTAAATGCAAACTTAAGAATGGGTTTAATTTTCCTGGTTTTGGTAAGGTGTGCCTTCAGTATTGGCAATTGTAAGAACTGGTGGGGAACATGGGCACTTGTAAGAACAGGTGGGGAACATGGGAGACTTACACAAACAGATGCTGCTTGCAAGAAATAAGAGGGTCAGAAATGAGAACCTCTGGAAATTTATTTAGTCTAGCTAGCATGAATTAACCTAATCCTTGCTTCTATTGGCTCTTTTGGCAGAAGGGAGAAAGCAATGTGGGGATATGCACTTAAATGGGGGCTCTTTTGTTAGTTTTTGTATGCTTAAGGTTTCAGACACTACTTAGTGACAGCTCTTCAAAGACATTTTGCTTCTCCCAGGGTAATAACAGTAATGAAGGTTCTTTGAGATAGAGTCAGTAAATGATTTTGGTTCCTGTGAGGTCTGAAAATTCTGTAATGACAAGTGTGGCTTAATCCAGGAGTCACAGACACATAAGCACCTCTAAAAGAGGCAAACTTGTTGCATTCACCTGAAAGGGAATGGATAGAATGTCAGAAAGGGAAAAGGATAAAAGACATCAGGAACTTTTTATTTCCTTTCTACAGCAGAACAAATAGTCTTGCATATAGAGAAGAAATAGGTGATTATCTGAATGAACTTTGCTAAATATCTTTACTACTATCTCACAAGACATTCTTACACAAAAGCTCGGGAAAATACCAGTCTTATCACTCTTACAAAGCAGGTATGGGGATGGCAGGAAATCTGTACCAGTTTAGAAACCAGTCCATTCCTAACAGGGAGAGCAACCTGCCTCGGGTGCAGGAATTTGTCTATTCAGCTTTATTCAGCCCTCCTGTTAATGACGTGAAGTAAACTTATAAAAAGTAAACTGATTAAATTCACAGCTGACACCAGTCTGGAGGAGCTGTAAATACACTGTGAGGAAGGATTAGAATTCAAAATGTTCATGATAAGTTGGAGAAATAAGAGGTGGGGAAAATAAAAATATAGGCAGTAACTCTATTAAGACAATCGTAAAATCCCATACATGGCAGAAATAGCAGCTCCTGAAATATAAAATGGAAATAATTGCATAAGCAGCAGTTCTGCAGGAAAGGGTCAGTCAAAGAACACATTATGATATAGAGAATAATATAGTCTGCATGACAAGCATGGTGGTAGTTCTTGCTATTTGTCTGGCACAGTGGGGTGACTTCTCTTCCAGGAAGAGGTGCACAGTCCATAGGAAAATGTGGTCTACTTAACACAGGAGCCTACACAATGTAGGAGGAAAGATTAAAAGAATGGGACATGTTCAGCTGAAAGATGGAAGAGTCATCGGTACAGGCTGAACCTCTCGAGTGTGACTGAGGCTGTTGCAAAGAAGAGAATAATCTGTCCCCCATGTTTGTAGGGGTACAATCAAAAGAGTGGTTCCAATCTGCAGTGAGAGCCAGGCTACAGAGCTGGAAAACCTGTAAGAGAAAGGACAGTCAAGCCACAGTTGATGGTAGATTCTTCAGCAATGATAACTTTTAAACAGGATAGAGAAGCCTAAGCCTTGATTTACTAAGTCCTGATTGGTAAGCTTTGGTCTGGTGTCTCTAAATCCCTTTCAGACACAGATACAAACCAAGGGGTGATGACACACACAAACAGAAGGCAGGGTATGGCCAGTTATCAATGGCTGTGTCTTTTTAGTACACTAAGGATAGAAATATCTGAAAACCATGCTCAGTTAATCTGTGATGATCATTAGACTACTGAGACAGCTGCTGTTAAGTGTCAAAAAAAAGAAATTTATTTGTATTTAGTTATTTGTAGGCAACCACTGCTCATACATCTGACCTAATGGTCCAGTGTTCCTATGGCTCCGAGCTGCAGCTGGAAGCCATGCAAAGAGCTGAAGTTGTGCAAATATGCATAATGTATGCAATATCCACTTTGAAATTAAAAAACCCAAAGATATTTCCTTTTCTGGCCATTGAGCATTGAGCTTGAAAAAAGTCTCGCATTTATTTCTTGTCCCGTCTCAAACAGCAAACCCCTCATCAGATTAATGCTACAAAGAGGAAATGAAAAACATTTTATAAAATATCAGGGAATAAATGCAAACACAAATAATAACCTAAATTATCTAATAGCTGGGCTCCATCCCTACTTTTTATATTACATATTTGTATTTTATATTTGCATGTGAAGATGAAATTCTGTTAAATTAGGCTGACAGACTTAGAATGAGTTTCTGAATGCAGCTTGTTCTGAAAGCTTACTTACAGATCATCTCTCCCTCACTCTCATGAAATGATTTCTTCAAAGCTATTAAAGAGGAAGAATTTAAAGAATTTTTCAAATTGGCTGACGCAGAGTAGTTTGACAGTTGCATGAGCTTCTATTTGCAAGAGAAATTATTCCCCAGAGAGAACAGTGCTGTTTCCCTTTTGTTTATTTATTTGAATTTTGTTATGGGTAATGCCCTGAAAAGTTGGAAATGCTTATAGCTCTTTTGTAAGAATATTATAAATGGATGCTTATCTCAGGCAGTAAATATTTTTATTTCTTTAAACAGAAATACCAAGTCAAGGAACAGAATTAAACAGGAAGAGTAAGTCATTACCAGCAACAGATTTTCCATTTGCTACAGCAAAATGTTTCATTTTATTTTCTTTTCTTTTCTCCATAGGAATTACAAACCAGTTGCTTCATCATAACTCCTGAGAGATGTGGTGCTGCCCAGAGCCCAGTGCCAGCCCTGTCTTCCATGCAGGTGCAAAGGCAAAAGCAGCTCAGTCCCAGGCAGAGCCAGAGCTCCACCAGAGCATCACAGGCCGTGAACAGCCAAAGCCACAGCACCTCCCTGTCCCCCCTGCCTGCACTGCTGCTTTGTGTCCTGCCCCCTGGCTGCACTGCTGCTTTGTGTCTTGCCCCCCTCGCTGCACTGCTGCTTTGTGTCCTGCCCCCATGCCTGCACTGCTGCTTTGTGTCCCGTCCCCGTGGCTGCACTGCTGCTTTCTGTGTCCTGCCCCCCTGGCTGCGCTGCTGCTTTCTGTGTCCTGCCCCCCTGGCTGCGCTGCCCCTAGCGCTACAGAGGGAAGGCAGCACGGCAGGCTCTGGCTGCAGACGGTGCTGCAGGTACCCGTGCAGGTACCACAGCACATACGACACCTCGCCAAACTCGGTACGTGGAAGTTCTGCTGCCTTGCAGTGTCTAACCCCATGCACCAACAAATGCTGTGTGCTCCTGCTGCTGCCTGATGACCAACCAGCAAAACTGGCTCCTGGGACTCAGAAATGGCAGAAAGTGCCCAAAACCAAAGGAGCAGATCAGGTGCCCAAGGATCTTGGCTGTTTCCCTCAGACTACAAATGTCCCTTTTCTTTCAGCTGCTTCAGCCGCCACCATACATGGTGAAAAGCAGTCAGCTCCATTGCTTACTCCCAAAGACATAAATGTTTCCTTGTCTGGGCGTTGTTTTTATGGAAAACCATTATATCAAAAAAACAGTGAGAGCAGATCCAACTGCTGGAGACACAAAAAAGGCTTGCTATAAAAGGATTCTCCCCTATGCAGTGTTTTCCTCATCATGTTGAACTCTGTGGTGGACAAATCAAACAACATTATGTCAAACAGCAGAGTAATGCAATAGGAACGGTGTCATTGCAAAACAAGCCCACCAACCAACCAACCCTGAAGGTCACAGCATGGACTGGGAGCTTGTGAGCAGAGTCTGCTATAAAGCTCAGTGCAGAACACAGTTCTTCCTATGCAATCTAGAGAGCCTTGCAGAAGTTGTTTTGACTAGTCTGTTGTATAGCCCAGGAATCTTTAGGACATCGCTTGAAACTCAGGATACAAAAGATCTCCTACAACTGGAACAAAAGCAGAGGTCTATTTTTTTTAGAGCAGTGACTGTAACACAAGTGCATGGTCAGGTCAATGTGGGCTTTCTTCCCAGTAACTCCTGTCTGCTTTAAAGGCTGTCAAGCCCATTATCCACACCTCTTTGTAACCAGAAGGTTAAAACACAAGCAGTGGGTAACAACAGACTTTAATGATAGACCTGGTTAGTACTTTAGCAACCATCTTTCAGGCTCAAACTGAATGCCAAATCACCCTGGCAATTGCATTCCTTGTAGTTATCATCCCTTCTCCTTTTTAAAATACATCTTTCTGACAGTGGCTCACAGCTACTACTTCCTTCTCATTCTCTGAAATGCAGAGCACTACAAATACATCATTTCACTTTGCTGCAGTCCTTTCTGGCCCTTTGATCATCTCCTTTACACCTTCTGCATTTCTGCTTCTCTCCCTCATGTGCAGTACATCAAAAAAGAGCAGCAAGTAGGTTTTCAAGGGACAGAATCTCAGCTGGGGCAGACAGCACAAATGCCACTGAAGTCAGAAACATTGCTGTATTTAAGCCAGCTAAAATTCTGTCCCTAGTACATATTTCAAAATGCCTTATAATTCAGTAAAAGTGTTACAGTTCTCTTTTTGGAGAACTGACTGCTTGCTCAGGAATTTCCTTGTAAAAGTATTAAACTCAATTGTAGTTCACTACTTTGTGACTCAAAGAGTAAACAATGAATGATGCTCCTTTCTTCATTCGTTGTGACCCCTTAAAAATGGTTTATGATGCTAAGAAGTAATTTTTCTAATAGTACCTAGACTGGATGTTTGCTTCATGTATTTTACAAACTTAAACCTTTGCATTTGGCTAGTCTTAGCTGAACATTTTTGTGTCTATTTATAAAACTTGATTCTAAAACTTTAAAATGCTTTAAATCCAAGCAATTTCATAGTATTACCACACTGCAAGCATGGCCTTTCCCAGCTCAGAGACTGCCAGTGAATGAAGTTGGGAAGAGCTGCAAAGGAGGCAGCCTTAGGCTTGGGGTGATGGACGATCCTGGCGCTCGGCTTCTCTGAGAGTTCGGCTCCCACTGAACACTGCACAGTGCCCAGGAGCACAGTGATCTGAAAAACATGTAAATACCCTGAAGAAATACCAGTTGTCCTGTTTCACAGATTAGGAACTGAAGCCCAGAGCTAAAGTAACATATTCAATATCCCAGTATTCAAACCAGAAGTTAGTTAATTCTGTATTTCCCTGGCTAATGATCCGAGTAGCTGACATTCCTTTAGCTCTGCTCTCTCTCATACATAAAGAAAAAAAATTGTCTCTCTCACATAACTGAGTATCTTGGATGTGATGTAGTATATGATACTGGTAAGATTAACACACACGATTTTACCATTGCAGAAGCTGACAGTCCCATTCCTTACCCAGCCGGCAGAAGACGTGAACTGGGAAAAGGGATTTTCTTTGCAATTTTCTTGCATTGAGAATTGTTCCAGAATAGTAAGAGATACTCTTTTCTCTCCACAGAAATCTCACCCTGTTAAATTGATCTTGGGACAGACAAATCCACATTTCAGCTACATCAGTGGGAAGTGCTGTGAGCAGGGCAATGCCCTTGAGAGGAGAGCATTTCTTAGTTCATGGGATGATGAAACACACCTGAACTCGCCATGCTCCAGTCAGCTTCTGAGCAATTTTTCTGCACCTCAGTCTGATGTTGCACTGCCTCAGTACCGCTTACATCTCTCTTAGGAAAGAAATCACTGCTACTTAAAAAAAAAAAAAAAAAAAAAAAAGCAGAATAACTTCAGTGGAGCAGATGTAGAAGAGCAGATGCTAACTAACCCTAAAACTTCAGAGGCACCATTGACATGTACCTCAACAATTACACTTTAAACTGTTTCTAAATCCACAAAAACTTTTGTGGACATCCATATAAAACAGTTTATGTTGCTCAAGCACAAGTTTCCATTTTGATTAATGAAGAAATAAAAATGCAAACTACCTCCAGACAACCAGCACACAAGTGAGCAAACCTCCTAAATATGCCTTAATAAAGCTTCTTCCTCTCCCCTCCCTGCCTGCTCAAGTTCACTTGTTTTAGATGAGTGCATGAAGTCACCAAAAGGCAGATTAATTTCAAAGTTTCCTGGCTTTGTTTTGTTTTTTTAATGCCTGTGAGGAAGGAGAGTCAGACTAACAAACTCACCAGCAAAGGTTAAAGTGTTCACCCTGCCCAAAGCAAAAATTCCCAGAACTTTCTCCCCTCCCTTCCTTCTTTCCTCCGTCCCCGCCTCCCTCCCCTCCCACAGTCCTCCCGCCTCCCCTAAGCCAGCATTACCCAATTTCTACACAAACACGCAGTTTCTATAAGCATCACCTTCAAGCACCTCTGGCCTTCTGTCCGATCACATCTTGGTTTAGGGGAGCAGAGGCAAAGAGCTACTACTGAGGGGTTCTGCAAGGTAATCAACTTTTGGATTTTTGCTTTTTGCTTCTAATGCCTAACTAATGGTTAAGTAGATGGACCAAGAAAAACTCCTGGCAAACTGCCTTGCTGGAATTTGTTGAAGTAGAAAAGCCTATTTTTCTACAATACAAAAATACAAGTTCAGAAATAGATTTAAAAACACTTTAGCTTGCTTTCTTCCTGCAGGAAAATAGAAGTAGTTTTTGAGATCAAGATCTAATTTAAAATATATAATCACTAGAATTTCCTTAAGTTATGGGTGCCAGTTGTATGTGTTTAAATGCACGTATGCATTCTGAGTTTCAGTTCATCACATTAGAAAGGTTTAGCAAGCAGCAGTCTCCTGGGACCATGTTCCAGCTGTTTCACTCAGCTCCCCACCGGCTTTCTCTCCAGCCGTGTGTGTCTTTCTCTCCAGCCCTACTGCTGCAAAACACCCTGAATTCTTTGCACCTTCCTGTATCTTTTGCAGGCTCAAAATTGCCAAGATGTTTCTGATTCTTTCTCTGGTCATTGGGCTCACCCTGTCTGCCTCTGGTGTCATGACAGACAAGGAAACTGACCCACACCAGGAGTCATTGAATGAAATACAGAAACAAGTGAACGACCTCTGGCAGAATTTGCTCTACCCAGTAACACGTGGTAACGACACTGATGGAATGATTTATGCCACTTGTGAAATGAAGCCCAGCTCCAAAATAGATGCTGACAAGCCACAAGTGACTGGACAAGTCTTATTCAGGCAGAGTTACTCATATGGAAGACTGGAAGCCTTATTTTACTTGGATGGGTTTCCATTGGATAACAATCAATCCAGCAGAGCTATTCACATCCACGAGCTTGGAGACCTCAGCAATGGCTGTGATTCTACAGGGGGACACTATAACCCTTTCAGAGTGAATCATCCTCGTCACCCAGGAGATTTTGGCAACTTTCTTCCTAAAGAAGGCAAAATCAGAAAATACAAAACAAACCTCTTTGCCACAATCTTTGGTCCATATTCCATCATGGGCAGATCTGTTGTGATCCACGAGCAGGAAGATGACATGGGCAAGGGCAATAATAAGGCCAGTTTGGAAAACGGAAATGCTGGGAAACGTCTGGCTTGCTGTGTGATTGGGATAAGCAACAAGAACTTGTGGGAAGATAAACTGCCTGAGGTTATGGACAAGAAGAAGAGAGGGCTCAACAGAAGAATGTACAGCCAGGCTTAGGTGAAGTCCAAAATGCCAGCTACAGCCTGGGCAGCACAAAGCAACTCAGGCTGTGCTGTTGCCCACTAAGATATATGGCTAAAGGATTCCTATTTGCTTGCTCCTCTAGGAAATGTCTATCACTTTTGTAGAGCTTCCTTTATGTAAGCCCACCAATAAAACCAGCATCAGCTCAATATTGTGAGCGTTTGCTTGAAGGAAAAAGATTCCCTTTTATGCAGTTTGGAAGTTGAATGCATGTAAGCAAGAGTGCAGATGGAGAGGGTGCGTGGGATAAAGCATTTGTGCACTGCAAGGGTCTTTTAAGGGATTGTTAGATACTAAAGGAAAAAAGTAAGAATTTGCCTCTCATTAGACACTCTGCTGTAGTTAGGTGCCAACTTGAAATCAGAAAGTTCTCTATGCTGTTAACAGCGTGAGTGTTGCGTTGCAAGACCTTGGTAGTGGACTTCCTCTAGAAAGAAACAAAAGTACAGAAATTTCTGTGTTGAACTTCAGATCCATTGTGTTATTCTGCTTCTGTAAGTCTCCAGTCTGTGCCTGTTAGTAACAAAGTTATATACAAAAGTTATAATGCTGCTTAGACAATGATGATAAAGTTAGCAGATCAGGGAGAAATATTATTTTCAAAGCAAAAAAATACTGAGTGTGTTACTGCATACAAAACTGTAGGAACAAAGTCTGTTTGGGCTGGGAGAAGTGAAAGTGAAAAGATTTCAGTAAGATAATTTTCAGACTTAAAATTTCCACTTAATAAGGCTTTACTTTTTAAATTTAATGCAACTCAGAATATAAAACATCACCCCATGGCTATCATTCATCTAATTCTAAGAAGATAAAAGGAAACAAGCAGGTAGAACAAGTGTATCAGTGAATGTTTTTATTAAAGATGACAAAATTTATTAATATAGTTTAACCACGTTCTGCTGTTAATCCAGGCAGCAACAAAAGACTAGTTTGCAAATAAATTAAACTGCATAATTTAGAAAGCAAACTACAAAATAGAAGCTGGTAAACAAAGTGCTATCTTTTAGAAATGTAGCAGATTTTCAACTTAATCTTAGTTAAGATTTTGAAATACATTCCTGAGCTCATATGGATTAAAGAAATTCCACTGTCTTTATTATACAAATTCACATATGCTTAAAAATAGTCTCACTTAGAAAAGAAGCAGCATTCTAAAAGATGCTTCTTAATCTGTCATTTTCACACACTTATTTTACAAATTCAGTGAACATTATTTTTCCAATAACCACATTATCACACTTTCAAATGAAATCCTTCCCACAGATAATGCATGACTTCACCTTTAGGTATGACAACCTCCCTAAAATCAGTTCGTGAAATGCAGCTTCTCCATACTCCTGCCACAAAATTCCCTTCCCAGTTTGCTTCCCCAAAGCCCAACACCAAAAAGGCTTACATGTCTGGTTGTGATTTCTGCACTTCTGAAGTAGTAGAAAAAGGGAACACAGGTCTTAAAAAACAAAAAACAAAACCAACCCCTCCAAATCTAAGGTAGAGTTGAGTCCACAAAAAAAACACTAGTTAATTTTACTGGGGAAGAAAAATCATTGTTATATTAGCACAACAATATCAATTAAAGCAATATCTGAGGAAGATACTGACATGAATATTTAATTATTTATCACTTACTGCAGCAACTATGTCTTACTTTTATATGTCTCCTTGCTTTGAAGTCATGTGTTCCTGGGAGAAAGCAAAAATGTAGCTAGAATACACATTCACTAGAAAAGAAAGGAGAGGGCCAGTATTGCAGCAGTGGCATCACACTGGAAATTAGGTTTTCAGAGATCTATGTATCTTACTGGAATTTAGTGATTGCAAAGACTTAAAAATTACATCTAGGAGGGAGAATGGTGTTAGGACAATTACCAAGATTCCCTGATTGGTGGATTGTACATCAATATGCTCTCATAGAAAAGACTACCAAAAAGAATCAGCAAATGAGGCACTAAAAAGCTGTTGATCCAGCACTGCTTCAACCTTACAACAAGCTCTTCATTAACTAATACCATTAACTGGCAGTGAGCAAAATGCTCATTCTCACATCTCTGGGTCATGAAAGACCCAGGGCAGGGAAACAGTAAAAGACTCTCAATGTTTCTGAGCTCAACACATGAAATCTTGACCTTCTTATTTGCTTGTCTTAGTTCTGACTGCATTGATATTTAGCTCTGTGCAGGATCAGTCTGTGAAGGATGGAAAAAACACATCTTAGAATCCTACTTCATGTGACATTCAGGCATTAGACGAAAAAATCCTGCAAATTCTCCTGGAGATTTTAGTTTCTACAGCTATTTTTCTTCTGACTGTCACAAAAATGAGTCAGTTACAATTACTGGGAACATCTTAACACTCTTTCAAACACTAAAACTCTTGGGTTTTTTTCAGGTAATGAGGAATTTTAATGGTGAGCAAGATAACAAAATAAAACCTTTTTACTGCTTCATGTCCCTAATACGCTTAACTATTTATGTAACTTTTGTTCCTAAGGACTGCTGCTTAACATCAATGGAATTTTGCAATGTCCAATTACCCTTAAAGACAAAATACACATATTTGAGGAGCACTGTAAGTATGACTTTGTATCCTGCAGGCAGACACTGAAAGGGTTACACAAATGCACCTGCTAGGGACAACACATGAGAACAGAGACAAGCCACATTTTTCACCTTCTAACTATCACTCCTTATATTTATATGTAATAATTTACATACAGCCTTTCTTCTGCTGAATACAAACCATTCATGGGCTCTGACACCTTGATTATGGCAGCACCTGCTACCTCATCTTACACATACAGAAGAGTTTGTCAGTACTGCTAATATAAACTCTCTTTATTCAGTAGCTGACAAGTGGGCTGTAAAAAACTTGCAGCTGGCAGTTATTTGTCAAAGAAGTACCGAGTCTGGGAGGGATTTTCCTTTTTATTAGTAGTATTTTATTAAATTTGCTTTAATTCTTTCTGATTGGTTTCAAGTTCTAGGAGTGAGAAATGAACATTTACAGACAATTAGGTCCCAAGCCAACAGAAAAATTGCCTTGACGGCTGCTGGCCCTCAGAAGTTCCACAGCTGCAGAGACTATTCCTTATGCTACAGACAGGAGAGGAAAGACCTGCCTCCCCTTCCTCAACAGCTGCTAACTTCAACTTTAAGCATTCCCTCGTTGCTGCCTTCCTAGAAGCAGAGTGGCATGGCTCCAGCATCAGGACCAAGCTAGGGAATGACACAGCAGCTCCCTTTCCCCCAGTTATTATAGGAATGTTTTTCTATGACTAAACCTCTTCAAGAGAAGACGTTTAAAATAAAGTGGCAACAATGCAAATAATCCTTCTATCATACCATAGACTGGTGAAATGAGGAGGGAAGAAAGAGTTAGCCTTAATTCCAAGCAATAAGAAAATAAAAAAGACACAAAATTCCTTTAGAAAGGAGAGGACAGATGGAGTAGGCTGAAACCTATCACCCATTAACTAAGCCCAAGGGCCTGCTCCAGCTCCTGTAAGTAGAGGAATGCAATTCCAGAAACTGACAGCCAAGTAGCTGGACAGGACATCACTGATCCTCCTCTTGCCGTTTTCTTTGCTTTAGAACAGCATTGCTGTTTCTTAATGTAAGATTTCTCTGATGATGTTTCCTTTGGAGCTTCATTAAATTGGACTCTCAGTATCTGGTGAAATAACTTGCTTCATTTTCATGAGATGAGCTGGGAGAGGAAAGGAAAAATTTTGTACAGTTGACAAAATACAGAGGTATAAAGGTTTGTAATGAGAGAGCTATATACATGCAGGGATGGTTTTCAGAAACTTCCTGTAAGGCAATAGTGATCTTATGCTACAGATGTACTGACAGTCACTATATGTAAAGAGAAGCAGAACACAGTCTGAGAAAGAAGCAAAAGCTCACAGCCTTAAGATGCTTCTCAATCTATCACTCCAAATTTTTCATCTTTGAGAGACATTTCTCAACATTAAAATACAGTCCAGCACTAGGGACCATACATGTTTCAGGAGCCTAGTGATAACGAGATAAATCATTATCACTGGTCTCTTTCCTACACTAATATAAATTACATCCATCTATATAGAAACTTCAAATCATTACAAAAAACCAACATGACTAAAACTCATCACTAATTCTTTCCCTTAGGTAATTTACAGTTTTGGTACACTACAGCCAGAAGTAACAGAAAAACATCTTTTTTAAAGAATTATTAACAGTTCAGTATAAAATAATCAACCCTACAGCATGATATTTTACTGATCATATCTACAACAGCACAGACACTGCACAAGGATTACAGTGAGATGCTTGAGGGCCTAGATTTCATACCTCAAGCCAAACTGTTATCCAAATATTCACGGTTTTCAGCAGCTTCAGATGGTTTCTTGTTTTCAGATTCAGAGAGCTCCTCAAAGCTGTTATTTGTGTCTGCAGTTTTAACACTGAGCTCTCCATGCCTTCCAGCATCCTCAGTATGCACCACATGCATGGTGCTGCTGTTTTGATCCTCTCTTTCATTTGGAATTTCACAGCCTCTCTCTAAGGTTTTGCCATTGTCTTTCAGGGCCTCAGTTTCACCTGTTCGTTCATTCTCAGAGTTTGAGGGATCTGTGGGGTCAGATGGATCAGGGCTGGAAAGTGGAAACTCTGCCTCTGATGAATCATTAAGCTCTGCTTCAACTCCCACATTCTGCTCCCCCACAGGAGCGCCTCCTCTTTTCCCTTCCAGTTCTGCAACTGTCAGTTTAATTATCTGACTTCCAAGCTTGTTTATGTCTTCTTCAGAAGGTAGCTGGGGTAATGAAGGGTAAAAATGTTTATTTTGGATTCTGTTATTTAAGTTTGTTCCCTCTGGAGCCAGAGACTCACTTGCAACAACATCAGTTTCATCACGTTCTCCCTTCCTTTCTGCTGAAAGAGAAATGGAACAGCAAGATATTTAAGTCATTTGGAGGAATTTGTTATATATCTCATCTGAAGAATATTACTACCAGTGCTGGACCACAGAGATTTTTATCTCAGTAAGGAATTTTTAACAGTGCTTCCCTATCCCTCCCAGGCCTATTTCTTAGACAATAAACAATCAACACTAAGTTTCCTGCTAGACCTGGCCCTGTTTTGGAACCTCTCTTTCCCTAATTCCAACAATTCTAAAAGTCAGACAGTACCATATTGTAGAACAGCAAGGTCAGGAAAACTTTTTTAGAGGAGTATCACCTCCAAGCAAGGCACTTAACTATGGAAATTTTTGTCACAGTTTACCATTAATCCTCCCATCACAATCAGTTTCAGGGGTTAGCACGAGCTCAATTTATTTGGAGCTTTTAATGGGTTTTCATGCAATAATGAAGTTTGTTGTTGGTCCTGCAACATTTCTCCAAACATAAAAGATTATTTTGATTAGGGTAACAGCATAAAACAAAACAGCAGCAAAAGAATTTTAAGTATAACATTATACTAAAAGTCACCACTGAAAAAAGAGTCAAAATAGAGAAAAATCAATGTGCAAACAAACAATCAATGTGCCCATCAAAGGACAGGAAGCCTCATTAAAAATAAGCTTGCAAAGTAAAGTAAGAAAAATTAGGAAATGACAAAAATAAGTCTGCCTTGAGAGTTTAAAATTCCTCTTGTTGCACAAATGCATTACATTTCAGTATTTAAGAATTTACTCCATTTCTCTCACAGGAATCCTGGTTCAGACAAGAATGAGACTGCCTGGCTGCAGAGGACCAGCCTACTGTCTCTATCATACCTGCCTCATTTAGAATTTGGGAGCTACTGAGTGAATGAGTCCAGGCTTGGCATGAGGGGAACAGCCCCTCTTACTGCCATCAACAAAGCTGGAATGCAACTCTTAAGAGCTGGAATTTAAGTCCGGGGAAAAGGCAGGGATAAATTAACTTTCAAAAGGTGATCACCCACTGATCTAAGCCTTGTTATCTGAGAAGTCAGCTGGAAAACTAGGAGCTTGATGTGCAGTACTCTTATGCTTATGCTCTACATCAAAGTGCTCCAAATGAGCCAAACTGTATGTACCTCAAACTAGCACTCGAAATCAGCAGGGACTTTACTTTCTTCTTTGCATGCCTCAGTTTCCTCCCTCTTATAGTAGAATAACACCAACCTATCACCTTGCTGCAATCTTCTGAAGATAAATTGTCTCAAAGCTAAATCACCAAAGGAAAAATTCATAGAAAAACAGCACTTTTCTTCAGGAAATGCCTGAAATAGCATGCAGGCAGTACAGCAGGGACAAGGCATTCAACAACGGAGGGGAAAAACCCTGAGTAGCTGTTCATTAGCAGCTGTGATGCTCAGGTACAATCCATCCCATGACACTATCCACTATCCATCCTGTGCATTGGATAAAGTGAGATTTCATGGCACAAGACAGGCTTTAATTCATATAACTGTACTGTGTCATTATGTGTGTTCACACAGGAGCCGCATGGTGGATCCTACAGACATCCCACTTAACTTCATCAGCTTAACTGAAACAGTGACAACAAGTGCAGATTAAAGGAGGCTTTGATGAGACCAGGGTAAGCACAAAGACTGGATAAAAAAAGCCTGCAAAAGCCCTCTGATTATCTACAGATCTAGCTAGAGCAACACTTGATGCATTATAAAAAGTTCTGATGAAAAATAAGTGTTTGTTCAAAAGCTAAGAAGATTTCTTGAGTCAAACAGGCACCAAATATCCATGCTACTCCTTAAAAGACCATAACTGGCCAATGTGACGTGAGATCTAATATATAATGAAAAGTAAGAATTTAATTGCTGTTGTGATTATCAACTGTTTTCACTCAACTGATCATTCAATGAATAGGAAAATAAGCCTGGTTTTGTTTTTATTTCAGTAATACTTTAACCAAGAGCATACTTGTTTGATGAATGATGGTGGATGAACACAGTCCTGTGTTCCTCCCAGTTGTCAAGGTCCCCCAGATTTTGGAGGTACATGGTAGATGTACCTCCAAATAGATGAAAAATTGCAATATGCACCAAGTTCCTAAATATCAACAGCAGAGTTGTACAAAACTCTATGCAGAGTGGTACAAAACCTACCCAGGTATCATTCCCATACAGATACTGACTGCAGAGGAGTTGTGTGACTCCAAACACAAGGATATGCCCCACAGCTGAAAACACACTGCTTCCTTTTTAAGCTTTGAAGGGAAAATGGCAGCCCCAAACATGCTTCAGAAAAAGCATCTGGAGCAGCAGAACAGGTTATTGTTACATCACCTACTGTAGAAACTACGGTGTCCCCTGCACAGCTGCTTGTACGTATGTGCTCATTTATGAAACCAAAAAAGTTGGCCCAGTTTAGTTATCACAGAGGTAACTTTTGTCTCAGTTCTCACTGCAGGTTATCAGCTATATTGAGACATAGGTAAGGGAAAACCCAAGCTGTTTGTGTAGGCAGAACAGTCATTTCTTAACCTGCTCCAGTTCAATGACAGAATTTCTATGATTAACCTTGGTTCTCATTATGGTCATGGGATGGAGAGGAGAAAAGAAGGAGATGACCTACTGGGAGCTGATTCTGCCTATGACTGCCACAGGTCTAATCCTGGTTTGTCCTTTCCTATCCAAAGCTGTTTACTTCTGCTCTTCTCTTCCCCTGCCTGTCTTTCTGTTCCTGCTCCATATCCCCTTGTTTATCCAGTCCCTATACTCACTGTGCCCCTTTCTCATCCACCTTTCAATATTTTTAATCACATCTTGCTTTCACTTCCAGCATTCTGATTCCTCACTCCTGTGCTCTGACCTCTGCTCAGCCACATGCAAGTCCCTCCTCACTCAGACTTCCATTGACTCTGTCAGACTCCATCTACTCCAGTCTTCCCATCACTTGAGAGTCCTGATCTTGGCCTTTCTTCACGCTCTGCTCCAGGTTTTTTTTTCCCCTCTAAGTTTACTTTATTTCAAAGGAATGGTGCATACAGAGTTTTACCAGCACTGGTGGCACAAACTAAGCTCAACAGAATAACTTGTTTGTTTTTAGCAGATGAGATTTGTAAGTGAATCATGTAGAATGAGGTGGAAACTCCAGACTGCTTCCTCAGTTCTTTTCCCTATATTTCAAATTCCTATAATTGTAGATACAGGAATATTTGCATATTGATAAAGAACCAACCCAAATTCAACTATACAAAAGACAAAAAAAGCCCCTCAAAATTGCCATGTGGTCATCAGTATTTAGACAAATAATTTCTTTTTTTTTTTGTGTTATCTTAAAAAAAATTATCTGATGTAGAAAACACAACATGGAAAGCTTCAGCCCAGAGTTAAGGTTTGGCAGTGTTACAAAGCAATAGCAAGAGGGTCTGATGAGATGTGACAGGCAGATCAGACTTGACTGTCTGATCAGCCTGTAATCACAACTGTAATATCAGCCTCACCTGAGACAAATATGGAAAGAAAAGAGCACAATGCCACCAAGTAAATACTTTCAGTAACTGAAGATTTAATTAAAAATCGACAATTAAGTAAGTAAGATAATGAATATTTATAAGTTATTATTACTCACCAGAGAAACCATTCATTAGAAGTTTCACTTCTTATTTTTAGCAAAAATATCAGCTGATCAAGATTATAAAAAAAGATCAGCCTTGCTGTCACATTTTATCACATAATGACATGGGCTATAAAGTCAAAATTAAGCCACAATCCATTTAGTTTCAGGACTAACAAATAAATTGTTTATGATGCTTCATGGTTAGCTGAGAAAGATTTGGGCACATGATAATGTTATGCCCATTAAAGACTTTATCCAAATGCCAATAAGCAAATATAATAATCCATCTCCCATCCATTATGAAAAACCAAGGAAAAACAAATCAAGGTTATCAGCAACTCTCAAATAAAGTAAAGCTTGACTTTGGAGAGATGTTAAAGCTTGCTATTGGAGAAGGATTTTTAACAAAACACATGTAAGACTATGAAAAAAGCAGTCAATTTCTCTAGGAAAATGAGCTGGGTATTTCAATTTACCATGTGCAATCAGGAAGCCATTCATCTAGATATCATCTATAATGCAGGAAAGTGCTAGACCAGTTCCACAGACTGCTTGACTGCTTCCTACTGTGCATTTTAACTGAGGGGAAAGTGCAGGAATCAGTTAACTTCAACACAAATGGCATGAATAACTTTACACAGTGTCACATTATCTGACAGGAAAATTCTTTGAGGTGTAAGACCTGATCCTTAGCCTTAGCAATCCATTCAATAGTGACTTTTCAGTTGTTTCTTTGCTATTTGTACTGGGACAATCTATCTGTTTTACTTGTGGATGATATATTCAATGTCTGTGATCACTGAAACTTTGCCTTCTGCTTTCCCAGCGTGAAAATTTACCACATTTTATTTGGAAAGAAATGAGTGCTCAGCTCTCATCATGTTCTTACATCCCAGGTGCTCACCTTGTACTTCAGTTCTCTGAGGCTTATCAGCAAACGTTAATAACGGTGACCTGGACCGCTGTATCACAGGCAGGGCGGGGTCACTGAATGTTATCGTATCCTTCCCACCTGGAACAATCACAGTGTTAGAACTGCTGCTCCACCAATTACAACCACTGTGCTTCAATGATGTTTCCTATAAATTTTTAACACTGATATTGAAAAGTACAGAACAGGAAAAGCATCTCAAATTATCCTTTCACAGCATGGAAAAAAAAATTCTCTGTAGTGGAGCCACAATATGCAAGGCAAAGGCAGAAAAGCTTTATGTTTTTATCTGCAGTACTGAGTAAAGGCCAGATTTTGAAAGACCAGGTGCTGTATGCAGCAAATTGAATTACCAATTAGAATTCAATTAAAAATAGTAATAATCAGATCATACAAAAGTAATAGATCACTTGCATGCTATTACCAGCAAGTGTTCAGCACTGACTTTTTACTCTCTATTATTCTGTTTTCATGTGATACAAGCTGGTTCATCATTATGTAGCTTTATGCTTCAGATTTACATATTATCCTGCAATGCTTCCTTAAAAAAACCTAAAAACTTTGCATAATTAAGAACCGAGGGAGCAAACAAGTACACATTGCTGGGGAACAGGAGGGATTTTAATCTGAAAATTCCCAAAACATTTCGGAGCATTTTAGTTTTAAGCCAAATGGAAAAAGGAAATTTTCCAGCTCTTTTGCAGACAAAACAGTGCAAGAAACCCTTCATCTGAGGACTCTGCTGTAGATGCTTAGTCTTCACATATTTTAGCAATGCAGAAAGCAACACCTGCAGATCCTTTAGGAAGTCCTCCACTATTCAGGATGCTCATGTTTTTAGTGACTGACACTACCTTAAACCTAGAGGGGAAACGGCAGGAAATGTGCAAGATCAGCTAAGCGTGGTGTTTGTGTGGCCTCCAGAACAAGTGCCAACTGATAAGTAATGGCTGGGGAGGCAGCAGGATACTGCTCTATTTATCTCCATGAGAACCGACATTTATGTAACAGCCACTTCGCCCCTCTAAATCTGTTAGTACGTTTCACCTTAAGGCAACATCCTAAATCTAATCACCCATCCAAGACAAAGACTTTCAAGAGAACACCAGGTCAGGAAATACCTGGAATAAATCCAGCTCTGAGAAAGTTCTGGTTCATACTAAGGAATAATGAAAGTCAAGCGGTTCCCATGGAGTCTAACTGGACCACTCCAATCCTCCAATCCCTAACTCCTTTTAAGGGCACTGACTGCAAACACCTTGATCCTGAAAGTAGTAATGATCTTCTTATATCCTTGCCATGTCAGGCAATACACTATAGCAATATGAATGTAATTGATGCTTTTGAAGCATGGATCTTGTGGAAATTTGATCTCTCTGTGAGTATGCATCAGAATTCTGCCTTCGCCAGACTCGGTAATAAAAACCAGCATTAACCAACAGCAAAGAGGACAACCCTCCCAGTGTAAGACAAAATTAATTAAAAACATAAAAAATGCAAAACAAATCGAACCAATATCTCAAAATGCAAAAGCTCCTAGATGAATGTTATTTCCTGTAACAGTGAAGGAATTTTGTGTTGGAAGAACCAAATCATACAGGGAACTTGTGGTATGAAAATACCCAACAGATATTCACACAGTCAGAAGCAGCAACATATCCAAAAAGATACAAAAGAATCCAATGGAGGAAGTAAAAAGATTATGAATAAAAAAAATTGTAGTGGTTTTAATACGAAAATAGAAAGCAGAAGCTTTTAAATTTATTTAATAAAAAAGTAAAGCCTGAGCTGAAGTCCCTGAAGATTGTAAGACAAGCTTCACAAAAGATACTTCTTGACTTTCCAGCCAGCATTTACACAGTAAACACATTTACTTTCCCATTTTTCTCTGAAAACCAGCCTGGTTACAGAAAATAAAGCTAAGCTCAGTATCCACACATTTTAACAATAGATGTGACCCAAAGAGTCTGATGAATATTTATTTATTAACAGCAATTCACATCCATTCATGAAGGAGGCATATAGGGGTACTGCTGCACTACATTCTGTGAATCATGATCTGAAGTTGGATTACACACAATGAATTTCAACTGGCTGCTGTGTAAGCTCAATTTCATAACTTATATAGCTTCATGTTCCTCTAATGAATTTTTCAAGGACTATAGTGAAAAGTATACAGATCTCAAAATACATATAAGTTTTCAGTAATAGTAAATTTTTCATTTTCTTCTCCAGGGTTGGGTATTTTCTTATAACCTCTGCTGCACCCTATACCACTGTAACTGGCTACAGCCACAGCAGCTGCAGAGCCCTTTAATTTTACCCTGCATCTGCTCTGCACTGATTACTGCAGGACAAGAGGCAGCATCAAAACTCTCTTATCCCACACAGAAGAAGGCTGAGTCATGGTTGGCTGTTTCTTAGACTTTTTTTTAATTGGAAAGCTGGAATTTTCAGGAAATGATAGATTTAAAAAGATACAGAATTACCCATCTGAATGTCTAGTGACATCACATTGCCAAAATAATAAAATGGTGTTTATTATGTACTGGTATTGAATACATTTAACTTATTTGTGTGTATATTTCAACCACTGTGCATATTTCAACCAATGTAGCCAAGACAAAGCAAGTAATTAAATGCTTCCATGAACATCACATTCTCTACTTCCTTCTTAAGGGAAGCAGGATTATAAAAAGAAAATCAAAGCCAAATCTATGCCCAAACATGCTTTCTTCTGGGCAATGAAAACAAACCTCACAAGAGATTCACTTAACTAAAGCCCATTATCTAAGCAAGGCAATATAAAGTCTGGTAGGCAGAACTTCCACAGGGAATGAAATTTTGCCTTCTCAAAAATTACATATGTACTCCCTATTGATTAGCTTCCTCATAGTTCATTCAAGGCTTTCTCAAAAAGCAGATGACAAATATGTCACCTAACAAAAAAACAGAGGTATTCAAGATCTTTCTTCAACAGGATTAAGTATATTAACAGCATTAGAAGATATTATTATCATGGTGACAGTGTATGTTATAAATGTTATATAAACAATGATGACTAAGTAGGAACATTAACTTCAGATTAAAATCCTGCAATTTGTAATGTGCATTTCTTTCAGTGCTAGAATGAACATCAGCTTCTATCTCCTTTTTTTTTCCAGTGACAAAAAATTCCACTCACAACCAAATAATATTCTTTCATTCTGAATTTAAGACTGACTAAATGAGATACTCTCCACATTCTGCTCCTCACCCAAGCCAACATTCAGCTGCAGAATCCATTGTGGTATTCCCACACTAATTGCTACACACTGCTGTTTTATGGAGCAGAAGCGTTACATGCTCTGAAAAGAAAACTGGTGACCCACCAGGTGTTGCAATGCTCTTTTTGATCACCTCAGGATTAGAGTGTACTTGGAAACAAAAGTGCACTCCTGATTTAAAAGGGAAGCAAAAAATCTACAAAGCCTCAGGGCTCAACAGAACTCATAATCTAGTGGAAAATTTCTTTATAAGTATTTAAGATAATCCTTTCTTACTATTTTCCATAAGACAAATGAACTTTCATGTAGAGCAGCCTCTATTTCTCCTGTGGTCATCTAACTCAATTGACTGAATATCTTCATCTGCTGGATATAAAAATGTTCAGATAACATTTCCATTTATTTACATGCAATAACAATATTTAACTGCTAGGATCAGTTACTAAAAAAATATGTTAAGCAGAACCTACTCCCAAATCCCACTGAGACATTGTAGCTCAGGCCTTCAGGCAGCAAAAGAAAGGAAGGAAAGAGACAGTTGTTATTGTATAAACATAAATTTGATGCTTTACCTACATAGATCAATACGGTGCAAGAAGTTCCCACTTCCATTTTTTAAAATACATTTTACAAACATGCGAAGTGCTGCATTTACTAGTGTAAAAATTTTACGGAACACTAGTTTTGAGAAACAAAACAAAACAAACAAACCCCTACAGTACCTTGAACTGCTGAGTTTGAGAGACATGTTTGTAATAATGTACTAAACTGCATTAGCAAAGTCTTAGACAGGCATTTCACCTTCAACTCTTGGAGAATGCAGGGAGGCAAAAATGCACTAAGTACACTACAGGTGTTAGGTGACTAAATGTGGAGAAATCCATGGAAACAGACTTGGACCTCCAGTTCTGGAAAGAGTCAAGCAGGACTGTGAAAGCCCAAATAGGCAAGCTGAAGCAGAAACACAGCACATCAACCCAAACACCTGAACAGCACAGGTTTGTTACAAGGGATCTTCAGCCCTGTCAGATGTTTTCTTCTAGATGTACAGGTTAGGCGGAAAAACCAGAGCCAAAAAAACCGAAGCCTAAACCACTCTTTCCCACTCTTGCTAGCACTGATAGGAATCTGTAAACAACAAAGCCTAATGATGCACATACCACCAACAAAGTAGCATAATTTACAGTGGTTACAGAAGACATAATTAGGTGCAATGGGAAGAAAAGAAGCAAGAAAGTAAATGTAAATTAAATATTGCACATTTTCCTAACAACGATGTCTATTAGGAAGCAGATTAATCTCCCATTACTTGAGTAATTTAAAACCAAATACAATACTTAAAGCACTATAGGGAATAAGCCTGTTCTGGAGAGATGGACTAGAAAATTTAGGAACATTTACATTTCCAATTTCTAGGAGTTTATGATTCTACAGAAAAGCATTTAAAAACAGTAAAAAACAAAATCCATGGTTAAAAGAAGTAAAAAATTAATACATAAAATTGGTTGAAAAACATAATGACCAATGACCTGTGCATTATTTTATGCAATGTTTAAATAAAATAGTTCACTTTTTTTTTTGTCTGCTGTCTATGGAAATAATTTGATTATTTCAATATTTAAACCTTTTTTTAGCACTTTTTGTATTATTTTCAATACATATTTAAGAGTTTACAAAGTCTACTGATTTTTGCTTTCCATTTAACATTTATTAGACATTTCTAATTTTGCAAATGTGCTGAATAGAACATTCACAAGGTAACTGTCATTAAAAAAATAATGGCCAAACTTCTCTTAAATTCAAACATACTATTGAAAATTAAATTATGCAAGCTATTTGCTTGAAATTTTACTAACCTGGAAGACTCCACAAGCCAGCGATTTCCAAAGTTCTTAATTTCTTTTCTAGTTCTGCCACTCGATTACCTAGAATTCTTTGGAAAAAGAATAGCTGTTTTACCAAGGTAACTAAAGCCCAATTACTTACATAACTACAGATGAATTTTTAAATTGCTGCTTAACTAGTGCAGTAAACATGTATACAGTCATCTCTTTTCACCAACAGCAATGGACAGCCTCTCCCAGAGTTAAAAGAAATTTTGTCTAATCTATACCAAGCTTTTAAAAAAGCAAAAGGCCGAGGATGTACAGGACATTCAATCTTTGCAGCAAAGAAAAAGAAAAGCAACTAATAATATTTCTATCTTCTTGCTGCCAAATATCGCTTTATTTTCTTTATAGTTACAAAAGCTACATATTTTCCTTATAGCTATAACCAGAAGGTAAAAGCTACACAGACAGCTCTACACAGAAAACTAAAGACAGCATCTAGATTGAAGTTCCAAGACACACATTTTTGCTAGTCTTGAATTCAGAGAATTTTCTCTATCACTAAGATTGCTTAAAATGACAAGGAATATTTTTTCTATTACACCTTTTTTTTTTTTTAGCATTGAACTGCTTTCTACTTTACTAAAAAGCTTCAAGCTCTTTAGTGCCTTTATCACCCACTCAGTATTCACTGTATTTCTCGGGTGGTGTCTTCTTTTGTATCTGACTTCATACAGAAATACTATTTGCAGTTAGCTCTCCTGCAGGATTTAACTTTTAGTCTTAATTCTCTCCCCAGATCAAATAAGAGATTTCTATCTTGAAAAGAAGGCTCATTTCTCCAATGAATTTTTGCAAGTGTTTCTCAGGCACAGCAAGTCTGCTGGAGTCAAAATCTTTAAATAAATCCCAAACAATACTCACTAGACTGAGACAAGACAGCAATCCTAAACATGACAGCAGAGATTATGGAGAGCAAGTTTTACTCATCAAATTACAGCAACAGGATAAATCGGTTAAATTGGAACTGAATGCTGAGAAGCAGCATTCCCACCCCAGTAAGGCAATAGTATCTTCCTGTGTATCCCAGAGCTGTGTAATACTGCACTGAGAGCTCCTCAGCAAGGGCTTTATGTGCAGACATTTGAGCACACTGGGAACGTCATTACTGACAAGATGGCAGATTCTGGGAAGGACATGAAGAATAGCACACCCAGCAAATATCAAAGGGGCTAGAAAAAGTGATTAACAATGACTAAGCATTTTTGAAATCTCTACTATGAGGGCTTTGCAGTGACAAAATAAAACCTGTAAGTATTTTAAAGATTACAAAAATATAATAAGAGACAATGTAAAACAGAAAGAGAAAGATTATAATAAATATCAAAGAAAATACTGAGAGGTACAAAGCAACTAAAAAGGTGTGTCAACTAAAAAGATCAGTCCATCACATTCAAAAGCAGAGGAGAAAAGACAAAGCAGTTACATTTATTTCCCATTGAAACTCAGTATTTCACTAGGTTAAAAAGGTTATAATGGATTTTCTACTGTCTTCTCCAATTAAAAGCAAAATTATTCAGGTCTAGTCTTCACTTTCAGAACGCTTCCATCTGGTATGAGAAACTCAGCTTTAATAGCACTATTTTTATAACCCTGACATCCAGCAGTTGGGCTCTGCAGTACAACACAACAGCTGACAGCAAAAGGCATGGAGCACCGCTGAGGAAACTCCACCTTGCACACTTGGGAGCCCATTCCCACCTTCCTGCCTAAGGCCTCACCAAGGGTCAGCTAAAGAACGTGTCTGGGAGTTCCTCAGGCTTAGAGGGGAACAGAGACATGATGTAAGACTTCCACCTCATGTTAGTTCTGGCAAGGAGCTGACAAAACAATGTTGACTTGGCTAAAGATTGTCACCATAAAGGAGTCAAAAGTTTAACATATCTAATCCTTATTTTCATAAGTAGTTCACCACTAGTTCCAGGGCAGAAAAAGGGGAAAGATGCTGCCCTCCCTGCCAGCTAGCCATACCACATACATCTCAATCCTTTGTAAGAAGTTATTGCTACTGCTCTTGTTATTCAGGTAACAACAGCAAAGTCACTTTTCTCTTGATTCTCTTAAATTTTATAATTTATTTATCAGCTGTACCACACTAGTTCTAATGGAAGAGAATATATCTTGATAATATGTACTGAATCTCCTGAAGAGGCACCGAGGGTTTTTTTAACCTTTGTTGCAGGCTCTCATATAGAAAGGATCATTTTGTTTCTCAGAACAATGCTTGACAACAGCAGAAGATAATAGTTAACCCCACTCCATTCAGGAAGAGACCAAAATACAATCAGTAATGATTATCATTCTAGTTTGCTTAAAAAACCACATTATCCCAAGACAGGTAGGGGAGAAATAAAACCTAAATAAAGCTGCAAGTTCTTATAGCAATACATTTTTGAAAGATAAATGTGTAAGCTATTCTGAACTCAGCATGGTTTGTCACATTTCTTCCTTTCACCTGAGACCTCCATATAATTTGCTGTGGGGAAGACTGAGCTTGGTGGCCTGGGTAGGCCTACCTGGGTGAGTATTTTTAAAAAGGCTGCATGGGTTGGTAGCATCCAATTCCCTAATGTCTTTTTTTATCTCTAGACACACTGAACCACGTCCTTCAACTAAAACAGAAGGATTAGGTCACAGACACAGGTGATAGCTATTTCCACTGTTCTCTGGTCCTGTACCTAATGCAACAAGGGAGTTAGTATAAACCTCCCTCCAGGAAAAGGTTTTACAGAAATCTGTTTGTGCAACAATAGCAATGGAACCACCCGACTTCAGAAGCCTCCTTCTGGCTTTCTCATGCTTTCCAATATACATGGCCATGATCTGAAGGGAACTGTGGTGATTTACAGCACCTGAGCTCCCTTCACCTGACTTCAATTTAGCTCTTGCTGCAGAAGACATACACCTTCATACAGATACCATCACCTAAATGCCTGTAAATAGGTCTGTCACAGTCCCGTATCTGGCTCTGCACCTCGCATGGAAACGTGCTCAAGTAACAGGCTGACACAATCCTTTTTGTAATTTTGGACATGACTGAACTTGCCCAAGTTAGAAATGTTAAAATTAGTGCAATATATCTAACCACCACAGCAGCTTTTACGCTGATCCAGCTTGCACAAGTGCTGGCAATTTCAGAAACAAATTGCACTAAAAAGAACATCTAATAAATGGTTTATTGCTGGTAGAATAAAAAAGGATGTTTATCCATTTGCTAAGCACAGTTAGGACAATTTGGTTTTGCATTTATGGAACTGCTTAATCTTGCAACACACTACTGCATAAAGAATTAATTTACAACTGCCTTTTCAAATTAAGCTAATGGGCTTGTGAAGAAAAACACTGGATGTTACTTGAACTTAGCATTAGTAGCTACCAACCACCTTGGAAAAACAATCTGTTTTTTTCCACAACAACTTCTTTTTTTTTCTGAAAAGTGGGGATACAAAATAAAGGCTAGATTTAGCCTACTTGTCCCTAGGCACATTCTCCCACAGTTCCTTCTATCATGCCACATCTTTAGAAGAGTGGCAATAATAGTAGTGTGTCTTCTCTGAGAACAAGTGGCAATAGATTATTTAACAACAGTGTAAGAACAGAAAGTAAACTTCAACAGAACATCCACATTCCAATCTACACTAAAAAAATCCACCATCTTGTTACTGCTTCAGTTATTCAGAAAGCAAATCCACCATTCTGCTATTGTAAACTTATACAGCCAACTCTCAGTCTGCAAGCTACCAAAGAGGTCTAGACCTTAGAGTAGGTCAACTGTGTGGGGGAAAGTTCATGTGGTCTGAAAAATCTCATTTACTGATAGTGAGAGAATCACTACTAGGTCATTCACCCATCAAATATCAAATGCAGAATTTCCTCCACAAAATGAAAAAAACACCTCAAAATCTCATGTTCTTTATCCAATAAATCTCACTTTCTTCAAATAACAATCTTAAGGAGTAAACGTGTCCTCTCTTTGCTCTTTGCACAGTCAAAGACTGCTACCTTGTGATTTATGTGAAACATTTTGTCACTACAATTCTCTCTAGCCTCACATCCTTCTCAACTTCCTATTTTGAACAGAGAAATGTCTTCAACAAAAGAATGCATCTTTTACTAGTACCAGTTTATGACCCTGTCTGTCTAACTTGTGCACTGATCATACACTCACATCCAATCTTCCCCAACAGGTGGGCAGTTTCCTTCCCATTTTCACAAGTCAGCAGACTTTTTAACTTTTTACATGGCAAATAAATGTCCTCACCCATTTGCATCTCAAATAAAGCATGTTTTTCCTAGGTGTCCTACCTGCATTTCCCTTTTTCACATTAAATTTTTATGTCTTAGGTGTTTCCACTTGTAGTGGTTCCCATTCCTCCTAGCTCCTTAATAGCTTCTTTAACCCACCTAAAGTAAAAAGTGACAAAAAGATTGAGAATACTACAAAGGAATGTTTTTGAGGCTCTTCACTTAACTTCATCAGGATTTATCTATATTTTTTTTCCCTGAACCATCCTGAACTGAATATAACACTACAGATCTGAGAACACTCCTGACCCTGGACTGATATGGACTGTCACTTCCCTCTAAGACCTGATCTTGTGTTTGCCATAGAATAGTAGTTTGTGTTTATCCAGTCTATACTCTGATGGCTATATGTGGCCAGTGGGGCACACAGACATAAGGATCATATCTCCTTGTGAGGGTTATCTCAAGACAAACCATACTCAGTAGTTGAAAGCAGAAAGTGTAGTATCAGAAAACAATCATTGCAATAATATTTGAGATATGCAAGAGACTGCATATCACCAATGAGAAATACAAAACTAAGAACAAACTTTGCAAAAGAAGAAAAATATGCAAAATAAAACACTGGGTAGTGATACAGTATCAGGACATTAAAGGCAAAGATTGGTTACACCTGGAACAACAAAAGGTTTTCTCTGGATGTTTTCCTTCTGTTGTTACACTAGCAGTAAGAAGGGGGTAAGCAGGTGTTAGCCCTTCCTTAGCACTGCTCTGTGCAACAACTCCTCTTGCATCACAGGACAAGAATTGACTGAGCTGCCATCAGTTAGATCTGGGCTACATTTTCATCACTTTAGTCTCCTTTTAACTGATTAGTCATTTGATGTCTCAAATGTATTAAAGCTGGCTATTAACTGCTCCTCCACTTCTGTTGCCACATCACTCAGAATTATGCAATGGAGTCTGCCTAGTATCTAAGTTATCAATTTTCAAAGTGAATCATCCATTCTAGTGTAATACAGTTTACTTCAGTACTACTTCTTTTCAGAAAAGATGTCTGGCTGTTGCTGGCATCTGGTCCTGATGTGCTTTTGAGAAGCCTGAATAACCTCTGATTACCAGCAGCGACTCAGGGTTAAAAAAAAAAAAAAACAAAACAAAAAACAAAAAACCCACCAACAAAAAAGAGAGGGGGTGAAATTGAGCACAAAATCAAGGAACACTTCCTAGCTCTGATTTTTATACACTGTATAAAGACAATAATATCAGAATGTCACAAAATGTGGCAAAAAATTTTATATTCTGACATGATAGGAACTGTACAAGCCACAAAGAATTCTACTGATGAGCAGAACAGCTAAGAGTAAACAAATTCTCCTTTAAAGTTCAGTTCAGATTTTTTTTAAAAACCCATATAGTAGCAGTAGAACCGTGTTTATCCCCTTCAACTTTTGGCAAAATAACTACAGGAGCAACAGGTATCATCTATATGACACAGGCCTCTGAGCAGTTGTCAAATGTTACATTAACCCTTTAAGACTCTTTTCTAGGAGCAACACTTACTAACACCATCAGAGTGTATTAGAAAATTCCCACACTGACAAGCAATTACATATCTTCTCTCCAGTTCAAGGGTGTCCTTCCTCCCAGAAGCTTTTCTTCAGCTGTTCTTACAGACCTCCTGCTAGAAGTCTGCTTTGAGTTATTACAGTTTGTAATAACATAAGCAGCAAACCAAGCCTTGCCTAGCAGAGGCAGACAGGTCTCTATCAACTCAGAATTTAAGATGAAAATGTAATTTTTCTCAAATCACAAATATGGTCTTAAAACTAAAGAATCCACCACTCAACCATGATGATGAATTTTCTGTGAAAATGAATCTTCCTTCCCATTTCCCTTAATATTTGCCCAAACTAACTTTCCCATATATTGATATTTTACTTAAAAGTCATGCCACCTACTTGTTGGTTTGTCTTTGGTGTTGTATGACCATGTTTTTTTCATGGATGGTTTCCAGTAATGCAGTGGCCAGTGATTTGAGATCTGAAATGGATTGTGGTGTGGCTGGTAGGCTACATCCATGATCCTCCGACAACAACTCTTGGACTATAATGTTAAAAACACAAATGAGTTTTGGCTTCTCATGAACAGAAAGGCAACACAAACATTTACTTAGCATTAAGGAACTATTCCAATTACTTAAATGAATACCTATACTTTTCCTTCAATTAAAAAACAAAGCCAAAAGATCAGAACTGTAATTTCTAGCTGGCATAAATATGGTGGCTTTCCAAGTTGATTGTTATTCACAGCAACAACCAGAAGAAGTATAAGCAGACACATCTTACATTAACTCGATTCTGCTTTTGGAAAATTCTTTGTGTTCAGAAGGATACAAAATAATTCTTCTACAGGCCTAAGCCTCCAAGGAATATTTTATATTAATTTTTAGAACCATTATATCCTTCAGGTTATTTAAGACTGGTGTGAAAATACAGTCACCCATGAACTCTTCTTCTGCAACACAGAGCCTGTACCTTCAAGCCAAATCAGGAAGTTCACTAGTATCATTAAAATCTGTAACTAGAATCTGGCTCTGCTTCTTTACATAAATATAAATATACATATATATATATATGTACGCAAGTACATGGAGAAGAGGAGAAAAGATAAGTCAAAACCAGAAAAATGAGTTTCAACTTACCATGACACTACTGATCTCATGTGTGTGTAGGTACGAATATACCTACATTTAAACAATACCTACAATATACCTACATTTAAACAATAGGGTGGCAAGGTATATTGTTTGCTTCAAAGAATTTTCTCATTCCCTTTCTTTCCTATCTTGATATTTTCTTTGAAACAGGGAAAAGAGATTATTTTGCTACCCATGAAGAAACATGGGACACAAAGATTTCTTGTAATGTAAAAGCTTCCAAGAACAGTAGCAGAAAACCTTAGTGCACTTCCTCTACCATCCAGTCTACTTTTCATTGGAATGCGAATTGCGACTGCCATTGTTAGCAGAGCAAAGAGATGAATAAAGAAGTGATTTGTCAGGGTCTAGAGCGTAAAGAAATATTTAATAAAACTAATGGGGGAGAGAATGAATGGCAAAAGAATTAACAAAAGAAGAAGCAGTAATCCAGAGGCAAATTTTATATTGTAAAGTCAACTGAGAAGAGGACAGAATTAGCACACAGTAATAAACAGGGAATAGGAAGAGAGCTTTTGGCTTGGTTGGTAAGGAAAGGGTTACTGAAATGAAGAGGTTAGATGAAAGGAATTCAATGAGATATGCTACACCATGCTGCATTTATGCAATACCTTGCTTTGCAGAAAGAACTCCAGTCAGAGCACTGCTACTGGATCTACTATGAGTCTTTGAATTTTTTCGTCTCTCTAGTGCATTCTACGGAAACAACAAATACCTTATTTAGAAAAACAGTAGCCAACAAATCTTGTCATTAGGAAGAAAGAATCTGGAACTTTGGATTTTGGTCTCAGAGCAACTCTGCAAGGCCTAGACCTTACACGTATAATAAAGTATGGGGGTGTAACTCTCAAAGATTATTATTCTCCAGCCTAAAGTCTTTGGAATATTACAAAGACTCATTTGTCTCACTGTAATCACTTTACTGCAGTCTCTCCCACCCACTTCCCCTAATGTATATTTAAGACTTGGCTATTTTTTAATAATCTGCTGACTGCCAATAAAGATACTGCAGTATCCTGTAGACAACATCAACTGGCAACAAAGGCAGACTTTTCCCAGAATTTCTCCGGATAGGTTGCAAAGGGAAAGTTCCATTTTCTCTATCAGAGTTTCTATAAGCCCTTTTAGTACCAAATACTGACTTCCAGGAATTAGAAGCAGAATGGTCCTGGCTACGGAGGTCCAGATCTTTCACTTATAGTTCTGTGAAACCCACTGGACCACCAAGATGCTCAGTTCCCACCAACAAACTCACACTCCAAGAGACCCAAGCTGCAAGCGGGAACAGACACTGAAATGAAGTTGGTACTTTGAGGAGCTTTGCTCATGCACAAAAACAACCAGTGCTGTGATTACTTTATAGTGACCTAAATGAAGAAGTATTATTGGCAATCCTAAGATTACCCTTCTCATGATATGACAAGCAGTCCTTCCCTCCCAATCCCCAAAATCAACGTGCAGAAGGAAATAAGAGTGCACAACTTCTGGGAAGGGCAAAAATCAGTCCTGAAGATTTCATGTAAAACAGCATATACCTTAACTCAGGAAAAGAACAATGAAAGCTTAGTTACCATTAAGCTACATGAAGAAACAGCACAGCCACCAGAGAACAGGGAGACTAGATCTTCTTGTGACAGCAGCACAGGTGCAGTTATTCACCACTGCATGATCTGCTACTAGCAGATGGCTGGAAGGCTGCTCATGTGCCCCCCAGCAGACCGGTGGTTCCCCCACATAACTTAGAAACAGTATTTCATTAATTTTTTAAAATACTCTTAACAGGTATCCCTTTGTACTACCCTCAGCAAAGAAGCCTACAAGGAAGAATGAGCATGTAATACTATACATACTAATATTGTCAGAATGTCAATGATGGATTTTTCTTCACAAGAACAAATTTGTTATTCAAACACATTTAACATGAAAATGAAGAGTAACTTCCATGAACAAAGAAGCACAGTTTAGAAGAGAAGATCTGAGAAGATCTTACCTTATATTTAGTAATACTAGACTTCAGAAGGTTGACTTCCTCTTGAAGTTGTTTTAATCTCTCTTGAAGATACCTGAAATAGAAATTTAATCCTTTACTTCACGGAACCTTCAAATACTGCCTCAAGCAGTGTTCTTTACTATTTGGCATGTCCTCTCTTTGAACTATTGAGAGCTCTTTTCCCTCTGCAGTTCTCTGAAGGATGAAATAACAAAATCTTACTGTTCTTGACCCCATAAAACTTAAAGTATGGAAACAAATTGCATCAGAACAGAAGGCTGCCCTCCTGTTAGATTTGTCAAGCATGCTGCACAACTATTTTGTATTGGTCATCAGGTTTCTGGGGAAGAAAGCTAAAAAACTATATTTATGTCTAGAGGAAATAGTCAGGAAGCATTTATGTGTGCCCTCTTTACTTGAAAGTCCGTGAGATGGACACATGAAGATTTGTATATATGTCAACACAAGACTCAGCTATGCAGAACTTTTGCATTGCAATATCCATCACTTACTTGACACTTCTCATTAGCAATCACAAAGTAGAAAATTTAACAGTATAGTTGAAAAATGGTACACAGTTAAATGAAACAGTACAGTTCTTCCTATTAGAGTTTATGCACTTGGATGAGACAGTTATTTCCAAATATGAAAATATATTATTTTATATATAAAGGGTTTATAAGAGTTCTTCTTTCATGTGGTACAACTGCAGCTGTATCAGGGTTTGTGACAATTTAATTATTTCACAGAAAAAAACTGACATCACTGTCAGGGGAGCAGGGGTCTTAAATTGATACAAAACTCTGTAGGCCACACAAAACAGAAAAAAAAAAACCCCTGAAGTTGCAGGGAAGAAGTAACGCCTTTGGTAGTACACTTTCTTGACTAATGCATAGATTTTTGTAAATGCAAACTGTCTTACAAGTTCTATTTCACTTTAAGGTAATTTTGACATTAAGGGACATAACCTGCTATGGCTCTGTCAGTGACTCCTGCCTGTCATCCTTAGTAGAGACCATAAAACACATTATTTTCCCAAGAAATCAGCAAGAATATCTACACGGGTGATTTCACCAGCAACTTTTGTTGGCAAATCACTCCATGCTGACAACCTCTCTGTGTGCAGAAAATTATGTTTTTAACTGTAACCTAGGGTACTCAAAGTCCCTGTTTCCAATTCAAGATTAGTCCACTACAGCTCACTGGGAGTTTCTGAATACACAAATTTTTAATATTCTTGCTTTTGGTGCCATGCAGTGATGGGAATAAAAAGGTCTTCTATTCCTTTTCCTTGTTTAGCTTTATTTGGGAACATCACTGGCATCTCTGTAGCCAAATACAACATTGGTAATTTCCTGTAGCCTAGATTTCTCAATGTTATTTAATGCTTAGTTACAGTATAAATAAAACAGGCAAAAACAAATTTCCAAAATCTCTTAACTTTTATTCTTGGATATATTTTCGTTAAAGTTTTATTGTGACTGACTTCCTTATACTCCTATTACAACAACACACTGTTTTTCAAGGGAACAGTAATGCACTCACCTGTTTTCCATACATAGAGCATCTATGTCAATGATACGGTTTTCATGCCCTCCTAAGACATGATTCAATTCTTGGTTTAGTCTGTCAGACTTATCTTGGTAAACAGAGCGTTCCTCTTTCACATCCTGTAACTCATCCAGTGCAGCCTGAAGATCATATCTCAGAGTCTCAATCTGAGAAGAAAGGAGAGCTTTATCAGTATAAATTTAAACAACAGCTAACATACGACCCAGCCTGAAAACAGCAACATGCACATGTTTGAACAGTATTGATTTTGGATAGTCAACAGTCTTTTCAAAGCTCATAACTCCAGGTATTTTTACTCAATTTCAGTAATATTTCAGTAATATTGGAGTTAAGTAACTTTAGCAGTTAGATTCATTTGGAAAAAATTCTAGAAATCAATTAAAATGTAACAGCAAAAGAAATCTCAATCCCTACTGTAATTCTGCTCTGTAAACATATTAAGGTGGTTTTATCATATAATTTCTAGGACTCCAAGAATTAAGTGAACAAGCCTTGTCAAAAAGCCTGTAAGTGGGAATTTGCACTAATCATGGGACTTGAGCAATGAGGTTCCATAGAATAAGAAAAAGTACAAAAGCAAACATTGAGGCAACTGGATGAGCTGTGCTATTAAGCAAAAGAGTGAAGAAATCCAGTGTGAAAGATACTCATGGACAAAGAGCTTCAAACTTCAAACTTCCAAGGAGAATGAAACCGAGTGGGAGAAAAGTCTGCAGCGACACAAGTCTCCACCTACACCCTAGAAAACATGGATAAGCCAGGAAGGACAACAGACCACTATTTAAAAGAGGCTGGGTGACAAGAAGAAAGAATACAAGCTTGATAACAGAGTTAGCATGGGAGGATCACACTGGAAGAAGACCAGCAGCCTTTCCAGTAAGGGACAGTGATGCTGCAATTGAGGGAAGACTGAAAAACCCGAAATTCCTGGATCACAGAATGGCTCATTCAAGTTGGAACTCACACTGGTAGGAATAAGTGTGGGACAAGCAGAGAATGCAGACCTGCAACACTGTGCAGAAATTTATGTATCAGGGTTAGGGAAAAAGTCTGATACTGCATGGTAAAGAGCATTCATACAGACATGAGGAAGGGAAATAGGTCTGATGTGAGAATTTTCCAGAAGAGAAGAAATAGCTTGGAGGCAGGGGGAAGAGGACACTAACACTTCTACAGAAAATTTGATTCAGAGGGTATCGTTAGGAGGCACATCAGCCACTGTACACTGTGTTGAATACTTGTAAGAGCCTCCACTAAGGGGTACCTGCTGTAGCTTAAGCTGTACTGAGCCAGGTAATGATTAGCATTGACTCCATGATTCTCAGAAGGCTGATCAATCACTTTATTATACTATACTTATTAAGAAACCCATTGCCCTTACAGACAGTCTGATACAGTTTGACCTAATTGGTCCTTGATTCCAAATACAATCACCACTGGACAATTAAGAAATCACCCTTTGATAAATAAATCTCCATAACACATTCCACATGTTCACAACAACAGGTACAGTAAGCTAAGATAAGAATTGTTTATCATTCCTTTCTCTGATCTTCTCACAGCCTTCCCAGGACAATGCCTGGGAAAGTTGGGTCCTGTTGCTCTCTATGGCCAGAGAGCTGCTGCCACAGGTGCCTTTTATTGACATTCATTGACAATATTCAATTGTCACAAGTGGTTGCTGGACATTAAAAAGAAAAGGAGAATAATCTAGAGAAAAAATTCCTGAGATTAGGAACTCACTCTAACCACTACTTCCAACATCAATCAGCCCTTCAAACAGAACAGAAATTATTTACTTACTACTACAATAGCTCTGTAAAACATGACACTGTATGCCCATTTAATTACTACCTGTTCTCGAGCCTTCTCTAACTGTTGAACAAGGTCCTCCCGTTCATGTGCTGCAAAGTGGCGAGCTCCAACTTCATCATCTCCCAGTCTTTGCTTTGCTATGGTCATTCGAAGGAGCTGCCATAACAAAAACAGAATTTGGTAAGCAAGAAAACAGGCTGTAGCAGCAGAGTATATCTGTATTAGAAAGAATAAAGCTGCCAAACAGATGGTATTATTTAAATCAGAGGGAAGATTCTGAGCTGAGGGTCAAATCCAGTTTTAGTGAAAAAATCCAGTTGAACAGTCAAAGCATCCACAGGAATTCAATCAGACCCTGCAACAACAGTCATCAGAGTATACAAATTATGAAAGACCAAGAAAACACAGACATACGGTCAATGTTTTTTAGGAGTAACAGAAACTAATTCCACTCAGATTAAAACTAGAGAATTATAGAAAGCCTCTTCATAAATATGTAAATATTAAAATTCTCTACAGCAGAGAATTCTTTCCAGTTAATAAAAAGGGAACAAAGTGGCTTGTCCAGCTTCATTTTACTGACACAACTTAAAACCCTCCCCCTGTGCTACATCACTGCAGAATTTGTATCAACAGCTGCTAATACATTTGCTTATGCATTATTTTTTTAGTCTACTCACAAAAGCTAATTCATATCAAAAGCAAAACAATGGGCTAACAACAAAGAGACTCAGCCAAAATGCTCAAGCAGCTAATGAACTTCTGAGCTTGTGACTGCTGAAAACAGTCTGACTTGAATTAATACACACTTACATTCAATATCCAAAGCAAAAAGCAACGACCTTTAAAGGACCATGGAATATTAAATACCAATCTATAAAGCATTCAGCATTTACAGTTGTTTATACTCAGTACAACTAGGCCTCATCTTTAGGAGCTCCACAGAGACCAGGGAAACCCAGCACAATAACTAGCCTGACTTTCCCTGTACCTTTGACTGCACCAAGGAATTAATGCACATCATTATACTGCAGAGTTAGGGAAAAAAAATCAATCTTCTGAAGTAGAAGATTGTACATTAAAATCTATCTTTGGTATTTATGGGATGCCAGTCACCATAGCTACAATGTGCCAATTAAAATCCTGCTGATGCAAGACAGACTACCAAAATCATCCTCCCCACTTATTTCAGCTCCAGTTCAGTGCAAGCCACTGAAGCTAGTACAATGTGTGCTGATAAGAAGTTCACTTGTTCAGGGGAAGCTGTGGCTGCAAAAGTAACTGGTTTTGGCAAACTATACTTCACTATCCCCACAGGTGAAGTGCAAACTACTGCACAGTTTGTTAGGCTGAGTGGATACTAAGAGATATAACTCCTATTAATTTCTTTATCAAAACAAGTCAAAAAGGCAACTAGCAAATCCTAGAATGGTTTCATAGCTATTGGATTTTTTTAAATGCTAAAGTGCTGATGAACAAAAGGTGTGGTCATGTCATGTCATTTAATTCAGATAAACTGAATTTCTAGAATCTCTCTCGACAGTGACAAAGACCACACAAAACAAATGTAACAACATTTTGAGGTTTCAAAAAAAACTGGAAATGGAAAGAGGAATCACATTTTATTAATGCCTCCAAAGCCTGCAGCAGAGCAAAACTTGTGCATAACGCTTGGCATCAGGCTGGGAACTGGACCAAAGCTGTCACTCATGCACTATGACCAACTCTCCTCCAGCCCAGGAGGGGGTGAGGCATAAGATAGAACTGCAAGCAATTAGAACTTGCAAGGTCAAACAGTCTGTCAACAAAGGAACTCTTTATTTACTACCAATTTTGAGGCAAAAAACCCCAAAAACCATGAGGTCTTATGAAAAGAATACTTCAAACATCCAAATTCATCCAGCAAAAGCAGCATTATTAACATACACAAAATACAGTAAAATATCAGTCCATAAAACAACAGAGTGCTTCTTCCAGACAGTTGGCCAATCAGAGAGTTGACAGGGTAGAACAGGCCAAGTCGTTTAATTCTGCATTGCGAATGTCTCATGAGGCAGCACCACCTGCTATAAAATTCTTCCCTGAAAATGCTGTGACCCAAAGAGACACTGTTATGCCAGAGGTTTAAGGGTTTATTTTATATATTAGTGCTTTGTTATAAATGTTATACACTCCCCCCCAGCTGCTGTATTTTTGTTTCTGTCATTCAGAAATCACTGATGAAAAGACCACTCAACTTCATTTAGGTTAACACTACCCCTCAGGATTCAGTGAACAGCATCCACAGCTGAACAGATTTAAATTAATGGCACCTTCCCAGAGAAAACTCCTGTTTGTCAAGAACCTACAAACTGTTAACCAAAACAATTCACTGCTGCAAGCACCATCTTTTTATTTTAATATCACAGCTCTTCTTACATCACTTTCAGCTAAGATAATTATTTACAAAGTAGCAACACTGTATCAGCCCCACAATGCCTAAAATCAGCATCACTGGGATAGGTTCTGTGCAGGCTAGGAGTCCATAAACAATGCCTGCACCAAAGCTGGACACTCCTGATTATCAATAAAACATGCAGAAGAAGAAGCAAACAAGCACAACCGATTCTTCATGGAAGGCAGAAACCATCATGTTTAGCCATAGTCACAGCAACTGTCTTCACCCCATTATCTTACAAAATCTTAAAATGTGGACCAGAACTTACAAATATGCTACCTGAAATCCCAGTTCTGCCAAAACACACACACCCCATTTAACTCTTCTCCCTGTTAACTCTTCTCCTTGTTTAACTCTTCTCCCTGCATGAATGACTGTCTGCCTGGCAATAAGGATCTGACAGTCACACCGCAGCCATCGTTCCCCATGCACCTTCCGCTCGCTCAGCACTGCTCTTGGCAGCTTACAAAAGCAATTCTTTGCGTGGGTAGGGGTTCAGGTAAAGGCAACTGAGTCATCTTGTCTCAAATTTCTCTGAAGCTTTCCATTCTTTCCCTTTCACATGAGAAAATAAGATATTTTAACTATTTCCTTCTATGTTTTAGTAATTGTTTCCACGGATTGCTGCCAAAACATTAGGAAGAAAAAATATTTACCATAAAGATAGAAGAGTTTTCATGTGTCAGAACTTGTGAGATTGTGATCAATCATAAAAATAAATAGCCTTAGATATCTGTCACTGGAATAGTGCAGTCTAACTACTGCTGTATTTTTCAAACTGCAGCAACAAATCCTTCCAGAGACTGTCTGAACAAGTTTTATTATTTGTGCCAACAAAGTTCTACTTGAAATGAGAAGAAAAAATTACTCCAGTTAAACCAAATGCAAGTAATTTGTTACTGCCTGATGACGTGTTCAACATGATTTCAACAAGTAAAATATCTCCAGTTCAAGGGTTTCTTGCTAATCCAAGTGACTGTATCCTACTTGTAGCAAACATTAAAGTGGTGAAAAACAAGCCAAGCCATCAAAACATTTCTTTATCAATAGAACTAATGTGTGATATTTAAAGAGGTTTTTTTTTTTTTAGTCCTGCAAAGCTCTTGCCACTCAGTGACAAAGCCTGCATGAGTCACCCCTGCTCAGACATAGGCAGAATTGTTCATCCATAAGCAGCTTCCCTTGCTGCAAAAGCAGCTGTTTGTTCATCTCTTGCCAGAAGTAAGGCTGACGTAGACCAGCTGGGCAGGATGCCCTCCCTCACTTTGGAAAAAGCACTGAGAAGAATGCAGGCGAAAAATGTAAGAACAAGCAAATTACTATGTGTTTTTTTCTGTTTTTGTATATACCATGCATTATCTGGACTACAGTGCCTCAGGTAGCCCAGCTGCCAGTACAGAACTGATGAGCAGAAGAGAATGGCTTTGTGAACAAGCCTAGAATTTTATCACTGAAGCTTGTAGGGAGAGAAATCTGACACAGGAGGAGAGTGTTAAATCCCTCAGAGAGATGGGAATGCTTTTTTAGGCATTTTGAAAACCAGCAACCTGACTCTAAAATAAGCTCTGTTTCTCATTTACTCGGAGAGTGAAGAATGTGTTCCAAAAATGAAAATCCTAGTCTAAATTAATCCGTGTCTGATGCAGCTCTTTCCTCCCACTCTGTATTTAGTGATGCACTATTTTGCACCTTTCAGAGAAAGGCACTTTGGGCAGAATAACTCCTTTTGTACTTTTCCACTCATTTTGAGGATCATGAATTTAAATTCAAGCTGAGAATACAGATGTCATAAAGATAACTATCTAATACCAGGTTAGCCCACAAAGATGAACCTAAACAGTGCCATTTCAGACACAAAAAGGTAGGTTCTGTGTTACGAAGGTCATGTATTGTCATAAGGAACTACAATAGGTACATAACCTTGATACTTAAATGTAGTGTGGTCTTCCTACCTTTGTTTTCTGTTTGTACTTACAAACCCTTGCTATCTCTTCAGGACTGGCTTGGGAAAGGCTATGTGGCATAATATTGGTGCTGGAGAACTGAAAGGCACTGACTTCTACACTATATTACAGTTCAAGCAGTAACATGCAAATGAAAATAAACAGTGGGAAATCTGGTCTTTGAAGAGTTGAGCAAGTTATGCTGAATGCCACACATACTACAAATTCAGGTTTCACTTGAACTTTTCCCAGTTCTATGAACACCTTGAAGGGAGGTCTTTGTGACAAACAGTGAAAAAACTTGCATTATCACAACATATTTATGTTTAAAAGAAAATAAATAAAATAAACTTAAATGGAAAAAGACAAACCCCATCTGAATAATTAAAAGCCATGCCATTTTTATTCAAATTTTAAAATCCTATAATTTAAAAACTGTAGTTGAGGGAGGGAAGCTATCATTATTTGTTTCAATTTTTTACTTTGTTAATCACCTCAGCTCTCCAATTCAACCTCTCACTAGTTTGATCTCTGAATGTACTTTTGCATAAAGCTCCAGCTGTGTATGTTACACACATTTGGCTTGAGTTTAAATATTTCAATTAATGGAGACAACAGGAGTTTGATTAATACCAAATGGCAGATTTTGAGTAATGTTCCATATAACTTGCTAAATTTAGCAATGAAATAAATTGGTTATGTAAGGATAATGGGATGAGGGCTTAATAGAAAGCTCACTATACATGTTTCTGATCAACCATTCCACATTTTTTAAGGGAAAAATTATGCTCTTCCAGCATCTACTAAAATTTTTCTGTTCAGTACAAAAACCTGGAAGTTATCACATGTAGAACACATGCTTATCTGTACCTATTGTAAGAGGAAAGACCAATAATAAAATATGTGTTTAAAAAAAAAGAAAGGAACACAAAAAGTCTGAGAGCATTAAAGCAAGGCTAAATACAAAATATATAGTTAAGGACAACAGAGAAAAAGCACCATACAAAAATACATAAGAAGCACTTAATGGTATCCTTGATAGCTTCTGTAGTTTCACTGTTCTATGTACTTTTGTAATTAAAGTATTCTAGAAGTTCTGTAACCCATTATTTTGTTTTCCTAAGAAGTAAATGCAAAACACTAGCCCATTTTACACATTCCATACCATTTACTGGCAGTTTGTAATACCTTATTGTCCCCTTGTACTTCTCCCAGTCTCTGTTGAAGCTCTCCAATCTCTTCTCCAAGATGTTTATTTCGATCTTGAGCCTCACTCAGTAGTTGAGCAAGGTTTGCCTAGAAAAGGAGTAAATATCAGTCAGAAGTCAGTGTCTGTGGAGAGAAGTGTAAGTAGTGCTTGAAAAGAAACCCTTGAATGTGCTTGAAAGAAACCCTTATCTACCAACAATCTTTATTTTTATTGTTGGTGGTACCCAGACTTCATGCTTCATTAGAGAGATAACAAGAAAAGTCACTTGGGTTCCTTTATCTTTCTATATAGTAGAAAATACATACAGTATGAGTGCATATGGACTCCCAGAACAGCAGACAAACCCCAAATGAGACAAAGTGAGAACATCTACGCTGGTTCCAGTATCATGGCTGGTGGGAAGAATTAAATGCAGAATACTTTGACAATATTTATACAAAGCTGCCAAAATAATAGTTTTAAACTTGCATATAATTAGACAAAAGGCACAGCTGAGAAAGAATTATGATACAATGAAAGTGCTTAATAGCATCTAGAGCAGATTTCCAGCCAGTAAAGAGGCTGTCAGCCAAAGTCCCTGTCCCTATATGGAGCTATACCATGGATATCTACTACTGCAAAACTTCAAATATGACCTGATTTTTGTTGTTAGTGTTATGTGTAGTAGATATAATCCACGCCATTTCTAGTATGATATATGTGATATTGAATATCTGTTGGAGTATACACGTTTGTATTAGGAGTCCCCCCACCCTCGCAGGAGAAACCTGGTGTGTGTTGAAACCCGATTTACAAGTAAAAGGATGTGGCTGGGCCAGGAGATGGGCCGTGTCTGGAGAGACACGGGGACCCCAGGCACTGATCACTGCGTGAAGGACCCGAGATGGGTATAATGGAAATCCTCGGGCAGATACATGTGAATGCAGCCTTCCCTTAAATTTCATCAAGGGATTTAACAACTCCGGACACTGAATTGTTCTTCCTCATCACCAAGCAAGAAAATCCTATTAACCTATGGAGTCTGAATGGAAGAAAAGACTGTCTTGGCCTCAGGCGGAATTTTCCCTATAAAAACCGCTTGTGCCAGGATGGAGGTGTGGGCATAGAGGAAACCCTCTGCTGAGGCTGACCTCTTTGCTGCACACCCAGTGCCGACCCCGGGCTCGGCTCTGTTCTTTCCTTGTGGCTGGCTAGATAGAATTTGATTGCAAAATAAATATTTTATGTTTTTCGTTTTTAATTTGGCTGGACAAATTTTCATTTATAACATTAGGTATCACCTAGATTCTGGAAAAACAGTGGTGAAAGCTGGAGTTTAAAACCCAAGCACTCCACTTCCCACCCAATAGTTCAAGTTAAAAGCAGTCATTCACATTAACCTACTAAGTTAGCAGGGCAAGCAGTCTTATCATCTTACAATTTAGTTACATCAGTTTGATCACTAACCAAAAAATAAGTGCAATCTGCTCTTTTCCCATATATGCTATCTGAAAATGAGCAAATACTACAGGCAAATTTATTCCATTTTTACCCTAAAAATGTCTCATGAATACACAAACATTGACTCAACACAAGAAAAACCTACCAATGACAGGTTTTCTAAGAAAGTTAGAATCATAGTGGCTAAGGTGCAACCTTTCTAGACATTGCCTATAGACAGCTTGGAGTGTCATCCATTGGCATAAATCTCAAGAGTATTAAAAGAAATTTTAAAAGAATTTTTGGATCTTTTAAGTATGACTTATTTAAGCCTCATGAGTCACTATCTCAGAGCCATGCTTACACTACTCCCTGGATTAGAGTCCAGTGCATTAACTGACTGTAATACATCAACTGACTGTTCCTAGTTCTCTCTTGGTATTTTAGGTTTAGTTTTAGATTCCCTACCTGCTGTGCTTCTCATTCAACTCCCCCATTTCTCTATTCTAACATCTCTCTTTTTCAATCTCTTTTACCCAGTGATTCTACTACCCCATGAGTCCAATAGGATGTTTTAATAAATTTTATCTTTACAATTCATACACTGTAAATTCAACAAGGTATCTAATAGCCATTACTGCAATCTTGCTCCTTGTTCACTAACTACTATTTCTACATGTCCTGCTTTACATTTAAGAGAACTATTAAGAGGAATGTATTAATGTGAATAGTAACATGAACATAGCTATGCATGTGTACGACCATTTGCAGGATAAGACTATTAAGCTACCATCAAGTAGAACTTTTGTACATTACTATTGAAGAAGATAACTCCAAATTCCAATTGGCCTAAATTAATAATAGCTTCAAACTTTTAAACAGGAAAAATAACTCAAGAAACTGACAACATTCTACTTGATGAATAAGAAGCATAAGTCACTGCTACAGCTTCTGTATTTCTTATGCTTTGAGACCAAAAGTTCAGACGAAAGTCAGGTAAAAAGCATTAGAGTATTTTTTAAACCACTGACAAACCTGAGGACTGCAACAAATAATTTGGGGGAAAAGTGTAATAGCAAAAGAAGCCTATAAATAGCCAATTTATAGCCAATACAGGACTAAAATTAAGCTGCTTCTAATTTTATTTTCAAGACAACAACCATTCAAGCAATGCAAAAGATTGCTCATGTATGCTTTGGTAGACTGATCTTTTTCCTATCTCTTAAACATATAGTAAAAGAGTCATTCACAGGACAAATGAATCAAGGAGCTTCAGAACACATTCAATCAATGGTTTTGAAAAGTACTTCTTAATGGCCGTTGAAAAGAAAGAAAACAAAGACCCCACATTTGCAGGAAATTATATTTAAACTGAAGTATCTATGGCTACTGTTTAGATGCATTTTTAATTTTTTTTAAACAAAGCTGACTTTCAATAAAGCCTGCGTTAGTTAAAAGGAATATGATTTGCACAAACCTCTCTGAAACACCTCTATATATAAAGCTCCTTTTTATGATGAATTGGCACAACTCTTAACACTGCAATAGCACATGTAATTTCAACACCTGGAAAGAACTCAATCTCACTAATCAGTGTTTACAACTGTAACACCAGGATTTCAGCAGTCTGTAGTTAAAACCTGGCTCACAGTAATGGCAGGAAAGGCATTACCATTCCTATACTAAATCTTCTGCTCAGATTTATTTCCTTTAAAACCATTTCTCTGGGGTTGCAATTCTATGCTGAATTTTATTTGTCAGTCATATAAATGACTTAACCTGACAAAAAGCTTTATACTCACGACAGAGGTTTTGGAAGAAACTTTGTTTCGAAACAAAGACTTTTAGACACCAAAATAAACCAGCTTTGTTTGACCATGCCAAGAGCATTACAATGAGCTAAGTATAGATTTGCTTCTTCCTGCAAGCCTTGTATTGTACTTGTATTAAACTGAAACAACCAAGCTATGTCACAGAAGTAGTCTCAAGCAATTACTCATTTCCCTGCTTAGAGGTTACATACAATGTATAATTCAGACTGTTACGAATTTCAAAGGTTTTGGCAAGACCTCATTAAAGCTCTTGGTTAAATATGGATAGATGGAGAAATACTTGATTTTCTAAAGTGCTCTATCAGGCTTAAAGACAGCCAGCCAAGAGGATATACTGATTAATACCTGGACTTGGTACTATTTCTTTGGCATATATAAGGAAACATAACATATGCTTGAAAGATGATAAAACTAACAATGGAGGAGTGCCTTAGTGAACCTGCAAGCACATATTTTTTGAGGAAAGGGGAGAAATCTATGCAAAGGCAATGGCAATTCATTTTTCCATTTGGCAACTTCTTTTCAATATTCATAGAACAAACACAGAATTCACTCAGAAATCCAAGATTAGCTACTTCAACAGACAATAAAGCTCATATCATTTACCCATGCAACATAGAACTCCCTGTAAATTAGACAAATTCAGCTTCTTTAAAGTCAATTTCTTTGAGAGTTTCTTTTGATTTTAGGTGAAGTCTTTAAAAGACTGCTGAAACTGTGAAAGACTTTACTTCTTTCACTCATACTACACAAAACTAACTGTAAAGTACTGATGAAGGGAGGTTTCTGAGCCATGAAAAAAGGAGGGAAAGATGCAGAGGTACCTTTCTGCTGCCTCATATTGCCTTCCCCCTGCAAGGACCCACAGCAGTGGAAACTGTTTCTCCTACCCACTTCTCAGTGAAGCTGTTTCTAATACAAAATAACAAGTATTGCTTCAGTGCTGTCTCTATAGCTGGCCAGTATCAGACAAGCTTCCAGAGCTCTAGCCACATTCCATTTCTGGCAGGTTCTCTGGAGCCTCTGCAGCACAACAAGCTATTTGTTTTAAATGCATTTGTTATGGGAAGCTTGCATGTATCACAGAATCGAAGAATAGCTGGAAGGAATTCATAAAGATCCTCAAGTCCAACTGCCTCCACCTCACAGGACTGCCCCAGAAGGAAGTCACATACTTAAGTGTTGGCCAGATGCAGTCTGAGCTCTGGCAGGCTGGGTGCTGCAGCCACTTCCCAGGGCAGCCTGTTCAAGTGTCCAACCACCTTCTCACTGGAGCATGATTTGAGCACTGTCTAAACTCCCACTGCAGGGCAACCACAGCCAAAAATCCCATCAGAAGATAAGAAGAAAGGAGAAAAAGATGGCTCTGAGAGTGCCAAGTGAAGTGTATACTTTTATTACATAAAGGAAAAAAAGCACGATATATCAGAACAGACCAGAGAGTCAAAAATGCAATGGGATGGTCCTCCTTTTCGACTTAGGCTTTGCTAAAATTTGCAAGAACATTTTTTTGGGACAAAAGGTAGAAAAGAACTTCACTTTAAGCTACAGATGAGCGTCAAAAATACTGACAAAAATATCCATAAACACTTACTGACATAAGCCAGTAAATATCTGTCAGGCAGCAATAGATCTTTGCTCACTAGTGACCAATGGCCTGATGAGAAAAAACCAGTAACTCCAAATAGTCATCCCTGGCATTATGCACTACACTGGAGTTTGGTTCCTTTAATCATTTTGCAAATCTAGCTGCACATACACAGAACGTTACTTTTCTTCACAGCACTTAAAAATGATGGATAATAATGGTCTTTAATACAGCTCTCAATTCTTTTGCACATAAATCTTATCCAATACTTTAAAAAAGGAGAAAAAAAGGCAACTTTTTGCCTTTAGGGTACTCCCTGAAAAAGTAATATCACAAGGGGGAAGAGGGGGAAACTTCCAACATACCTTTACAGTTTAGAAGTTTTTTTAAATACAAACATTCCTATATTGCAATTTATAGTCTTTTATGTTTGTTGCAGCCACACCTTCAAACAAAGAACACTGAATTATAGGTCTGACAGAAAAAGGTTTGATGAAATATTCAGCACACTTGACCGATTACAAATTTAAGTGCAGTTTCTCCTCCAATGAATTAATTTGATTGCAACGGCTGAATTAATACAGAAAAACCTGTTTTACTTACCAACTACTACTGTTCACTCCAAGATATGTAAATTGATGACTACCCTTACCACTAGCTTCCTTGCAATAAAATCCCAAAATCATTGTATTTTTCTAAAAACCAGAGAAGACTTTTAAAATTACAGATGTTGCATATGCAAACAAAAATACACTTAATATGGGTTGTATTTTCACACTGAAAAACAACACCAAAAAATCAAAGCTTTGTCAAGCAGTCACCTGACACAGAACAAGAGAAAATCCTCTCCTAAATATTTTGAACTCCTACAGATACCTTAAACTTTGAGATAATGCACAAAAATAATCAAAATCCCTTAAACATTTTGAGTGTTGTAATTAATTGACAGAATATTTATTGAGAGTACTCAGGTGCAGAGGTGTGCACAAGTGTCTCTCTATTCCATTAGGGTAAGACACATCCACCAGAGAAGAAGCTGTTGTACACATCAGGCCTGAGGGACTATTATATCTATTAGAATGAGCATTTCTTCTCTCCTAGACTTCACTGGTGCACTTGGCAGCATTAGGTAAATAGTTGGACTCGATTATCTTAGAGATCTTCTGCAATCTAAATGATTCTATGATTCTGTGTTAGTGCAAAACCTATTTGTTGAAGAAACAATGGTGTCACTTCACAAAACATGACTCCTATTGTGGCTAACAAGTTCTAGGTTTTACATACTACCACCTGCTCTGACCAATGGAATAGAAGATTTCAGTGTCCAGAAACAAAAATCTCTCTACTGGCTGAGTTCTTGGAGCCAGCACATTTTGAAATCCATGGGAATATTGCCTTCTATGTGTTGCAAGGACAAACAATGTCACTGTTTTCCAACTGCTACCTCATGCTATGGGAGTCAAACACATGCACCTACAAACCAAAGAGAAGTGCACTGGTCCACCTTCGGCACATGCATAATGTTTTTCATCTTCAAACCCCTTGTAGAGAGGAGGAAATCACATTAATCTTCACACCACCACTGTAAGATAAATACAAAATTATTCCTTACCCTGTAGTGTATTTTAGCCACAGATTTTATCTCATAGGACACTGAATGCAGCTTTTGCACCTTAACACAAGGCTAGCAAAACTTAGTGAATTCATTAATTTACAAGAAATAGCCACATTAGTCATTATTTATGATCATGTCATGAACAGTCATAAGGTAATCCCTCAAGTTTGTTTCAGAAGTGAAGTGTGATAGCCAAGTACATTGAGCTAGAAGCCGGAAGTGAAATGCATCAAAATGGATCCATTTGTGGTATGTCACAGCACAATCCTGTCTGGAACCTCCGGTTTTTCTGATGTTATGCCTGCCCAAAAAAGTCATGTCCACAGACATATCATTAGCAGGAGACAAGCTGTCTGACCAACATCTCAGTGAGTGGGTACCATGCTACTGTGATACCAGTGGCCCTTGAAGCAGTCAGAATCTTGGTTTGAATGAATCACCTTGGGATATCTACAGATAACTGTGACAGCATTGCGGGCCATGACCTTCAGGTTCTCTGGTGGGCCTTTTTGGCTGGTAGGAAGATTAACCATCAAGCTGTGTTCTGTACTAGGAATACATCATCATTACATTATGGGACTCAGTACTGGGAGCCTCAAAGACACTTCTATGACCATGGGATCCTCTCTAAGACTCAACAGCTGCCTGGGAGACTCAGGATCCACATGAGGCAAAAGTATGTTTGGCAGTAGGCTGGAGAACTTCAAAAGGAGAGCTTTACTCTTGAAATTATGTGAGAGGGAATAAGGAAGCTTAGGATAGGGAGTCCAGGGATGATGGGAAGAAAAAGTACTTAGCAATTCACAAAGCAACTGAGCTGAAGTGTAATTCCTTTGACCATAGGCATGTACAGAAGGAGATTACCATGGAAGAGCCTTGTAGGAAAGCTCTAAACCTGTACCACAGAACCAGCACACTCAGATGCCCCTCCAAGGTCTCTTAACACATGTAGCAGGGGGAATAAACAGGAGGAGTTTGAAGACTGTGTTCAGTTACAGGGTTATAAACTCTGGGATCATGGAGAATAGGTGGAATAGCTCATACAGCTGGAGCGCTGTGATGAAGGGATACAAGCCCCTTAGAAAGGAAAGCAAGAAGGCGAGGAAGGTTCTTGCCTCCTCAACCTTTTTTCTGTGAGAGCACTCAAACACTTGAACGGGATGCCCAGAGAGGCTGTGGAGTCACAAAGAATCAAAACCATACTGAAAATGGGCAGTCTGTTCTAGGTGGCTGTGTTTGAGCAAGAAGATTGGACTCTAGCTGACCTCAAGAGCTGTCTTCCCACCTCAACTCTTCTGTGATCTTGTGGTGTTCCATTCCATTTGATTCCTTATACATTTAAAATACAAATCTAAGACCTCCCCAGTGACATACGCATTGCAGCTTTATTCTTGACACACAGCCCCACTGTAAACCCACTATCTCCAACTGAGTGGTCTCACTGAGATCAAATTAAGGAAAGCATATTTAGGGACTGTGGCCCAGCATAGTTGTTTTTCTAACCATGCATTTTCCTTCATTGTTGTTTATTCAAAGGATCTCATTTGTATTAAAAGAACATCCATTTCATATAGTCAAAGGATTCACTGATCTGTTACTTTAATAGCAAAGCTTCTCCTACACTGAGGCTCTACTGAAAATTTAAGCAATGTAGATGAAAATAACAGGCAGTATATATTAAGCTAGGAATCCAATCCATGTTTTTTCTTTAAGTTTCCCAGTGCAGCAACACTCGCTAACAGACACCTAGTAAACTTCCATTAAAATGTCCTGTATCACAGTTAATGCATATAAATATATATCATTGCAGAACTGTAGAATAGTAGAATTTCTATTTATATAGGATGCCCAGCAGAGGCTACGAATACAGAGAAATATTTTAACATGTCTTTCAAAAAGGGGAGTGTCTGTTGCTTACCATTGTGCTGGTTTCAGCTGGGGTAGAGTTAATTTTCTTCACAGTGGCTGATATGGGGCTATGCTTTAGATTTGAGCTGAACACAGGGCTGATAATATAGAGATGTTTTTGTTCTTGCTAAGCAGGATTTACACAGAGCCAAGGCCTTTTCTACTTCTTGTATTGCCATGCTGGCAAAGAAGTTGGGGGTGCATGGGAGGCTGGGAGGAGACAAAGCCAGGACAGGTGACCCAAACTGACCAAGGATATTCCAGACCATGTGACATCATGCTCAGTAAATGAAGTGGGGAGAAAAAAGAGGAAAGGGGGGTGTGTTAGGAGTGATGGAATTTGTCTTCCTAAGTCACCATTATGCTTGAAAGGGCCCTGCTCTCCCAGGGATGGGTGAACACCACACCTGCCTATGGAAGTCATTGTTTTGCTTTGCTTCGGTGAGCAGCTTTTACTTTTCCTACAAAACTATCTTTATCTCAACCCACAAATTCTGTAGCTTTTGCCCTTCTGATTCTCTCTCTGATCGCCCTGGTGAGGCAGTGAGTAAGAGGCTGCGTGGCTGGTATTAAACCATTACAAACATGTCTGAATGAATTTTACCATAAAACACGCTCTTCTTAATTCCTATTGTCCTGAAACATTTTGCCCCTCCATTACTTATCCAAGAATTACTCTACACCTGAGTCCATAAGACATTATAAAACTACCTTCAACCACATAGGCATGAAGGGCCAGGAAAGCACTGACAGCTCACAAGCTGTGAACACTAATGGTGAAACATCTATAGTAGAAATAAAACTTCTGTGCACCGTTTCTCATTTTCTGCTTCTGCTGGTTGGCAGAAGGCAATACACACAGAGCATTCTTTGGATAGACTCATCACAGTATCATAGAATTGTTTAGTTTGGAAAAGATCTGAGATGTAAATGCAGCTTTGAGAGGGAACACATTACAGAGCACTGCATGTGAAGATACCTTTAAGTAACAATTTTGCAAAACCAGATTTTGAGTTAGCTGCTTGCTGACAGAAAATGCCTGGTTACATGGTATTTCCATGAAAATTATGAAAATTTTGTGCTGAAAAACAGGATAAGAAGGCATGGTGGAAAACAAGACATTTTATCACCAAACATAATTGATAATAAAGGGGAAAAAATGAAGACAACAAGAAGACAGTAGCAATTCCAACACACCTATTACATTTAAGGTCCTAGACTGGAATTTCAATAATAAGCAGTAATTTCTCAATTGTGGTAAAGCAATGCAACGGACAGCAAACTGTTAAGCATATTGTGTTTTCATCTTATTCTGACCATGAAAACAGTATGCACTTTTGTGTGGTGTAGAATTCATTGGAAGATCAGGGTCTCCTTTCATGAAGTGACTGAGGTCACAAACTTCTCCCAGCACGCATCTAGGGTTCCAGGAAAAAAGGGAATGGAAGAAGCACAAAGGGGAGAGAGAACTTCACTCTTTCTTAGGTGAGAAAATGCTAAGAAATGTAGGTATGGTAATAATGGAAAAATATTCTTAACTTTATTTTATTATGCCCTGATGCATTTCTCAAAGCAAAACTATACTCTTCTTCAGAAAGGTTGCACTAACTACTCTAGGTTATCCACCTTGTATGCTACAGACACATTTCTCAGGAAAATAAAAACTCAAGAAGTACACTAACAGTCTACTACTGTACAACCTAACATATATATTGTTCTAGGAGGGAACCTATCAATGACCCTATTTTCTTTCTTTCACTGCTACCTAGCATGAATACATAACTTCCTCGGGAAAAAAAAAAAATTACTCCAAGGTAGATTATTAAAGGTTTTTGAAGCACTTGCCCTGTAAAGACAAATCATTAAAACTTAATATAATCACATCTTCTGAATTTAGACTGAATTTGGCTAGTAGTTTAGAAGCAACTGTGAGTTTTATTTCTTTTGAAAGATGAAAGATTGATTAGAAGAGCTATGGGACAGCAAATCTCCCTTCCTACTCTGATCCTACAGATCATTCTCTGTAATGATCCATACGCTGCTTTGGTTTTTTTCTTTCAACTGGATATTCCTCAGCAACACTCAGAATGCACAAACTTGTATCTGGTCATAAAGTTTTATTAGAATTCTGTTGAAATAACAGAACTGCAAATAAATTATGCTAAATAATGAGGAAGTGAAATGATTCTACACTGAGCCACTGACTTCTTGGCAGCTATTTGTTTAAGTGCCTGAAGGAGTGATTATATTGCCTCTGGAAGTTTAGTTTAAAGCAACCAAAACCCTAAGCCATAAAAATTTAAGCAAATAGCAAGAACTACATGCAATTCTCAGGGAAAGGGTGATGAGTAAAAATTCTGATCCATTAACAGAATGTAATAACTATGTTTTAAACATAGTTAAAAGACTTCCAAAACTAGTAATTACAGCAACAATTTTGTTCTTTTAGATTGTCCTCATCTCCCTGCTCCACACATTAAGTTTTGGGTGCCATATTTCTCTATAAATTAATAAATTTTAAGATGTGACAACCAACATTCTGCAACAGGGACATACTGTGGGTATCCAGGAACAAAAATGCATGCAAGCAGGCAAAAAGTTTTTCAGGGAAACCATAAAATGCAATTCTTATTGTTTTTACAATTTATAACTCATAGAGTCAAGTGGCCTGGGAGAATACTTAATGGAAAACAGCCCTCACAACAATAATTTAACAATTATGGAAAGCAGACAATGCATTCCCAGCTTACTTTTAAGTATGAGAAGTCCTGTCACAAATCCATTTTAGAACTCAATATGGAAGAATGAACAAAAAGAAGAGCAATGTCAAGTCTCTGTACACTGACCAATTTCAGCCTCAGGTGAATATGAAAGCAATAGCCATATATTCTATAGTTCAGGTATTTCACAGTGAGATGTGTAGACAAAAGCAGCATTTCACAATTTAAAGACTGAGCTTTTCAACATTCAGAAATGCTTGCCTTTTTACCAGATCTCTTAATTAATATTTTTATTCTTTTGCAAAGTACTTTTGTAGCAGATAAGTAACATCAGTTGAAAAAAAAAAATCCTACCTGTTTCCTCTTTTCAGGTGGAAGTGATGGGTCACCATCCTACAAATAAACAGATCTATTTTATTGGCAGCTTATTTATGAAACCATAAACTATATTAATTCTGTGAATCTAATTGTAGAACATGTATTTTAACTAAAATATTATCATTTTTTTTAAATATTGCTGGTTAATACCAGTAATACTAACTTTAACATTAAAAAACATCTAAAGTTGAAGATTTGTTTACATTTCTAAAACAGTAGTTCATTACAAACTTCTGTTGCATTAATTTTCATATTGGTACATTAAGTTGCTATGGAATGCTAATACCACAGTCAGTTTTTAAATGGAATTATCACTGAAACTAATTTCCTCAGAGCATGCACTGCATTTCTGTGTCCTATATAACAAGCACTGCCTCATCACTGCAGAACAAATGAGTAATAATATGATCAGGACTGTGCAACTGCAGGACTACTGCAAACAAGTACCTAAACATTTTTACAGCAGCCACTATGGACTTTTTTCAAATTTTTTTTTGAGGTTCACCTTTGTCCCCCAGTTATACAGTCTTCATAAAGAACAACCTACAATCAGCTCCCGATACTTCTTTTTCAGAGACTGGTGTCGTTCCCGCAGCTGGTTGGCCATAAGTTTGTACTGGTCTCTTTCTTGTTGACAGGTGTCCAGCTCTTTGGAAAGGATGAGCAATGCCTCCTTTTTACTTTCGAGTTTCCTTTTGCACACCAGATACTGCAGAAGAGAAAAAAACCCATATAAGTAACAAGGCATTTCCACCCAAGCCAGTACTGAATACAAGAGGCTCAAGTTCCTCTGTGAAAAGTTGGAAGACTACACAGTATCAAAGTCTGCCACAAGTTGTTTTAACTTACTACTGCCAATCATGGGGAAGATAGCTCGTATAGAAAGCTTGAAATCCATCTGTAAGCCTACATGTTCACCTGACCACAGTGACTTAGAAAAATTTACCACTTTGAGTTTCTCGTTCTTTTCTTTATATGCAACAGCATGAGGAACCTTGCTATTTGCCCAGCAGCACTGACAAGGCTGCTAGAAGGAAGAAGCATTAACAAAATCCCATTTCTACATGTGTTCACAATATCCTGCTCCCAGCTAGCAACCAATCATTCCTGCTTCACTTCCCACTGCCGTCCTTCTCCCCACTACCAGCAATGTACTCTGGGCTCAGCCTCCCAGCTGGACACTGAAGTGGGACTATGTTACAGCAGAAGGGGCTGCAGGAATGATAACCAAAATTTACCTTGACTATGAAACAATTACAGTGTGATGTCCTAATGCCACACTAGAAGAAACTTAATTATGCTGTCATACTACAGGCATATACTCATTTGAGGCAAAAAAATGGCAAATAATGCTGGAATGCTACACACACCTAAAAGGGGAAGAAAAGCAGAGATGAGCCTTCCTCTGCAGCCATCATTTCTCATGTGAAGTAGTCATGCACTAAGTAAATCAGAAGTTGCAAATCTTAGCTGTTCTGCATTAGTCTGATCTGCTTCATGACCTTACCACATTGAAAGAAGAGTAACATGTATGTTATCCTCAATGTTACCTACCAGAACTTTCAGGTAACTTTTACTTAACAGGATGTTCAATCAGCAGATTCTTACTACCCATTACTTGACACTGCTTATGCTAAAGTATGTATTTCTATTTCTAATGTTACTGACATATGATGTGGCTTTAAATACTTTCTGAATGTGATCTGAAAGAGACCAAATACCATAGCAGTCATGAAAACAATTTACAGTTTCATTATATCCTCTGACAAGAATACTTTGTCATTATGGGCTCTTGCATAAAGCAACAACATCAGCACTTCCATACTGTTCAAGTCAGTGCTGTTCTTTGGGACAGAAATCATTCTTTGTATGTACTACTTGCTTGAAATTAACTTTGTTAACCTCAATTTGAAGTCAATGAGAAAGGAAAAAGTGAGTTTGGTATATTAGTACAGACAACCTTTTCCAAAAATAGTAAATGCTTAGTTGCAAAAAAAAGTGGGGAGGAAATGAGAAAAGCAGTTCCAAGAAGGATTTGAACTCTCAAAAAGGACACTTCCACCTTGGATTAATTTTATTTCTGGCAATACTGAAGTTGAAGTCCTGCCATAAATTTTCTGGATTATGATGCCTTGGCATCAACAAAGGCAAGTATACCTATGTACTTATGTCCTTACTGATACCTTACACAAATGTCAAATTCCCTGATAAAGAACTGAAAGGTATGAGAAACTAAACTTGAACATTGTCAGTAAGTGATTATAGTAAACTGCTTCAAACTTCATAAAGTAATTCCTTCCCTTATAGTGAAATATTTGTCAATCTTTCTTCTTTTTCCCCCCTGTTTCATCCCCTGACTAAGTAATTCTAAAGCAAGCCTTTGTAAAATTGTTTTTAAGTATTAACAGTCTGATAGAGTAGTTGCAAATAAAAATGAGTAAAAGCAAACCTCACAATCACTTAAATAAAATAAATCCCAACCCAACAGCCTAATCCCTGAGCCAAGTAGCCTGTCCTGTTCCTTTACCAGGAAGAATCCCATGAAGAATGAAGCTGGCCCATCCAGCCAACACCTGTGTGGAGTGGAGCACCCTATACCACGCATACAGTGTGAGTGGAAAGAAGCCAAACATCTTACCTTATACACCCACAGTACTGCAGGTGCCTGCAAGCCTTGCCTCAGGTGCTGCTGGGTGAAGCCATGTATGAGACTCAGGCGTGAACCAGAGCATGTGGATTACGCTGTAAAACCCAGTACTTAGCCAGCAGGAAATACAGACCTAGCAGCAAACAAATCTTGATTCTGCCATGAGTCACAGCCCTCTACAAAGGACACACTCAGAGCATATGAGAAGGCTTCACCTTTTACAGCAGCACAGGCAGGGGCTGGGGAATTCTCCACTACCTATTAGCCTGAGGATAATGAACCATAAACAGATTGTGGGGACAGTAATATTGAGAGTCTAAATGCAAAGGAATAAAGATGGCCTCCTTGTTTAAAATCTGTTTTAACTAGATGAACTAAATACTGATGATATTGGCATCTCTCCTCAATTTACTGTTCGGATTTTACTACAAAAATGACCAAATAAAAAGACTTTTTGAAGTAATTTTTGCCTTTTACACATATTGACTTTCCCAAATTAATAGAATAAAACCAGTAATAACATAGTAATTTGTTTCCATGGGCTTATGGTACAAGAAACAATAAAGCCAGAGCATTTCTGTAGAATCTGATTATTCAACAGGGCTATGTTTGCAGTTGCCATTACCATTACTGAAGAAAAACCAAATTTCACAAAGACAGACCTCAAAGAGTTTATTCAATATATTTGTTTCTGAATGTTGAAAAACAATGTAATGCAGAGCAATAATGGCCATAAAATGACCTAACAGCTGTATACCAGAAATGGGTTCTAGTCAGGGAAATAATTGAGTCCCATCAGCAATTTCCCTTATATAGACAAATAAGTGTAACAAAATTGGTATGCTGACAAAAAGAACATAGGAGTGCGATAAGTTGTTTTGGAGCAATGAAAGCAATAACGCAAATTTTCTCAAACAGTCTGAAAAAAAGCATTCAGTCGATGCTTCTGGCATTCACTCATGCAGGGACTTCTTCCTCTGCAACTGAAGGAAAGCCCACATATCAGGTGTTGTTTATCAGTGAGACAAACAAGTGAATTCTATTATGCACTACAGTTACTGTGAAATATTCATATTATCTTTTGTTTCTTTTTAATTATTGGTACAAAATAATCTATAAATTCAAAAAACAAATGAAAACCAGCTGCTATACATTCAATCTAAAAGTTACTATGTACAACTTTTCATATCTGCCTAGTGGCTTTTATCTACCAATGTGCTGTTATCTGCAATAAAGTAAATTATAATTGCTACAAGGAAGAACATAATAATTAAAGGAATATATATGACATCCTCCATTACTGCCTGAACTGCTTTACAGCCAGATAACTACTGTAGTGAAATTGAGTAAAAAGAGTCTGACATTACAGTAGAGTGTAACTGCTCCAAGGTGACCCTCTACATCGAACACTTACTATTTGTCCATCGCTATTTTTAGTCACAAATCTCAGTAGATCTCATTAATGACGCTGTAGACATGGTCTAATAATCTGATGAAGCTGGGACACGGTCAAGGTTTTAGACTTTCTTTTTCTAAACCAACAAACACACTGAATTCCTATCAGATTTTTTTTTTAATTTGTACAAATTATTGGCCTATATTTTGGTATTTAATGACAATTAATGTCATGGAAAACATGTAATTTTCTGAGAGTAGAACAGAGATACTATCTCCAGTCTGTACTTTAGAATCACTGTGGATCATATTCTGTCTTCTCTTGACACTTGAGGGCCTTGTATCTTCAAATACTGAAGGGTTACTACATTACATTGGGCCTTGAAACCTATCACCTACCATGCTCTCTGGGAAACCTTGAAGCTTACTCCCCATCTTTTAACAAGAGATCCAACTGCTACCAAACTGCCTTAAGCTTTATCAAATTTCTCCTGACTGTAGTCCTGGAGACAATTCTGTTGTAGAAACTGAAGGGTCCCAAAATGCATTGCAATCTCACTGGGATGTTTGTAGACCGTGTTTCTATAATGTTGCTCCCCTTGACTTCAGATTAAATTGTTAACTTATCTGAAAGAGTCAAGCACTCAGACCTAGACAAATACACTATTATTGGCCATTTGCTTGCCATCTCACTTCCTGATCTGATTTATCTCTGATAAAACCTGAAATAATGCAGTGACCTTGGTTTTATCCCACCATATCAACTCTGCTTTTCCTGCTGCCCAGCTCTTGCTCCACTGGCTGCCTCCCAGCTGCTGAAAAGCAGGCTGGTATCATCTACTGATGATAGAAGTGATATAAGCAGCTCCTCAGAACACCATGTCTTGTCTTGATGGCAATACTACACCACACCATCTTCACTAGCCATTTAGGAATACCACAGTTTAGTATTTAATACTACTGTGTGATGTGGCCCTGCCCTCAGAAGTCTTGTATGCTGTGCATCAGATAACATTATTAATTTCTCTGTTTCACAACATCCCTGCAGATCTCTTACTCCAACCTGAAACATGGAAACATGAAAAGCAAACACTTGTTTAATTGCCCAAAAGTCCAGCATGCAGCTCTTCCCATGGCTCCAGAGAATTTTGGAGTGCAGTAAATCAGAATGCCAGCTCTTTCAACATTTTCATTTCATTTTCCAAATGTCAAAGTCATTACAATGCCAACCCAACCAACCAGAGACCTCAGAGCATCCACTCCACTTTGTTCTTCCCTACAGCCCTGCATTTGTGCACATTAAAAAAAGCTGTTAAAGTAGTGGCTCCAAAGCCTGTTGGTCCCCTCACAGAGGTTTGGCAAATTACATTTCACGCTTTGTTTGAGAAAGAAACATGACAGAGATAATACAAACATGAAAATCTCAACAGTTTTCCTTCCTCTTCTCTCTTGCCCACATAAAAATTGTGCAATCAATGGGAAAGGTGTGCTCTGCCAATTACAAGCAGGCTAGGTATCTCTTCAGAACTCATCTCTGGAAATCATATTAAAATCTAGCTATTTCAACTAGAACTACTGCTCAACAGTTTGGTAAGCCAAAAATTACTAGGCAAGGGAGCTGGAGACAAGCATATCACCTCCTCCTATGCTGCTGAAGACCATTCACAGTCAATAACCAAGAAAGAGCCTCTTGTGAATGAAAAATTAAACAGAAATTACATCTGTTCAAAGGGAGGCACAGTCACAAATGAGTAGCTGTAAACAGCATACAATAAACACTCTAATGTGTGGGAGATGACAAACAAAAGAAAGGCATTTTGACCATGGATTTCATTCTAGAGGCTGGCAAATCTGAGGGACTTGGAAGATCATCTAGTTTCAAGTATGCTGCCACGGGCAGGGACACCTTCAACTAGACCAGATTGCTCAGACTTCCATCCAAACTGGCCTTGAACAACTCCAGGGATGGGGATGAAGAATGGAATGTACTTTTGGGATAGTAATTTGAGATTTATGAAGATCACTGGTTTATGGAGGACTTGGGCCACCAGCAAGAAAGTTCTTGCTGCAGCTCAGTCTCGTGTCAAACCAGCAGTTACTGACCAGGACTTCACCCTGCAACTTTACACTGACTTTTAAATACTCTAAATGTGGGTCACTGAGTGACAGAAACGCCAAATGAAAACCAAGAGTCCAAGTAGAAAAATAACATGGTAACTCAACAGAGTAATTAATCTTTCATATATGTATGTATATGTATCTCCATACATCCATCACCAACACATGAACTTAGCTAAAGAACAGGTAAAATGTGGATTCTTGCTCCCGAAGTGAGCTTTTCTGCATCCAGTTAGTGAGATTATCAATAGAAATAATGACTCTTTTATGCTCCTTCAGTGTTTGCTAAGTTGGCTTTGTCCCAGTATTCCTACCTACGTCATCCTATTCAGTAAAAGAATGCTCAAGGTACATGTGGTGCTAAGATTGTTCAGAGTACCAGGTGCACACTAGGCCTGAAGTAAGCGTGGCTGTAAAGTAAGTGGAAAAATACATAAATATGGAGGCAAAAGAACAAGCAAGAAGTTAGTGGGGAGCATAACAAAAACAGAGAAAGATATGTGAAAGGGTACAGAGAAAAAGGCACTGAAATGGAACCAAAGTCAAAAGGAAAGAGAAGAGTAAATATAGGAAAAGACTAAAACAGACAAAAAATTTTCTTCTTTTCTAATGAAAAATGAAAAGGCAACCTACAAAAATAAATGCTGTGTTTGTGCATAAGGACCAAACTCACATCCTTACCACTTTTCTTAACACCTGTAGCACCATAGTTTTAAAAGTTACAGTTGCTTTGACAAGTATTTAAATTACTCCTACCTTTCAAACCTGGAAGATTTGGCTTATGCAAATGAAAACATATGTGACCACAGGTCTGAACTTATCAGTTTCTGGTCGTTTATGACAAGATTTTTAACCCCATCTTATGTTTTAACTGTCTACCACCTGCAATGGAAGAGTGTTTGTTAAGAGCTACTATGTCTTTTCTTGTCTGTGTTACCTTGTATTTTGAAAGCATTTGAAGATTTTTATGAAATGCACAGGGGAAAAAAATTACCCAGCAGACACTGAAGCAAGAGGCCTTGAGAAAATCTGTACCACTGAGGGATATGGCAAATTCATAAAACTTATTACAAGTTACTTCAGACGTCTGAGCCACTTTCTCACAGATCCAGTAGGATGTTGGAGTTAATGGGTAAAATACATGGAGTGAAGTACAACAGCCAAAGGAAGAGGAAGACAAAAGAGCAAAACCTGCATCTTGAAAGCACATGCTACAGACTTCATCCAGAACAATAGGCTGTAAGCCTGCTGTGGAAACAGAGAGAAGGAAGGAAAGGTGGAATATAAGTCACTATGCCTCTAAGTTTTCCTGAAAAAAAGAAATTATATGTATGTTTAACTATCTACAAGAATGTAGCTTAGCACAGTCATTAAACTTTACTACAATCAAGAAGCCCCTAAACTGAAGTAGGTGTTCAATTTTAGGAGTTTTTAGGTTTAACTATATTAAAAGTAAAAAAGTTCCAAAGTAATTCTAAATTACATTTTAAAGCAAGGAATAGCAACATTTCCTCTGAACACACCTCGTGATTTGCCTCCTATCTGAAATCACCTCCATCACAAATAAAACTCCATTTGATAAATGAGATGTCAGATTCAACATTACACAACCAAGATGCTACTAAAAGTGCACTTTTCACTTTCTCTTGGATCATTTTGTGTCTTTGGAAGTACTGTATTCACAGTCTCCAATTCTGGACGTGCTGTACTAGCATAGATCTGGGCCCATACAAACTTCCACTGAAATCACCAAGAACAGTGACAGGTTCAACACTCTAAACTCAAGTATCTTTTTGACAGGTCAGGGCTTTTGGCCTTACACTCAATTAACATAATGGAGGCAAAGCCCTCCTGAAAACATGGAATGCACCTGTGTGCATCATACTGTAGGACAGTATCCAGGCCAATGCCATTTGCACAAAAAACTTATCTGCTAGCTGTAAGCATAAAATTACTATTTTTACAGTAATGCAATGTAAAAATAAGCATGCCAGCCTCCTTCCTGAGCTTGATGAATAAACTGATTTGTCATTAATAATACTCCCTTATGTGATACTGACCTCAAGTTGGTTTGAGTTTGCTAACTTACCCTACCTGAAAGTGTGTACCTGTAAACGCTGTGGATGTTTTAATGGGGATGCAGTAGGCTATTCATGTAACTGTAAAATCATCCACCTGTTGAGGCTCATGGGCACGCTGCTATTACATTCTTTTTTCCTGCAGTATGAATGTCACCATGGGTCTCAAAACCCGTAAATATGTGATTGAAGTGAAGTAAGAACACGAGGCACACGGCACAGGGGCAGCCCGGTCACCCAGGCCGGTGCCGCAGCCGGGCTGCGCTGCGCTGCTCCCCCGGGCCCGAGGCCTCGGCCATCCCCGCAGCTCGGGGAATCCTCGCCGGCTTCCAAGCAGCCGCAGCGCCGAGAAGCCGCTCTCCGCAGCCCCAGGCCGGTTAGCACGCGGAGAGGCTCGCAGGCCCTTCCTGCGGCGCTCCGCAGCAGCAGCGCCGCGGCGGCGGCCCGAGCCGGGCAGGGCCAGCGCAGCCGCCGCCGCACGGCACAGCCGGGACCGGCGGGCTCGGCGCCCCCGCCCGCCGCCGCTGCCCGCTCGGCCGGGGGCCCTGCCGGCGGCCGTGCCCCTCCCGGCGTTTCCTGGAGGCGCGGGGAGCAGCCGGGCCCGCCCGCCGCTCTCCCGCGCTGCCCCGGCCCCGGCCCGCGGTCCCCCCGCCGCCTCACCTCGCTCAGCAGCCCCTGCCAGTCGCTCTCGCTGCGCTGCGAGCTCATGGCTCCGGCGGGCCGCGGCGCCGGCCAGCGGCTCCTCCCGGCCCGGCCTTCGCCGAGCAACCCGCGGGAGAGGCGGGGACTGCGGCCACCTCTGCCCTGCCCTCCGAGCGCCGCCGCCGCGGGGCCGGGCAGGCGGCGGGCCGGGCCGCGGGGCAGGCGGCGGGCCCGGGCGGCCCCTGCCGAGGGCCGGGGTGCGGCGCTGCCCGGGGCGAAGCGTCCTCCTCGCCTCACGTGCGAGCCCGCAAAACAGCTCGGCGCTGCTGCCGGCCCGGGACAGCCTGACTGCCGTGAGGGCTGGTCCGGGAGCGGCGTCAGGGCGGCTTTAGTATTACATGTATGTGTAACGAAATTATGTACGCCCTTGTGTTGGGTGTGTATTGTAAACCACAGCGGGAGGACAAGGCAACCACTTTCTCAGAACATGATAGTGGAACGCTGCCCACTTTGGGCACAGATCTCCGTTGCTGATCAGTTCACTGAGGTGTAAATATCCCGACCCAGGACTTGATCTGGCTTCTTTATTTCCCGGCTAGCACAGACGCTCGTCCATCGGCACTGAAACCCAACACGGCGCCGCTCACCCTTGCCGATGTCCCTGCTCCAGGCATGCCCTCCGCAGCTCCCGTGGGTACAGCATCCCCATGGACCAGGTCTACCCTGAGGCACAAAGTGTGCGATCTTTATTGTACTCCTAACACGGCGAGTACTCCCAGGACTTACACTTTCCAGACAGAGTCCAAGCTTAATTGCATGGAATATCTGAGCAGTTTAACCCACAGGTACTCTTTGTTTTAAATAACACCACAAACAGCACAAGACAACACGATAAAATATGCATTTTATTTGTACCTTACCACAATTTACCCATTGTTAAGATTTGTTTGTGGTTTGGTGTCTAGGCAGTGTCCTCCTGTTCTCTAAAATGGCTTAGAGAGCCCCATTTGACAACTTTACATCCCTTGGCCTTGTCACTGAGAATATTTCTGTTCCAGTTGCTTAATTAATGGTTTATATAGAAAGAAACATAGGCCATATCTAAACTCAACAGGAACTCTCTTTGAATGGAAGAGTATAAATTTTAATAAATGCCTGTGGTTATCTCCATATTAAAAAGGGGAAAAAAAAAGAAGTCCAGGAGAAGCGGCTAGTTGTGGTATGGAACTTTAGTTGGACAGTTACAAAGTTCATACATTTCACCTGCAAATTATTAACTTAGACATTTTCCCCAAATTATGAACCATTTTCTCCTATATTAGCTGTTCCTCATCTCTGGGCATTCTGTAATTTTAATGCTGTAGAGGGTACATTTGTCTTTGCTATTTGTCCATATTTTTCTGTGGCTTACGTTGTCTTGTGTGTGATATATTCCAATCCTGTATCTCCTTGTAGGCTTCTCAGCAAACTCTTTCTGAAAACAACACCTTATTTGCATAGGCAAATAGCAAATAATGAAAATTAAATTTACAAGAACTATAAATCACTGCTTAAAAGAATTGTTAATTATATTAGAAACTCAAACATTTTCTAAGTGTTGTGAATAGTTAAAGTAATAAAACTGCTAGTGCAGATGAAGCAAACAGGATCTTTTTCCCAGTTCTGCTTCTCATTTACAGAATTTCTCTCCTTTGTTTTCTTGGTTGTGTAGCATGCTGGACTCAGAATACTCTTGCAGAAAGAGCACTGCTTTAAGAAAGATAACCCTTCAAAAACCCTCATTTTTGAGGAATGTCACTCATTTTAATCTCAAATATGGTCACACTCCTCACAAACATAAGGTTTTAATTTTTGTTGATGATAAGTATTCAAATAAGAAGTAAATATTCAAGGAAGGTTATTAAAGCAAAAGGATCTCTCAATGTTTTCAGCTCTTAAGATTTTTTCAAAGGGCTGATTAGAGCTGGTGTTTCTCAGAAAGCCCAAGCTCTTGTATGAGAATAACCACTTTCTTTTGAAGTAAAAGCAAGATTCAAGGGAATAAATTAAAAATAAACTGAAATGTGCCTTGCGTACATTTGATAGGATCAGAAAGAAAATAAAAGGACCCAAATATGTATTTTTTTAGTAGTCACTTTCAGTTTCTGATATCAAAACTTTTGTCAGTTTCTTTCACTTTTCTGTTCCTTTCTGCCTTACTTACCCGTGGTTACTGCAAAACTGCAATGTAACAGTCCCAGTTGGAAGCAGACTATTTTTCCAGCCTCTAGGCAGGAACAGATTGAGATATGGGTCCTGTCATAACTCAGGAAACCAAGTTGAGAAGATGACAGAAAAGAAATACTACCACCCTAGTTTATAAATAGGAAACTGAAGAGAGCAGTGATTGCCTTGCCCAAGAAAACTGAAGTTTCAAACAAAACCAGGAAGCAAAATTGCAGGTTTCAGGAGTACTAGTCTGCTGTTTTAATTGTAAAACTAACAGGCTGTCTTGGTTTTTTCCCTGCCTGCTGCAGTAACTGCTTTTGCACCATTGCCTTGCCAATATTAGAACAAGTGAATGCCTGAGACAAAAAATCATCTCTCAACCTTCCTCTTCAGCTACCATCCCATTGTCTTTGTCTCTAGATCTGTTATCTTCTCTGCTTTCTTCCTCTATACATTCACTAGATAAACTTATCTGCTTCTAGTGTTTCATCTTCCTTCTCTGCAGTTCTGCTTTGTGATCAATCTTTCCCTTAGTATCTTGATTTCATCTGTCTTTTCACCAGATTACCCTCCACTTCTCTAAGCATTTTCTACACTTCATTAAGAAAGCTCCAAACTTTGTGAAAAACTTTTTTTTTTGGCCTGGACAAATTACACATTCAGAATCAGATCTAAGCGACTGCATCTCATTGATGCAAGTACTCAGGTAAACATATGTAAGAGATTTAAACAACAGTTTTCACTTGTAGGAGATTTAATCAACATTTCTAAAACATAGCTTTCAGAAATCAGCATATTTGTCATAAATTAAGAAAGAAAATAGCCTGGATTTGTATCCATAGGTAAGCAAACCAAAGGGATTGCTTCAAATTTTGCTGCCTCTTTTTGTCAACATTTGTCTGCTGCACTAACATCATCATTACATCTATGTCCAACTGTAAGGAAATATATGAGTAAAAACCCAGTGTAAATCCTTAAGATCTGGACAGGCTACATAATTGAAATGTAATGAAAACATGTAGTGTTTGTCTCCTGAAGGATGATTCAATCTGACTCTCCATGGATGTTTCAGGGTTTCATTTAATCAGGGTTTAAATACCTCTGAATGAGAATATAATCTATCAAGGATAAAACATTCATTTTAGTACTCTTGGTAATTTATATTGGCATTATTCTATTTCATGTTCTTGCTAATCTGATGATAACCACATGCTCAAAACTTCATGCACACATTTTGAAGGAAGTATACTGTGGTTGTTGGGGTTATCATTACGTTTAGGTTTTTTCTGTTCCTCTATTTGTTTTCTTTCCTTTACTTTTGCCTTTCCTTTTTTAGAGGCTGCTTTTTGTCCATTTATATTCCAGCTGCACCTTCTCAATTTTCTCAGGTTCATTGCTGGTTTCACTGTCCTGTATCAGCTCTTCTACTTCACCATGCATGAACTGTCAGCAGGACAATATGATCTGCAGATCAGAAGCAGTTTAGCAGTTATTAATTTGTGCTGAACCCTTTTGGGGCCAGTCAAGTCCGTGAAGGACACATCTTAGGCAAACAACGAAGATCACTGAAATGATGGTGTTTCTCTTTTCCTTTTCAGTGGTTTCAGACCTTCAATATATTTCTTTCCTTTGTGAATTAGATGCTTCCTGTAGCATTAAAATTTGAGGCAGTCTTTATTTTGTTCTTATTTTTTTGCTTTTTAAAAGCTATTTTATGACTGTTAGCTGGAGCAACTGAATACCGGAATGCAGAGTAGAGTATCTCTCTCTTCTAGTGAGAGAATGGAAAAAAGAGAATTTTGGGGACGAGACTGGAACACACTATGATCTGCACAAACCAACTCTAGGATGAAACTTGGTGTTGAGGTCTGGCCAAAGAAGGGGGGAATACAAGGCAAAGCAAGCAGTTCAGAGCAAGAAGTGCAGGTAGTGGGCAGGATGCTCATGGAAAGAATTGAGGGGAAAGTTGTAAGATGGTGGGGCAGAGAAGAGACAGCAAGTTTGGAAACCAAATTATTTTGGAAATCAACAAACACAACAGAACTGTCCTAACTTTTAGATTTTCTTAATGACTGAAAATCCAAAGTCAACAGCATTATGTTGTATAGATTTTCTAGTATTATTTTAGGCGTATGTTCATATGCAAGTACTTTGAAAAATTTTATTTTAAAGCCTGATTTCTCCAAAGCCCGGTGATGTTGCAGCATCTAACTCTTAGGCACACTTCTGTCTGGAGAAACCTCTGGCCTCTAAATACCAAAGTCTTCATTGTAAAACATCTGATTGGGTTCTTCCTAGCTTGCCTAGGGTGGAAATGCTCAAAAAAAAATGGGTTGGATGGTGGGCACAGGTGTTAAAGCAGGTAATCAGCCACTAAAAATTGCTAGCAAACACTCATTACATGGAATTGTTAAGTTCAAACACTCTTTTGTGGACATACTTAGCCTGACACCAAGTGTGGTCTTCAGTGGAGTCCCCCAGGAACACCAGGCTGGGGATGAGGCTCTGCAATATGCTGGTGGCATCAAACCCAGCTTGGACAAAAAGGCTCTAAGTTCTCTAAAAATATCTATAAAATTAATAGGCTTGATCTAGACTGTATTGGAAAAGTTTGGCACTGTTGTCCGTACTAGTAATAGCAAATAACCATGTAGGATTTAATAACAATTTATGTTCACCAGCAGAATTTGTGGCTCTTCCCACACCATAATAAGGAGAACTCAGTAGGAACTACAAGATAAAGAAAACAAGTACAACATCTCAGAGCCTGTTTTAAGGCTTGTCATTACAGTTGAATAGAGTTAGTGTAAATGAATTCTGTTTTCCCAGAGGCATCAAATTCTTCCTGTCAAGACAGTCTCTCAAGAGAGACTTGAAAGTCTCTCACTGCCCTCCCGCATTATTATTATTTTCCTTAAAATTTTCTTGCTATTGATGTAACTAAAAATTGAGTATAAGATCAGAGAAAATATTTTGTCAAGTGACTCAGACAGGCACAACTGATGGATACTAAGCAAACATGTACTGCATTTTATTTTCCTCTGAATGCACTACACACATATAAAAAATAGTTCATTTTACTAAAAATCCAGGTGGTAAATTCATGCTACTTTCTGCTACTATGAAATTGAAGAGTGACCCAGTACTGCCATCAAATCTGGCATATGAGTGATTTTTCAGACTTGTAGGTTCAATTTTCAGCTGGTGGGGTATGTCAAATCCCTGAAAACTGTCAGACCATTGTAGTGATGTTTATTGCTGTGACTATACCAGACTCTTCAACACGAAGATTGTCGCTTTACATATGTGGTCAATACTCAGCAGACTGTAAGCAAAGAACAAGATTGGATACATAAAGTACAACCAGCTTGATCCTGTTCTTTCTAGTCAATTTAGAGAGAATAAAGAAAATCCACTGGCAAAGTGCAAAAAACGGAATTGAAACAAAACTTACTGAGAATATCATAGCAAAATAAGTCTTGGTTTGAAAATGTTTTTCTGGAAAAAGAAGAAAATTTCTCAGCTTTGGTGTGAAGTTTCTCTGGATTCTTGAGGAAATTTCCCATCAAACCCTGACTATATGCTTTAAAATGGCAATGGCACTGAGCTAAGTTGCCTGTTCTATGGCTTATGTTCTAATTACACTGACTTTTGTGACTTTAGCCTCAGTCTTTTTTAAGTGAAGTTTCATGAGCATTCTCTTCTCTCCCAGGAAACTTGTCCAGTTAGTAAAAGCAGTTGAATAAAGGAGCTGAAGCTTTATTTCTCATCCCAGAAAAGACTATAATAGAAAGGATATAACTTCTCTCTCTTCACATTAATACTTAGTTATAAAAGTACAACAGATTTAACAGAAGTAATTAAGGGGTCTGTTTATATGCTCCAGGTTTGAATCAAATAGAAAGAAACAGAACCTTCTAATTACACAAGAACCATTGGAGTAGATGCTGTTCTAGATTGTCTCTTTTCTTTGCCCCTGCTGCTGTCTTGTATGGGGGCCACCACCAGCTTCTTTTCCTGTGTGAATGCTAATTGTTCAATGTAAGATAGTTGCTCTTATACCTCGTACTACCAGGCTGCTTAGGAGCATTTTGCAAGTATATGCTTCCCCTTTAACTGCTCTGAACAAGATGTAGATATGTAAAAGTTGTAATGTTACTCCAGACTTTCACTTGACTTATCCATTTAACTGATTAGATTATTATCTTATTAAGTTATTATTCCAGTGAAAGTAGATCTATAAAATTTAATCTGTTTATTACTGCTTGATCTACCTTTGAATTTCATACCTTTTTTTCCGTTTTTTTCTTGGTTTGTTACTGTTTAACTTTCACTGAGAATGGTTTTTTCTTCCTCATGCTTGTTGGTAACTGCATCAATTTAAAATAAAATCTCCTGGTCCTAGTGAGAGGTCATATGTGGATGCTATGTTTACTTATTCACTCTGACAAATCGTGGAGGCATCAAACAGTTGGTACTAAGAAGAACTCCATAAAACTAGATAAGGTAGTGCCTGAGGGCTCCAAGTTGCATTCAGCAGAGGGCAGAAATCACAGGCTGAAGTGTCTCTCCCTGACCTTTGCCTTGTTCTCCAGAGGCAACTTGTAGGGACAAATAAAAATTATGAAACATCTTCTGAATCATATTTTAAGCCAAACATACTGAAATGAATGAAAAAATGGATTTCAATCAATTTGTACATGTCATGCATATCTCTGGTACTTTCTTTAGCCGTCTGGTTTACATCTACTATCTTTTAAAAGTGAGATTCCTGAAACCTGCCAGCAGAGCACAAGAAGTTGTTTTGTGGGTGTGTACTACCAATTTGGTGTGGTATCCAAAAATAAGGAGAAAAAGACACTGAGATCTCAGCTGAATAGGTCAAACTCTACATGCTTTTGCCAAAAGTATTTCCTGCATGAAGTTTCCTTTGGCACAGACTTCAAGGTTTAAATCAATATTCGCATGAAGTAGAAGTGTCTTTGTTTTTAGAAATACATTTAAAGGGTGGAATAAAGAAAATTAATTAACACTTTCATTGTTGGAAGTGGTCCAAAAGCATTGCACTGTTCGAGCAACTTCAAGGCTAGAAGCTAAGTTCCATGGTGGAATTTTAAATGCTATGACATGCCTAATTCCCATAAAAACTTTAAGATGTGTAGCCTTTCTCCTTTAAAAGAAGCAATAACGTGTCATCTGAGTGTATTGAGTTATGTGGTCCTACATGTTTGAGCCAATCTGTTTACACAGAGAATGAGACTTTATTGGAACATTGCTGGTTTTTAGGACCCTCCTATGAGCTTGCTGTTCTCAGTCATATTTGTACTCAATTCTAGGCTGTTCCTCAATCTATTCCTAAAACAAGGAGAAAAAAATCCACTCAGTAAGAAGACATCAAAGCCTGGTTGTTAAGGTACTTGCTTAGACATTTTGCTGATTGAGAGTGCACTCTGTACTTTCAATTCTGCATTGTGCATGGGTTTCACTAATAGCACAATGTCATTTTTTTCAACTTTTGTGGTTGGGTAGATTCTGACACACCAGGAAAATGTATCTGTTTCAATTTGGTATTTAACAAGGTGCACAGATGGTGTTAAAAAGCAGGTAGAAGTGGTTAATCACCTGTGAATTTTAGGCATTTTTCTGCTGTCCATAGAGGACTTGATAAGTGCATTTACTGCATGTGTTTCTCCACCATGATTTGCATTTTCATGGTTGTTTTCAATCAATCACCCCAGAGTGGTTTGCAAGTCTCGTCATTCCAAAGCAGTGAAGACCTGCCTATGTCCATTCCTAGCGCAACAAATGATCTGGGACCTGAACCGTGTGGTATTCGGTATTCATGTTCAGGCAAATCCATACCCCGTCACACCCTGAATTGTTTCATTTTACTGACACCATCTGCTTCTTGCACCTCAACCAATTTGTATTCCATTTCAAAAGTTGTCCCCTATGCTCTGCTTTCTGACCTTGTAAATTGATCTTCTGTATAGTCTGTAACAAATACTTTCCTGAAATCTGGATGAATTATGTCAATGATTTCAGTTTTATCAATTCAGCAGTGCTTTGAAATGACCCTAATACATTTGTCATACATGATCCTCTTTTAGCAGAACCAGGCAGCTTTCCCTTTACTAAATCACATTCCTAAATGAATTGTAATCTGCCTTATAAATGTTTCCATTATCTTGCTCACTACTACAGTCAGTCTTACAAGTCTGTATTTCATTGAGTCTTCCCAGTGTCTCTTTTTGACAGCTACTGAAGACACTAAACAATGAAGTGCCTTTCAGGTAAATATTAAATGCTCCTTAGAAGAAGAAAAAAATTAAAACCTAGTAAGATGTACTCCTGGTGTTCAATAGCAGTTTCAGAGATTCACTTAAATGAATGGAGAATAAAGGAGGATTTCTTTATTGCTGGCAGTTAGTGGCAGTGATGGATCATGGCATAGACATTTTCAGTATGGCCAAACAATTTCAGTGTATAGAATTTTATATAGCTATAGCTAAAATTCAATGAACTGATTCAGAAGGTTCAGGATAAACTATAACAATAAGTTAAACCCTTAAATCGATTTGGTATTTTAAAAAGATAGGGAGCAGGAGATGTCATCTTCCTTCACAGATCTAACTTTAACTGGAACTGTAAATCCAGAGCAGAGTATTGGTGGATAAGAGTATATAATATGTGATTTAAGACCCATCCTGGAAACCAGTGAGGATTTGAGTACACCAACTCTAAAACATTATCGGAGCATTATAAGGGTCCATCCAGAAAGTTAGGAGGATTTTTTTTTTTTAAGAATAAAGATAAATTTCATATCTTGGAGGCTATTTTTGAAGAGTGCTAGGCAAGATGAGAAAAGAAAATGACTGTGAAAGAAGAAGAAGAGTAGCAGAGGCATAGATAACCACTCATCCTACTATCCTCTCAAGACAGGAGCTGAGGATGATTTCTATCAAAGACTTCCAAATATAACATCCAGCTTTCATTATGTTGTCAATCTAATTTGAATGTAAGTTATTTGGAGCACATGGCGGTTTTGCCTTTGTGTTTGTCTGTAAAGCACTGCTCCCCCAAGCCAGGAAAAAAGACAATTCTCGGATTAGAGGAGATAACATCCTCACTGAAAGTCCTGTGTACAAATGCTTGTTTTCTAATCACCTTTGTGAAACCTACCCCTGCTACACACACAGAGAAATTCTTCTTCAAAGTAAGAAGAATTGCAGCTCATTTTTTACTAACTCTGGAACAGCCTCTCTGCTTTATGAGTAATGGGAGAAACTCCTGCCAATTTACATTAGATTCTAGGGAAAAAACCACGTGAATCCCAACATTTGTCTTTGGTGACCCAAAGTTCACAGAACTCTCAATACTGAACAACCTTCATGTCTGAGATGAAATCCTGAATTCTCACTGAAGTGAAATAGAGTTTTTTCATTGACCTTAGAAAAGCTAAGGCTTCAATTTTTCTTTTGGAGACTGGAGTTATTAAAGTTTTTGCATTCTGCGGCATGATTACATAGAATTGAGTGCTACAGAGATAGCCCACAAGTAATACAGAAAATATTATCCCTAGATCTGCAAGATCTAAGAGAAAAGCCAAAAAAATAGCTTGTTATGTACTGGCACGTCGACCTTCCTTATCTTAACTCTAAATAAAAGCATGAGAGTTTAACTGAAGAACAATTAAAATCTGAGAACATGCTCTTTATTAGCCTACTGAGTAATTTTCTAGATTTCAGCTTCCCTTTCCCATCCTCTCCCTCTTTACAATGAATCTATTCTAAATCTCTCTGGGTTTTGTTGCATTGTATTTTTCTCACCCTCTTTGTATTTCTTTTTCTTTCTGCTCTTTGACTTTAGATGGGCTCTTTTTTTTCCTCTGTCTTTATGTGTCTGCCAGCTTTGAGCAGGGCCTGACTGAGGAACTAGTTCATAACTATAAAATTCCTGACTGGAGAGTTTTTCCCTGAATCCTCAGATCTGCCACTGGCTAACCTATGGTTCCAATCTCACTCTCAAACGAGGGCAGTGAGCACCACTGTCTCTGGTTTAAGTCTGACAGTCACTTTTGGGCATGAGCTACATGTGCAGCTGGATCAGAAGCCATTGCAGGGCACTTGTGAGTCAGTACAGCACATCCTACACAAGCCTCCAGTAACACAAGCCAAGGATAAAGTCAGACCACAAGAGTAACTACTGGCAGCAGACTGAGCCCCATGCTCACCAGTGTGTAAGCACAGGCTGTGTGTGACAAACATGGGTCTGTCATGGTGCTGTTGGACCATCACCTTCCCAGGAGAGATACACAAGACCTGGGTCCAGCAGACTAATCCATGGCTCTCAAAGAGAATTCACTCTGCTCCCTGTGAGTGTGGGTCAGGTGTATGAGGCAAGACTTCAAAAAATGTCAACTAATACCAGCGCAAGAAATGACCAAACAAGATGAATACCTACCATAAAAAGCCAGGGATGTAAAAGGTATAGACTTGAGCTAAGACAAGTGCATTGAACATCCACCTGAGAATACAATGGGAACAGTTGAACATAGGAAGACAAATACCAGCTCCACCTCAACAGACAAAAAAAAAACCAAACAAACAAACAAAAAAAAGCCCAAAAAACAACCAAGAAAATCAAATGAAAATTAAAGGCTAAAAAGAAATGGAAGGTATTACTTGGAGGAAAGCCAGGGGGTGTTTCTTGCCTTCATACGTCAGGATGAACATATTGGTGGTGGTGGTGTGTTATGTTCTGGTTGTGGGAACAGGACTGCCCCCTTTTCACAGCAGCAAGAGGTGTGCTCAAGCATGTGGTGCAAAGCTTGATGTGGCCAGTCCAAGCACATGGAACAGGTCAGGCAGAGGAGCTGGTGTGCAGCTGCAGAATGGCTCAGCGGGGAATGCCAGCTTGCCAAGCAGCACAAGGCATGAAGGACAGGCATGATGCAGAGGAAGAGGTAGAATTATGGTGTTTTTATTCCTTTAGAGACTAAAACACAGCCAAGCAGAGGCTGACAGGTAAAAAAATCAGTGCCTTAACAACTTACAAAGGGTGCAGAAACAACTTGTACAACACCAAGCTGATCTGAAAGCACATTCCTGCAGCAGAGTTAAAGCACTAGGGCATTACCTGCCAGCAAGCAAGTCTGAGTGCAGGCACTAAACAACTCCCAAGCAACAGGAGAAAGCAGTACAGGAAAGCTGAGGAGAGACAGATTCTCAGGAGAATGCTGGGCATGAAGCTACTCATATCCCAGCCCATGTGGAGTGGTCCTGGAATGGAAGAGCAAGCTGCACACTGTGCAAGCTACACACAGAATTAAAGGTTTTATGTGATCCTACATGTAAGTGGAAAATGGCAGGATTTTTTGACTTTTCAAGGGTCTGAGTCATAATTTTTGGGGTCCAAGTGAACAGCAGTACTAGTTCCAGTTCTATTAAACATTCCCTGCCCGAGGATCCATTACACATATATCATACTTTTTAGGAATTTTACAAAAACAAAGAATGGTAGAAGAAGATATGAGAAAAGGCAAATTATGATAAAAGGATGGAAAAACTTCATGTAGTTGAGCAGTTCACAGGATAGCGTTTACCCTATGGTTTATCTACATAAAAGGCAAAGAGCTCCTGTCCCATGCAGGCTGCACCTGAGATGTTCTCCCACAGACATCTTGTGGGCAGCAGGGCTGTGTTGGTGTGTGTGACCTGGACCATGACTACCACACCAGCAAGAGGCCATGTGGGAATGAACAACCCTATTGCATCTCCTGCTGGGCTCATGCCTGCCAGTACAGCTACCATTTGTCTTCTTTTTAAGGTAGTGATTTAAATCAGCTCCCAGGCTTTATACTGGCATAATGTTAGGGTGAGAACAGTTAGTAACCAGTGGGGGAAAATGTACTGCCACAAAAAATAAATAAAAATGAGGTGTTCTGTTTGAGTATTGGGGCATTTCAAGCCTCAGGGGTTATTAATGTAAATGAATCTTGTGCTTATTCTGTCAGGGAACACAAATCAATAGCACATGAAAAAAATACAACAGTCTTAAAATCCCAGATGAAAACCAACCACACAAATCAGATCCCATTATAGATTTCAGGACCATTCTCTTGATCAGAGAGAATTTTTTTTCCATAAATAAAGTTGTTAAAGGTGACCCCACGTTAGAGTGAGAGTTTAGAATTTACCTCCCAAAACATCTGAGGTGTTTGAAGCACTGTTTTTCTTTCAGATCAAGCCCAGAAGGTCTGAAAATATGGTTTATTTGGACAGCATGTGAAGGTTTGATTGATCCCAGAGCTCTGGTGGCATAAAGATTTATTGAAGTGTACTTTAAGGAAAACATAGTTGACTGTCCAGTTCTATCACCATGAGCACCAGATTCCCCACAAAAACTAACAGCCTAGCTATGACTCTAAATAACTAGTACAAAATTTTTAAAAATTATATAAAAAGTGATTGCAGAAAGGAGAAATCAGTCTTGATATCAACAGCATTGGCAATCCAAATACCTGGTATTTCCCTTCTGCCCTGTCATCTGCTCACCAGAGTCACAACGTTGAGGAATTTTCTGCATCCTTGTCTCTGAATCCTGAGTTTCTACTAGCTAACATTTTCCAAGTGTTTAGAGGCTTATGAAAGCAAGATGTTGAAACAGAGGAAAACATTTCCTTGGTCACTTGAACCTTGGATTTGGAGACCTAAATTACCTGAGACTAATGTAAATTACCTAACTTGCTTCTAATGAGAATGAGTTACAATGTTTAGTTCTAATCAGAATGGCTTTCAGTCTGTGAAAAGCATGCTTTGCATCTCACAGGGTATGTGTAGTTCCATAGCAGAGAAATGGAATTCAGCCCCTATCTGCACTAGCCATATTGGTACCCAAGTACCTTACCTTGCTTATCTGTGTTTAGAGGTCTTTTTTCAGCAAGAGACCATCACTTTAGTCTTTCCACAGCTTGTTATGTTGTTTACAATCCTACTCAGACTGCTGTTGAAAATACTTTTTTCGTTTTCCCAGTATGAAGTTACAACATGCTGTTACTGTTTACAGCAAATAGGCTGGCATGATTGTGCAAGCTGAGGAGGAACACACATGCAATGGTAGATTTGCTGTAATGCTTTCACAGAAACTTGAATAGATACTATTTTTTAATAATTTTGCCATCAAAATAGCTAATTTTGTTAAGGAAAAGAAAAAAACCTCAAAATTATTTGTAGAAAATATTATTCAAATAAATAATTTGGAAATGTTACCTGCTGCCAATAATCTCTTAAGAACTGGCCAGATTTTAGTGACCTCTTAGAGGAACATAATACTACCTAGTCCGTTTGGATTTAGTATATATTTTCCAGAAAAAAAAAAAAAAGGAAAAAGCACTAAAAATTAGTGCAAGGAGAAAATATAATTCTGATTCAATTACTTCCAATTTCACTTTTACCTATAGAACTTGGTCTATCAGATGCTCTGCAAAAGATGTGGTTCTAACCTTTAGGGAACAGCCACACTCATGACCCAGAGCAGGAAGATGTTCTTTGAAGTTAAATTGCTTCTAAGTATTTGAAGCCTATATGGTATTTTTTGTCCTGCCTTTAGTCCTCCAGCACAGTGTGTGTATTTATGTACGTGAGTTACTCCCTTCTGGTAATACAAAAAACCTTGTCAACTAATGCATCAAAAGCACTTTTGTGTCTATCATAAAATCACAGAATTATAAAAACGAACTCTGGAGCTCGTCTGGTCCAACACCTTGCTCAAAGCATGGGAAATGTCAAAGTTAGATCAGGTTAAAAAGGCTTTGTGAAATCTAGTTCTGAGTGTCTCCAAGGACAGAGATCCTACAACCTCCTTGGGCAGCACAGTGTTTCACCATAGTGAATGAAATTATTTCCCTCTATCTGATGATAGAAGAAAGTGATGACCCGATGGGGTCCCTCCCAACCTTACCTGTTCTGTGATTCTGTCTAACCAGCAACTTGTGTATATTGCCTCTTGTTCTTTTGCTGTGTAATGCTTAACCTGAAGAAAAATGATACTCTAATGTTCCATCTAACTCTACACAGACTTACCCATATTACAAGGCAGAATGAAGACATTTTCTGGCTATTACAGCTTCTTTTTGCAGGCTGCCTTAGATTAAATTACACTGTCAATTCTCCATCAACAAAAATAATGGCTGAATTCCATGGTTTTTATTGATGCATCACATTGGTGTTCAGATACAGGATTTCCCATGCCACAAGGCTGCCTTTATAAGGATTAACAAGTCTTCATCTCTGCGGTAGAAACACACTGGATTTTTTACATTTATGAGCAATATGGGAAACTAATGATACTCACTCTATTTTACTTTTTCCTTAAAACATATGTGGCAAACCTGTAACCACTGAAATAACTGGTTAACTGTTATAAATTCATTTATACTGTTACATATATGTAGAGTGTGTGGATGGGAGTTTACTATACAACCTTGATCTATACTGGCTTGTTTAACTTTGGTTCAACTGAGTTACAAAGAGAGTCTGAATTATAATATTTTCTTTAAAAATTAACAATTCCATTAATCAAAATTATTTTTATACCCATAGGAAAATAATACATTAGATGTCTACATTGATAATGCTGGATGATTAGAAAATGTGACAAAGGCTGCCACAATTTCTTATCTATTCTGAGGTGCCTCCTTCTACCTAAGAGCAGTGGAAGAGGTCAGGGCAGCCCTCACTGTTTGGCTGGATGCACAAGGGACATATTGGCATCCTGCTGATATTCTCTCAGTCTAGCCCTAAGTGACTTGATCATGGATCTACGGACTTGGGGAAGAGTAGAAAATGCAACACAGGTGTTCAGAATCCTGTCCTGAGGCCTAATTGTATGCCTAAACTGAAGAGCTCCAAGTATCCCTTTCAGCTCCAGTGCCTTAGAATACTCATGCACTCTCTTGAGGGACCTAGGTGGTCATAACAGTGCTAAAGAAGAAAAAACTGATTTAAAGTCAGAGACTAGCAGTGTTGCTCCTTTTCAAGGTTGGTTGAAGTCATAGTAATAGTAGTCCCTTTTCTCTTTTCTAGATCTGGAATTTTTATACAACTACAATTGAAAAAGGGAGACTTTCAGAGCACTTGCTTTCAGAGTCTTGCTTTTTGTCATGACAAGACTATATATGAAGTACAACGTTTTTAGCTGAGCTTTGGTTCAGACATTGTTGACTGAGGTGAAATAGCACAAATGTAGCAGCTGTCTAGATAGTCACTTAAACATCACCCTGATTGGGAGTACACTGCAATGCTGACGTGTTCAGACACCCTCCTATACCTTGAGACTGAGAGCCCAAATCCTATTAATGGAGTGGTGCAATGGGGATAAAATCTTCTCCCCTAGATCCTTTGTCATGATGGATAAAAGGGAAGAGTTCAGCCCACTGGTGGGGATATGGATCAACCATGCAAAGCAGTTAGGATAGACTTCAACCAGAGGTACCACTGATTCAGTGCATATTTCAGTGGATTACTCAAGATGTGATGTGGCCTTGCTTTTCTTCTCTTTGTTCCATTGAGCACATGTGCTGTAATTCCTTCAGCATCTACAGGAGCAAACTCAGAGCTGCTGCAATGCAGGGAGAGGGGCATGACTTGGGGAACCGTGGAGTGAGGTATCCTGTTAACTAGAAGGATGGGCAGGCTTAGGTCATGGACCTTGGCATGGCCATGGACCATGGCAGAGGCAGCTTGAGCATCATGAGGTCCCACACGGGAGGATGTACCCCTGCTCCATGGGTCATGAAGACAATAACAAATCACCAGTCCCTGAGGGCTCAGACTTGCCAGCACTGCATAAGCCTACCATTAGTGCCTTTAACTCTGAGTGTCACTTATGTGCTAGGGCTCTTTCATGCTTCCGTTTTCTGTTTTCAGAAGCTTGTTTAATTTTGCTAACAACTCTGAATGAAGATAAGGCCCGTGTGTGTAATAACAGACTAAAATTAAACTTCAAACAAATTATCTGTTAGGGTTTAGGGAAATCTTATCTGGGGAGGAATTAATCCTTGCAGCTTGTTTTGGGGCTTTAGCAGGCCACCAGGGATTTGAAAGAGAACAATTTTTCAGGCTGGAATATACACAGCAACTGGAACAATGTGCATAATTCCGTGGATATGATAAAAGAGAAAAATCCCAAAAAGGCACATAAACATCTGAAGTTCTGCTCCCCAGCCAGCATGAACTGACTGCAAACTAAATGCAGCTGCTGTAGATCATCAACTGTCACTGTCAAAGCCCTGGTCTCTTTGCGACTGATGTCCCTGCTTCCTTTGTCACTGTATATGAGGACAATTCTGTAAGTCAGCTCTTATGCCCTAGTGCTCTCTGCAGCAGGGTTTGGAAAGCAGCCATTGCACCCTCCCACTGACATCAGGTTGCTCTGAGAAGATGATGTTGCTCAGTCCAGCATATTAATCAAATCAACACAGAGGGGGCAAGAAGTGTCTGTGTGGATTGCATTGCTGAAAAAATGTTCATATGGCTCAGCCTGCTGTTGGGAATGGGATGTGACATTCCCATTCAAATGGGGCTGGCAGAGACTGGGAAACCTCAGCCCCATTTGAATGTTACCACCCCATAAAAGCTTGAGGGATGCAGTCCCAGGAATTATTTCAGACTAACAGTTCAGTTCTGTCTGACAGACAATAAAGACAAAGACAGTAAGACCTCTCAAAACATCTTCTTACCCTCATACCACAGAGATACCTCAAATTTCCTTTTGCAAGAGGTTCCTGGTAGAGGTCTTTCATCTTTTTCCATTCATTTTTTCTTTATTTCATCTTAGCTGTCCACACAATTGTAGGGTGAAAGAGCTGTAAGAAGGGGGAGTAAGAGAGAAAAGGAGCTTTAACAGAGAGAAGGAAATAAATGGGTGGTCTTTGGAAGCATAAACTAGACCAATAGTGAGGAAAATCACAGGGGAGAAAGTCCAATATTTACTGGTTTTTGGTTTTCTTAAGCATATTTTTCTTGAAGTTCTGGGGGCATATATTATGCAGGGTTCAGAGTGAAAATCCCTCTCACAACTGCACAGCAGTACCAGAAGAGAAACTGCTAGAATACTTTGTCTTAAATTTTCATTATCCTCAACCACACAATGGGGTAAGATGCAAGTCTTATGTGGAAATATGTAGTGCCTGAACTCTGCAGAGGTTTTCACAACATATGCTGTGTATTCCACTACTGTTTTGGGAATATTTGACTACATTGCCATGCTGTCAGATTGTTATGGTTCAGGGTATTTAGAGCAACCAAAGGAGTAATAGAATGGGCTAAACCTGCATCCTGAAACCCCAGAAGACTGAATGCACCCATTTGTCCAAAACATCTGACTGTATTCCCTGAAGTTGTTTACGAAGAGGAGTATCTTGCTTGACAGAAGGGAATGCACTCAGAAGCTCAGAACACAGCAGGAAAGCATGAACAAATAAAGAGTAAAACATCCATTCTCCCTCTTTCATAGGTGGTTTAGATTCCTTCCCATCCATGTAGACAATGTCTCTTTGGCCACTTTCCCTTCCCACTCACTCTTCCCTCCTCACAATTTGCAGCAGTAGTCCTTTGGTATTTGCAGGACTGTTTCCCACCTGAAGAGCCCCAATTCACTTCTTGACCTACCATAGTTATGCAATTTATTTGGAAGTTAAACATCTGAGACCTCACTGAAGTCCATCTGTGCTGTACTCACCAGCCAGCACCATCTCAGCAGCGGTACACGTCTGCATAGTTACCCCGCCCTATCTCTAGGCCTGGGCTGCATCAAGAGAGGAGCAGAGATGGCTTAGCACAATGTCTCGTCTGCCTGGTCAGAAACCACCTCTGTCTCCAGAACAAGGCTCCCTCCACTACCTGAGCTGCTCGTGTCCCTATCTTGCTTATCATAAATCTCAGGTGTCAACAGAGGAGCTGAGAAATAGGGAAGGAAAGATCTTTGAAATAATATTTTAATTTCAAAGAGTCAGAAAGCAAAAAGGAGGACCTCTTCTTTACTTCTGAATTTTCTGCCAGAGACATCAAATTTCCAGTCACTGAAGCACAGTGGTACACCTGCATCAGTGTGCAGTGCAGTGATGCCCAGTCCAAAAAAATCATGTGCAGCGTGGAGCCCTGAGGATGTAACAGTCCAGAAGTGCTGTATTGGTACAATACTTTGCCTCAGCCATGAACCCCTGTCAAGTGGGCAAATTTCCCTGGTCTCCCTTCCTCTTGGTCCCCAGCAGTGCTGCAATCACATGGATCAAGCATGTTGCTCTTGGTGTTTGTCTCACCTACTTAACCATTGGCCTGGAAGAAAACCCACCGCAGTGTGCACCAGTTGAAGTTGTTCTTTCATGCTATTTCTTGAAAGATATTTAACAACCTGTTAGTAATCAATACCTGCATGGTCTTTCTCTTTCTCTGCAGGATAAGGCAGAAACCCCTAGCAGCAGGCAGTCATTTTTTAGTCCAGACTTTAACTGGGCACAGAGGTCACTACTGGGCAGTCTCTAGTCCATGCAAAAGAAGTATGTAGTCTTGGCCACATTTCAAATGTGTGCTGACCTGAAGAGTGAAAGACTAGACACAAGAGGTGAAGTAGTTTGGTGTGCTGAACTCATGGTATAATAAACCAGCTCTTTTCTACCTTCAATTTCCATCTATAACACCCATATAGGTCTTGACAACAAATGTCATATGTTTTACTGTGATTGATATTACTTGTAAAAGGCAAATATGTTTCCATATGATTGAATTTGCTGCCATGGGAGACAACATTAATAATTTGGGGTTAAATACAAAGAGACAAAAGAAAGCTGTCTTGTTAGAGTAAATACAATCTCACTGCTTTCCATTCAGTTTTAGAGGGTTCATGAATATCTTTGTTTTCTGTAACCTTGCACACTATTGAAAACACCTTTCATTTGCTTCTACTCTCTGCAATTTCTCCAGATATTCTATTTCCTTGCATCTGAAGAAACTGAGCTGTTGTTTGTGTGCTTGACAAACCATCAACTTCTGTATATGAAAGAGTTCAGAGAGAGATGGAACAGTAAAAAATCAGAAGATAGAATCCTTTCCTAATTGTTTTTCCTTTGATTTTCAGACACTTGTGTAATAGGATGTATCCAACGGTGAATTTTTCTGAAAATATATTTAAACTGAGCAAATTCAGATTTGATTTGTTGACACTAGAGAAAAAACTCGGTGATCGAAGTAGTCTGTCTTGCTCAGAAGCTACCTCAGACTGAAGCTGTATTTTGATTTGAGAGCACAAACAAAAATATGAAATTATGCAGGATTGATTCCTGCTGGAGGTCATGCCTGTAAGTGGAGGATTGCCTGGCATACTGAGGTGGCACATTTCAGTACCTACTCAAGATCATGCTGCAAAAAGCAGGTAGTGTAGAAAGGCACTGTGATGATCTGGACATCTGCTTTCCCACACAAAATGATTTGTAACTGTGCTGTGCCTTGGTTTCTCAGTGACAACAATTGCCAGGTTTTACCAAGTAAAGGAAGAGAAAGCCCAAATCCCATTCCTCAGGGTTTGCACCAACTGGAACAATCCTCCTCCCAGTTAATCTTGCTGAATATTCATGTAAATTAGGTGTTTCTGACAGAAATTTGCTTTGTACATAATAAGCTAGAGGAGCAGTTGCCACATGCTGGTGCCCTCCCCAGGTGGGAGGAGCTGCTCCCCATGGAGCTCCAATTCCAATTTTCTGTTGCTTGGAGGAATTTAAATCCACTGCTTGTAACATTCTGTCTTTTCCCTGAAGACCTGGGCACCCTCAGATGCTGCCTGTGTCAAATAACCACGCATCACTTCCAAGAAAGAAAGGGGGGAGCTTATCTATTCTCATTTCCAAGTGTGGGCTGTGGGGAGCACCAGGACCAGGATCCAGACCCTGCCTCCCTTTGGGACTGGGGAGGGTTGAACTTTCCTATCACCCAAGCTACTACAAATATTAGAGGGCCTGATAAGCATTTACCTTAGCCCATCCATGGGAATGTCAACAACTGTCAACAACTCAAGAGTTACCTAAGATAAAAGGACTTGTGAAAGACCATCCTGTCACACTTGTTATGACTCTAGATCATTTCTGCAGTGTTTACCTCAGTGTCAGTGTTCGTGGATAACTACAGACAGCTGGTGTTCTTCAGCTTAAAGGGTAAATCCTGAGCTAGCTGTCAGTGTGGACAAGTGAAGGTGAAGTACAGCAGGGTACCCATAGATGAGCCTGAGATGTTTTTAGTGAAGACAAACTTCATGCCTTGGGCTGCACTTGGGAGCAGAAGTGACTCACCCTCTTCACTAAATTATACACTATGTGGGGCATGCATCAGACTTTAGCAAGCTCCTAGTTATTCCAGAAGTTAGTGTGCTGTGCCAACTCATTACTTCCTAAATAGCTCCAGTGTCAGTGCTGAGTGGTGACTTAACTGACTGCTGACATTCACTAAGGTCACTAAGCTAGGTCTATACTTAGGAACACTTTGGTGCTGCAAATTACATGGAATTGATTTAATCTATACAATGCCTTGTCTCTGATGATCCTTCCAATCACAGGTCTGACCAACATGGACAATAAAGGTAGAAGACAAAATTAATATTCAGCTCACTAACTAAAACCTGGAGAGACATCTCAGTAAAGCAAACATTTAAGACAGCATCCATAAGGAATTGAATAGCAGCTGAAAATGTGAACATTCTTGCATTTTTTCCCAAGGAATCTAGTGTGCCTCTACTGATGACTCCAGTAAATGTGCAGCATTTCTCACTGCAGAGAGCTCTTCTTGATTAGCACAGCTCTCTTTACAGTTCACATATAGCAAATGGATCCTTCCCTCTCAATGCTCACTGAGCTGGATCTCCCTGAAAAGGCCCAGTGCCCGTGGCCAGATGACAGAGACATGTGCAGATCCATTTGGCAGCCTTGATGTTTCAGCATCTTCATAAACTCCCAAATTCAAAAGGTAATTCTTACCCCTCCTACCCCTACAGCTGTTAGCACATCAGCAAGTAACTGGTGCCAAGGCACAAGAAACTCTTTGTTCTCCCCTGCCTACCACACCAAAAGGTCGTGACTGGCTCCAGCTGGCCCCCATTGATAGTATATCAAAAATATCAAAAGACGAATTATCCCCAGCTGACCTGCAGGTGTTGCTACCAGACACCCTACAACAATAAAGATAAATGTTTCAGCTGTCATTTAAGGGGAAATGGCATATGGTTCTTCAAGTCTGATGAGTCAGACGTGATAATCTCCAGCAATTATGAAGATAGAGGCAAAGAAATAAAATTGAAAGAAGATAAACTCTATTACCTTTCATTTTACCTCCAAATACATCTTCAGCTGTGTCTGAGAAAAGCAAAGGGACCAATCACTGTTTGTTACTAGCAAGGCAGCACAGGATTGGCAAGTGTGCCTGCACATATGTAAATTCTGTTTTAAGCCAAGGGTGGCAGAAAGGTATTATAGTGTCAGTTTGTTCTGTATTTCACTTTATTCTCTTGGTTTAGGTCAGGTACATCCTTAATGCACATTGAAACAAGCCATGTGTCTCCTGCAATGCTGGAGTGGGCTGGCTCAGGCACACCAGCTGCCTGCACCTCTGTATCTGCTCTATCATATGGGGTGGGCCTGGAATTCAGGTGTGAGCACAGCCTGCTCCACATAGTTGTCAGCCAGGATTTCTTTATCATTTTCCAGCTCAAAAAGCAGTGAAAGTTGTTGTTTGTTGGGGCTTTTTAAATTCTACCCGCACCCATCTTCAGCCAGCAATATGCTCCAAATATTACAAATCATAAAAATTGGGTGGTAGATATTCTTTTGATAGAGGTAGCTGCAGTAAATGTGGGGAGTAACTGCAGAACTCTGTAGTTACTCACTTCATTAACTCTTAATTGTAACACTTGCAAGGTGCAACCCAAGTACCATAATCAGATCCTGAGGTGACAGAGGCACAGATAATTGTAATAAGCCTTCTTCTAAAATGAAAGGCCTGCAGTTTTCTCCCCAGATGTTAATGGCACAAAGCAGAGTCAGAAAATGATGTCAGCAGGAGCCAGGAGAATATGGGGATCCAAGGATACCCCTGGGCTTCAGAATTTGCAAACAAACAATAGGCAGATACCATTAACCAGGGTTGCTGATTTAAATTCTGTTTCCTCTGCCTATTTCTAGTTTGCTTTCAGAAGAATCCCAAGTAAAAATACACCATCCTGTCCTCATTGTTTTCTGTAGAACTCTGGAAAAACTTTTTTCCATACTGCAAGACCAAAAAGAAAGAAACAGAAGAGAGAGATTAATCCACATGCAGCTCTCTCTGTCCATGTGCCAGCCTAGGCTCCATCCACATTGACCCTGCCAGCTTTGGGTGGTAAGTACTTTCTTGACCCCTTGGCCTTTCATTCATGGCACTAAAATGAAGAATTAACTGTCAGGGCACACCTGCAACTGGAGGATGAGTCAGCCCCAAGGGGCTGCTGAGTCAGAAGAACTGAAACAGCCACTGAAGTTGGAAAATGAGTATTCTTGTACAATCCAGTGCTAATGTCCAAGCAGGAAATAGAAATGAACTTTGGAATAGAAGTCAACAATTACAAATGAATAAAAATGGGAGGAATGCTACTAGAAGCCCTTCATTCTGGTGATGTCACGGTTCCCAAATGCCCTTCAGAAATGCAAATTGCCTACAATGTAATAAAAAGGGCATTTTCTAGAGTGTGCAGAGCTTGCATAGTTTAATTAAGCATAAACTAGGGTGACTCTTGAAAGGAAAATGATGTGGATTGCATTCTCTGAGTGACCTTGGAAAGGCATTTATAACTTTCTCTACACGGCAATTAAGCAAACTCACACTTCATATGCTATCATTCCTATCCTTTCCTTTATTTAGAAAGATATCTTTTATTCTCTCAGATTCCCTGATCTCACATTGATTTATCTCTGCTTAGAAAATATGATTTGTTTCCCTCAAGGTAACTAAACATTTGTCTACAGCCTCACCATGTCTAGTTTTCTAATCTATACATCAATATTACTTATATTAAACTTCTGGCACCTGCTTTCCTTGCTTTCCACCAAATTCTACCTAGTCTACTTCACTGAGGTGACAAAACTGGAATAAGGAGATGCCTATAGAAATTTCTCATCCAATCTTTCCAAGACCAACCTAGTGGCCTTCTCTGATGGAGTGACTGTGTCAATGGACAAAGAAAGAACTACAAATGCCATCTAGCTGGACTTCTGTAAAGACTTTGATATGGTTCCCCACTACATCCTTCTCTCTAAATTGGAGGGAAGTGGATTTGATGAGTAGACAGTTTGGTGGATGAGGAATAGGTTGCGTGATCACATCCAGAGGATTGTGGACAATGGGTCAATGTCTGGATGGAGATCAGTGAAAAGTGGTGTCTCTCAGGAGTCTATATTGGGACAAGTACAGTTTAATATCTTCATTAATGACATAGGCAAAGCAATTGAGTTCACCCTCTGCAAATTTGCCAACAACACCAGCTGAGCGGTGCTGTTGACACAAAGGAAGGACAGAATGCTATGCAGAGGGACCTGGATGAGCTCAAGATGCAGGCTAAAGGAAATCCCATGAGGTTCAAGACCAAGTGCAAGGTTCTGTACCTGGGTCAAGGCAACCCCCAGAATCAATACAGGCTGAGGGATGAAGGGATTAAGACCAGCCCAACAGAGAATGACTTGGGGTTATTGGAGGTTGAAAAGCTGGACACAAGCCAATAGTGTGTGCTTGAAGCCTAGAAAGCAAACTACATCCTGGGCTGCACCAAAGTAACGTGGCCAGCAGGCTGAGCGAGGTGATTCTCCGCCTCCACTCTGCTCCAGTGAGACCCTACAGCTGTGTGGTTCCCAGCACGGGAAGGACATTGACCTATCGGAGCAAATCCAAAGGAGGACTACAAAAATGGTCAGAGGGCTGGAGCATGCCTCCTATGAAGACAATGAGAGAGTTGGTGTTGCTCAGCCTGGAGAAGAGAAGGTTTTGGGGAAGGCTCATTTTGTCCTTTCAGTACTTAAAGAAGGCCTTTAAGAGTGATGAGGAAAGTTTTTGGTAGCACCTGTAGCAACAGGGCAAGGGGTAAGGGTCTTAAACTAAAAGCCTAAATTCAGAGTAGGTGGAAGAGTTTTTTTAAGATAAGGGTGGTGTAACACTGGAACAGGTTGCCCAGAGACGTGACATGTTGCCACAGGCCCTCAGCCAAGTAATAATTAGCATTGACTCCATGATTGCAGAAGGCTGATCAATTGCTTTATTATATCATCCTATACTATATTATGCTCTACTTATTAAGAAACTCAGTCACCCTTACAGCCAGTCCAATACAGCTTTGCCCTAATTGGTCAATCAATCCAATTGGACACCATCCAGTGTCCAATTAAGAAATCACCCTTTGGTAAACAAATCTCCATAACACATTCCACATGTGCACAACAACTGATGCAGGAAGTGGAGATAAGAATTCTCATTCTTTTCTGTGATCTCACAGCCTTCCCCAGGAAAATGCCTGGGAAATTCTGTGGCTGCTCTCTGTGGTCAGAGAGCTGCTGCCCCAGCGATGGATGCCCCATCCTTGGAAACATTCAAGGTCAGGTTGGACAGGGCTCTGAGCAGTTTGATGTAGTTGAAGATGTCCCTGCTAATGATGGGCATGTTGGACTCCTCATTACACAATTCTGGGGCAAGAATAGCAATGGCTTATGGGGTAAAGTACTGTGGGATAGCTTAGGTTTGTGGTTGATATTTGATCTGCTTTCACAGTATCAGTCTCTTATTTTGTGGGGGATCTATCATCATGTGGCCAGCTGGTTTTGTCAATTCTGAAGGTCAGTTTTGAAGTCCATTAGATCATCAAGCCTGCAGTTTCTCATAAAGGAGGCTTACTATATGGGGGAATGCAAGAGCTGTCAAGTGCCTGGCTTGCTAGGAAGTAAAAAAAGAAACCCAACCAGTGTTAACTCAGCTGCATTGTTACTGACAGGGAGTGAAAAAGAAATCTCAGTAATTCCTGGATGTGAGCAGTGCTGCCAAGAGGGAGTAGTGGTAGCAGCTCATCTCTGTGGGCCAAGAGAGAGTGGGACCGAGTGGATGAATGGGACTCTTACAGCTGTTCTTGCACATCTGCCTTTAGCTTGACCTTTCAAAAAAATCCTGCACTATCTTCCCCTAGAAATTTGCATCAGAGTGACCATCCTGCATTGTTCTTTAGGAATACTTTTCTCTTGGTATCGTGCTATGACTTTCAAGGAGTAATAGATACTTTCCAAGGAAGATTTGACAAATATGGTATAAAAATATGTTCACCTAGCAAGGGCAAAGAAAGCAGGGCAAGGTAGATAGGGAAACAGTGCTGATTTGCAACTGATGTTTGAGCTATGAAGGAGTTTCAGTGAACCACACCACAAGGGCTGCTGACTCATAAAAAGGTGGAATACCCAAAAGGAAAGCAATGATCCCAGCAATTGCATCCCATTATGGTATGTCAGACATCTCTTTGATTGCACAAGCCTATAATTAGCTACAGAGAGTTGTGCTATTTCTGAAGAACTAAGAGGAAACAAAAGAATGCTTCTTAGTGACTAGCAAGATCAACGGACAACAGTGCAGGATTGCTTTAAATAAAGTGTATTCACGGCTGATAGATTTACTTTTTTTTTAAATTGCAGAGTAAATGTCAATGATTCAGTAAAATTTAACAAATCTTAAGATTTTGTTTTGCCCAGTGCAAAGATCTGAAAGTCTTGGAAGTAATTTTAGAGTTTGGTTCCTATTTACTCAGCATGTAAGAAGTCCACTTAAACCTCTTAAGAATTTTTTTAAATTATTTTGAAAATCAAGATCTCTTTACTTTGTGGTAAGAAAGAACAGCTCATGAACGAAACTCGCAGCAATAGCTGCGTTACTTACTTGCTAACACTAGATGGGGTGTAAGGAAAGAGTGAAGGGGAAAATCAGGGAACAGCAAAACCTTGGAAGTCTGAACTATCTCAAGCACAGAAGATTTAACTAATCTGAGCATGGCATTCTTCACCTTGTCAAAAGCCAAACCCGATCATAAAGGACCTGTTTGCCCACCCTGACCATTCCTCTGACAGTGTGGATCCTCACAATGTGGATATTTTAACATGTGTGACGCACCACTATTAGTCACATTAACTACATTTTATTCATATATTGAAAGAGTACATACACATGTCAGTAGCATAGATTGCATCAGCTCCTCTTTACTAAAAAAAGCTCAATGTATATACAACCTTAAAATGCTTCTGCTGTAGCTAGTGCATATTAAACCAATGCTTATGATCAAAACTAATGATCTTTACATAGATTTATGTATTTTAGAATACATTAAAAATTATCAGTGGCATGTTCTGTTATCCTTTTTCACTTTCCCGATGGTCTAACATTTCAAGGAATTATGGATATGCATATTTTATTTACTATTCAAAACAATTTATATTACAGAATATAGGCAATGAAGACAAACCCGTGGTTGCATTTGGAAAGGCAGAAAGGTTTTTCAATGATTAGCAAAGTCTGTTTTTATGCCTGCATTCTGCAGCTTTTTCTTGGGAGCAGGAAGAGCAGAAGAAGGCTCTTTTTGAGGTCTTGCCTTTTTTAATCCTGTGGAAAGTACCATAACATTTTCTTAATTCAACTGGTGCTTTTTTGTCCTCCCTCCTAGCTGCTTTGACCTCCTGTGCATGAACTCAGCAGAACAGGTAGGCCAGTGTCTGGCTCCATGCTCTTCCTGAGGCTGGGAGGGATGCTGGGCTGGGTTTTCTGACCAACCAACACAGCTACTCAACAGAAGTGGCAGCCTACCCGCAGAATTAATTTCCCTCACTCTCTTCTTCTGGTCCCATGTGAATGAGCTAGACTCCTGTGGATCACTTTATCCTCTTTATTAAGCCTGTCTCTGCAGATGCCAGTTTAATTTAATCCAACTTGATAGCCAAGTCTCAAAATCCCCCTGGCCCTTGAAACAGCACAACCTCCTGTGCTGTTTCAAGCCTTTTTCAATACACAAGCCCTTTTCCAGCATCCTCTTGCTTCCCTTCAAGGATCCTATTTCTCTAAACTAGCTTTACACTCTGACTGATGCCCCTTCCTGAGTGACTAGAACTCACAGTTGAGCCCTAAAAGAAAGTGCTGGTGCACTGAGAAATGCCACCCTCATCAGAATATCTAACTCTAGTGAAACTTGCATGCTTGACAGAAAAGCAATACAAAATGCTTTCCCACAACACAGGCTAAATAAACAATGCTTGCCAGCCATACCCACTTTAAAAAGTAAACCGGTAACATAGTAAGAAGTTGCATTCACTGGCAGACATGAATATCGTTGTTTTTGTCAAATTTGTTAGCTTAATCCTAGGAAAGGCATTGCTAAACCCTATTGCAGAGTGTTGGTTTGCATCTACTGGTCTTGATGGAACCACTGGGACTGACACTGCATTGGGATTTGGAGGGCAGCACTCAGAGGGTGGGATGGGCCAGGTTGCCAGTGTTGTTAAAAACAAAACCAGGTTGAACAACTCTGTAGGAAAAAAAACCCTAACACATAACTGAAAATCAGAATGAATTATTTCTCTGACAGGCCAGTAATAACTTCATTTCATAGCAGAGAGGCAAAAGCTGGAGAAGCCTGTGACATGCCAGGTCACTGGTAGGTTATGACTCCTCATGGGAGTTCTTCTACATAATCCTCTTCTGCAGCACACTTCACACCCTGGATATTGGGAAGCCTATGAGAACATCTCTGTGATCATAGGCCGTATTTCACATGTCCAGGGGAAAAATGTCAAACTCACTCAGCAGAAGGATGGTGAGATAGGCCTAAGTATGATGGAACAAAGAACAATTTCCTTTGCTTCTCCTGCTTTACGCAAAACCTCCCTATCATCCAAGGCAGCAGTGCAACAGCAAGACATGATAAAGCAACCTAGTAGACTAAGTGGTATGGAAACTTAAATATCTTGTGTAAGTGAACAAACAAGAGCTCTGATACACAATTTTGTTGGGTAAAGGGGACAAAGACCCTTTCCTGGAGAACAGGCCCTTGCTGTTATCTTGAGAGAGGCTCTGTGTGCCAGGATTGCCCTGAGTCATTAGGATGACTGAATGGCTTGGTCTGTAGCAACCCAAAATACCAATGAAGCACAGTCTGTCCACATACTCCTCTTTAATCTTCAATGGATTGCCAACCTGGCAACAACCTGGACTCACCCAGTGGAAATCCTTCTTGGAGGCAGGATTAGCTCTAGTCTGAAACAGCTGCAACAGCTTGGTTTCAGATGACTTGGTGATACTGAAGTCACAGTTAGACTTTAGCCAGAAGGAGGATTTCCAAAATACAACTTTGATGTCCCAAACCTGAATTTGTTGCTAATGAGCTGTGCTGTGGGGAGCAAATGTTAGACAATAAATCACCTCATTGAGTACAGAGGAGTTACAACATGGAGTGCATCAATGTTGATATGTGTTTCAGGCAAAGCTTAAGCCCTGCCTTCTGGAATGAGAGTTCACAGCAGAATAACATGTTAAACATCTAGAATCTAGTGGAAATCATCAGAAAAAATATTAATTAGGGCAAAATGGAATGCATTTCTGGAATACCTATTAAAATATAGAGTGGGTGTGACTTGTAGTTGATTTGTTCATGGCATCATGCAGACCTCTGGTATTTTCTGTCTGTATTAACTTGTTAAGATCTCACAGTCCTGAAGAAACACACTCTTCCTAGCTACCCATTTACTGTGGGCTGGGCTACTTGTTATGCCCAATTTATTGCTGGAAAAAAGTGAATAATGGTAGAAAAATGTCAATAGGTTTTGGCTCTCCCTTCAGTCTGCAGTGAATTATAAAGATGTCTTGGATTTACTGTGAACCAGAAAGAAAGATTTTGAAGAGAGAACTCGGTGTATTCTGGAATATTCCTATTTGCTTTTACAATTCATCAGCAACCATGAAGAACTGGCTCTAATATTAAAACTTACACTACTAAAATGTTACTTTAGGAGTCAAGATCATTTTTATGCTTTGTATGTCTCAGTCTTCATTTTCTTTATGAGATGTTCAACTCAAGGGAGTTTTCTGGATTGAATTTAGATCATTCTCTTAGATGTCAACATTAATTCTAATGCACTGAACTCCTCTTAGAATGACTGCAGATTGTGAAGCATCTTTGAAAAAGGATAAAATGGACATGTCATGCAGTAACCAAGTAAATGCAGTCCCTGATTAATATGCAAGTTTGAAAAGTTCAGAAAATGTCATCATCCTCCATAGGTGCACCCTGTTTTTGGAAAGGTCTCTTTTTGTTTTGTGTATAAATGTCATTCTATACATATTTCACTCTAGCAGCTTTTCATAAACTCAAGTCAATGATGATATGTTCAAATATTTGAGTGTTTCCTTTAAAACTAGAGGCAAAGAAAAAATCTCTTCGATCTGTTGACACAGCTGTGAAAGACCGTGGTGCTTGCACGTAGATTTCTTTAAATAATCTGAATATCTTCTTTTCACCATCCCACTGGTAAATCTGGGAGAAGGTATAGTCACTTCCCAAGGCTAGGTAATAATTGTTCTTGAAGGAGAAAGGCTGCAGCGTCATGGCTCCTCGGGACGGGAGAGCCTGTATCTCCACAAACTGTTTGCTATTCCATTTCATAACTCTGGAGTCACCAATGAATCTCGTGAGTGTGATGTAAAGGTCATCTTGCATCCTGAAACTCTTCACAGCCAAGACATCTTCCATGTTGGGGATTTCACTGTGTGGGACAAACTTTTTGGAGGCTTTGTTCCACTGGAGTATAATGGGCACCTGGGAACGGCTAGAGAGGATTAAATATGATTTCCCGTCTATATCGAGAAACTCAGCGTCAGTGTCCCTGAACCACTCGTGAAGAGACTGATATGAATAAAATCCTTTGTTGTTCCACTTATACACTGTTGACAAACCTGCTTTAGAGCTATCTGCTATGACAAAAAACATTTCACTGTCTATCTCAAAAAGCTCTATATCATTTGGCTTGGAAATGCGAGACACTTCAATATCCTGGAATTTGACAAACTTCGTCCAGCTTTCATCAAACTTGTAAATGTGTGAGCCACCAAAGAGCTGTGCCACCACTACAAAGACTTGGTCACCAACAAGAACGGCTTTACATCCCACTATAGACTGACCTATTGCCCAAAGAAAGAAAACAAAACAACACATATATTAGCACAGTGCAAACCACACTTTACACCACAGACATTACTAAATCACCCCTCCCCCTTTTTTTAAACCTGCACCATCTCATAATTTTGTCTTCTGCTACATGCCATCAAAACATCTTTTCAAGCTTTTTGCTTCCCAGTAACTGGAGAGATGACTTGTCCCACCCTGCAATGTGTGTAAGTATGATGCACCATAAAATGCTGATTCCTTTTTATGCAAAATACTTTTTATTTCTGTGTGTGTTCAAACACATGGTCCCTAGTACACAAAACAATTGTTTAAGCTATATTTTATTATTGAAAAATGACAAGAGTTTATATCTTGCCATTCATCAGATATTTGAAATTCTCTTATTCTTGTAATGGCATCTTTCCATCTGAACTAGAAGAATGAAATATAGTTTATTTTTCTCCAGAAGGGTTAGAGTCAGCTTTTTGCTACTGTATTGGTGTATCTTATGCATATATCACCTGAAAGCAGGATGAAAAAATAAATCTAATTCTGCAGTTTGTGTTAGGTAGTCTTGAGATTTTGTTAAACTAGAAATATTTAGGAATATTGCAGTTGCCAGCTAGATCAGATTATGGTCTGTCTCGAGAATGTTAAGTTATGCTAAACAAGAACCACATCAAAAAAGTAACAGTGAGACTATTATGACAGGTGTTGTGGGAAGCAGAGAGGAATTCACAGAGGAATTCCTCTGTGAAGCACACTGTTTAAGTAGAACCATGGCTGCACAAGTTCCCCAACGCATCCTTGGTCAGTCACTACAGGAGATTTACCCTGGCTCCTCTGCTGGTGCCCTACCTGTGGCTCTCAGAGCTGGCCTGGGATGATCTGCCACCCGTGCAGTGTAGGAGAGCTGGGATACCTTCACCTCTAGTACAGCAAGGCATCTGCAGCACAGGCATGAACGCTCGAGCTCATCATCCAGGCTCCTTCTGATCTAACTTAGTCAAAAAACAAACTCTAGAAGAGCTTTCACCTGTCTCATTCTGCAGAGGACAGCAATGCTTTTCTCTTCATGTTCACTGTAAAGGCAACCTTGACAACTAGCTCAGCTCCATAACCCCATGTTGTAAAAAGAGCTAAATTTAGATATCCAAATGCCAAGCATATGGTAAGTAGTGAAATCTCTGTGGAGCTGGCTCCAGAGCTCTACAAAACACTCTTCTGGCTCTGCAGGAGGCTCTTTATGTGCCTGTGTCCCCTGGCAAAAATCTCAGGCTCATGTGCATTTCAGAGTCCAGAGCTCAAGCTCAGACCTTCCAGGAGCAAACTCTGGGTGTGAAGCTAGGACACAAGTCCCTTGCAGAAATGTCTCCCAATTAAATCATTCAGAAGAAGGTGAAATACACCTAGAAGTGTGTATCTAGTGTTTGCTACCTTTGCAAATGAGTCAAACTCTCAATTTCATTTCCAGGGTTTTTCTAGGACTCAGCTAGCTCTCTCTGGGCTGTTGACTTCTCAGTTTACATCCCTGGTACATGTTTTACCCTAATCTACCAAAACACAATGAAGCCTAAAAAAGCAACATTTTTCATTTCTGAAATTTCCTGACAGAGGGGTAGCTTCTTGTAAGATTTTGTTAGTAACACACACAGCAAATCTGAGGAGGTAAGTCCTTGCTGCCTTTGTAGTATTCCACACCAGAGGAGGACACAGCATACTCTATGTCTCCCAAAATATAAGGTAAAATATAATCGATCACACCCAACAAGGACAGGAGGGAAAGATGCTCCTTTGATAATTTAGCCCCTGAGTATTCAAAACCTCTGGCTTGGAGCATCTGGGAAATCAGATAACAGCTTTGAAGACTGTCTCTGCTGTCATGGTGTGACTGAGCACCACAAGTGTTGGTTAGGGACAGAACGGTTGTTAGAAAATCAGCATTAGAACATTACCTGGCATCCACACAGGCTTTTTGTTTGATCACTAATCTGGCCAAGATGTTAATTGAGCATATTTGTAAATTGAAAGTAAATGCTGAGGCTTTACAGCGCATCTCTTTAGGTAACAATCACAGTCTAATTTTCAGCTGTCTTCCTGGTCAGCTCACCCTACAAGCATCCTTCAGACCTGTTTCCTCCTCCGTGCAGTAGATTTTTTTTATATTTTGTTTTGCAGGCACTTTGCCAAGTTCAAGTGCTCCTTCAACTTCTGCTTTAACTTGCTGTGTGACTGAGGCAGTGAATGCTAAGGTGGGCCATGGTGTGACACTGATGGCAAGTGTTTGTGCCTTCAGAAAAATTTACAGGATTGGACAAAAAAAGCCTAGTTTGTGTACCACAGTAAGATTAAATGTGCATGTATTAACAAGATGCATTACTTCATGGAGTCATTCATGTCCAAACATCACTTATTTCAATCAGCCAAATTCAGCAGAGATTCAGGACAAAACTCAATAGCTGATCCCATCTACAAATCTTATCCAGTGCATCAGTGACTGGAATCCCAGAGTTCGTATACCTGTGATATTGTCGTAACTCCTGAAATTCATTTCAATGTGATCCCACTCCAACACCATGCAGTTCTCCATGCTGGGCTGTGCAATAGCTACAAACACATCATTCTTTGAGTTGAATGTATCCACTGAAACAGACTGGTAGGGCAAAATCTGGTGGACAACAAAATCTAGAAACATACATTTATAACAGTTAGGATGCATCCTTGCTGGAAACACAGAGTAAGTGGTCATGATAAGAATGATGTACACTGAAAAATGAGTGAAATACTCTGGATTTTGTATAACACTATCATGGAAGTATCAGTACTCATGCTAGGCATGCACCAACAAGGAAAGTGTCTCCTGCTTTAGGTATCATGAACTGTCCTCTGAAAATGTATTTGTCAAGGAGATCAAATATGTAAACAATGAAATAATTCAGATTTTCCAGCCAGGCTGGCTACTATAAGTGAAATAGAGAAGTCTCTTTCCCCATGGCTGGAAGTTGCTTTCCTGTCAAGTGAAATGGCCTTGCTAGAATCACATTCAAGCTAAGAGACAGCAACTACCAGCTGAAGTCCAATAACTTCTTAAGTCATGCAAATTTAATCACCAGCAATTTGTGTTATGCTAAACCAGGCAGAAAGTGAAATGATATCTGAAGTTTGCCTGGGGATAACCCCATTTTGCCTAGACCATAGACAAAATGGTGTAATCAAAAACTCAGTTAACATAATGTTTTATGGTGCATTATAATGTAGTTTAGGCATAAAATACAACCAACCTGAAAATTACTATCCAGTGGGAAACTTATACTAGACAATGAGACTTAGAAATTGGAGCAACCTGTAAAGATTAGGAGTGTAACTCCAGAATTAAAGATTTTTTTTTCTCAAAATATAACTGCCTTCGTAGGCTTAAATTGAAAATTCACCCTGAGGTACATCAGCAGTCACCACAGAGCCAGTGTGGGGCAAAGTGAGGACACTTGGGTCTGAATTTGACATTTGACCAGACAGCTGTGCAAGATCTCTATTATCAAGAAAATTAAAATGGTGTAGCAGAGCTGACAAAGCACTCAGATCTAAAATGTGGTTGGAAGCTTGCACTGAAGTAAGGTATGGATATACATACATAGAAAAGGAAAGGCATCTTCCCTGTGATGGCATTTCTGTGCAGAACCATGCACTGCTCTCTTTTAAGCTCCATTTGCTACATGCTTTCATCATGCACTCCTGTGTTGGAAGGGCCTGAGCATCCAGGGATTTTGGTGAAATGGTAATTAAGTCCTCACTCGAGTCCTTTATTTTGGTGCATTATGAAATAATTGCTTCTGAATGAAGAAACCTCTGTTTCTGCATGCTTGAAAGCCTTGCCCTTGAGGAGTTACACTTGTGGAGAATAAAGATAGATGACTACCATTAAACAAACAGAGCAGATTCCACAGCTGTGAAAGAAATGACAGTCTTCATTCTTTGAGGGACTATTATAAATAGAGCTTGGGCTTGGTTCATAAATGCTGGTAGGCAAACAAGAGAGTTATCTTCATTCTCAGTGGGAAAGTAAAAGTGCTGGGGAAAACTGACACTGAAGTATGCAAAAAGTAAAAGCAACTGACCAGTTATAAAAGGATGGAGCAAGACCAGATACAGTCACACAAAATAAAAAATATTTTTTTTAAATCTTGAGGAAAAAAACCTCAGAAAACTAATCCTGAAAAGATATCTCTTGAAATCTGAACAGTTTTGAAACACTTTGAGGGAATCTGTGAATTGAAACAAACCAGTCTGTATGTGAAAGTGGGTAGAGAAATAATTTGTAATCAGTAAAAAGCAATAAATGTTGGTTTTAGCACCAGCTGGAAATACCAGACTGTAATATAGAAGAAGGTTACACAGTGATAGTTACTGCCACATCAGGGTTGCAAAAATTTAGGCCTTTGGGGCTTGATTTAGTTCTACATATCTTGCTGTAATGCTGGAAAGGGCTAATACAGTAAATACAGGACTGGGGGAGGAGCCATTTTCCAATACATTTCTCTTTTAAGCTGGATCCCCTGGATGGGAGAGGGCAGAGGACGCTGCCCACACTTTCCCCCTGTGCTGCTGGCTGCATGAGCTGTGCTTCTCTCCCTCCCACCCAATACACAGTTTTGGTCTCCCTGTCTCAATACACGTGGTTTTCATGCTGTTTTCTGCTGGCTGGGAGTGGGGGTGTCCCTCTGTCCTCCAGTCACTTTTCCCACCTCTGCTCCCTCTGTGGTTGAACTGGCATCATGGTGTCATGGGAGAGGGACCCAACAATTTTATTGGGATGATTTTCCTTCTGGCAGCCCTTGCTCAGGCTCATCCCAGCACTGATCCCAGCACAGGAGAGGAAGAGAGCACAGGGAACATTGGAGGACACTAAGGAAAAATGTAAGTGATGGTCTGTTTGGGCAGCTGCTCCAAAACGGTATCCTGTGATTCAGTCCCACTCTCCTCACATCCCTTCTTCCCTGCAGAGGATACTTCTGCTCCAGGTGAGGCTACCAGGGACCTGGGTGTGCCAGCAGGGAGTGTTAACCATCCTTTCCCTTCTCCCACCACAGAAGATCTCCAGCACAGGAGCAAGAATGGAGCAGTACCTATTAATATGCAAACTACCTCCCTTCCAGACAGCAGGGAAAGAGAAGACCACCTCCAGAAGACAATCTCAGCTAGGTAAAGAAAGGGGAAAACAAGCTTCCAGAGCTCAGTGAGATGATCCCTGCCTGCAGATCTGGGCAAAGCACGTCCCAGCCATGCACATGGCTTGTTTTCAGTGGCTGTGGGAGCCCAAGGCCTGTTTTCCAGTCTCCTGAAAGTGAGTTACATGTTCCCCTGTGGTGCTCACAGCCACAGGACAGGCCCCTCACACACTGTTGAGGAAGAAAGACAAGAAATGAAGTGAAATGATGCAAGCACTGAGAAATGGAAAAGACAGATGCTACCACAAAGAGAGTTAAAATGCAGGTCACCAATACTGTCAATCACTTGCTCTGTGAAGAAGGAATAGGACCATTTTGTTCTTTGCCTTTTTATTTTAAATTTGGCAGCACCTCTTTCCATGTCTCCTGTTACCATTGTAGCAGTTCAGCTGATGCAATGAGCTAACTGGCCCAACAAGACACACATTTTACCAAGCAAACTGCTTTGTTACTACATCCTGCATCCAGTCATGCTTGACAGAGACTACTGGAGACCAGAAATGATGCAAAGTCTGATCCCAGCTGGCAAAGGGGGGAAATACTATACTAAAGACTAACATGAATGAAAGAGGTTTGCAGAGCCCTACCCACCACTGACTGGGAAAGGAGAATACACCTACAGTATGTATTCTAAGCCTGTAACTAATCAATCCTCAAGGAAGGAACAGGGGCATATTTACACTCCCTTTGGATCTGGGCGAGGCAATAGCAGAGAAGGAGAAAACAGCAGTGGCCTGACACCGCAGACCACCAAGGTCATACAGAACAGAGTATGACAGCTGCATGCTGTGCTGTGGGAGCTTCTCTGAGAGCATTTGAGCAAATATTCAGCTGGGCAATCCTGGCCTCATGGAACACCTTCAATTCCAAAAAACTCTGCAGCACTTGAAATTAGATTTATGCTTGGTATAATTTCACTTACAGTAGACAAAGGCACCATGCTAAGGGTGAATTTTGCCTGGAGCAACTTTACAGTGTCTAGGTACAAAGAAGTGACAGAGGCCCAGTAGGTAGGATAGGTTTGAGGACCAGGTAAAGCTTTGTGCCCTGTTCATGCCACACAATTGCTTAAACCAGATTGTAATGAATTTTACTGCTTTTACTTTGCATTGCTGTGTCTTGGTGATTCAGTAGACTTAGGAATGTAACTTTGGTGCTGTTCTAAACTTCATTGCTCTCCTGTGTTTGACATCCTTTTATGCAGCAGGTTATTGCACTTTACCTCTACTGCTTTTCTGACATAATTTTGAATTCTGAGTTCATTCTCTTTTCCTTTCACATATTGCCATCAAAGCACCTTTCATACCTTTTCCTGAAATTTCATTTTACATTACTAGTAATCACCTTTTCTCTTGTCTTTTAATAATAATGACTGACTTGATGACAGATGAGAACTTGCACACCTTTGATATTACTGTCTAGAAAAAAGGCAGAGCGCTGACATCCTATTCAAAAAAGATGAAAAACAATACCCGCAGCTGATATTTTCAGTTATATGATGTGACTACACTTAAAGATAGGTAACTGCAGCAGTTTGGGCATAAAATATAAGCATAACCACATGCAAATTTCTCTTCACTCCCTTCAGCATGCTTTACATTACCTTAAAAATAAAAAATCAAGATCATAGGCGAGATAGTAGTCAGAATATTATTGGACTTTTCAACTCAATGGAGTCCCATGAAGAACTTCTGGCACTATTGCAACCATCTTTGATGCTAATAAATCATTATTTATAAAATAAAGATAACAGCTATTGCCACATTTTAAAACTTATTTTCATTGCTTCCTGTGAAATACAGAGATTTTTGGAAGCTCATCTGCCATAACTATATGGCTTTATTCCAGATAATAGAAAGCATTCTTTGATGAAAATTAAGCCACAAATTGAGTCATAATCAAGTCTTTTGGAATATGAATAGCCAGAGCTCTTTTCCCATTATCACTTAATCCAAGTAAAAACTCAGCACATACTTTGGCTTCTAAATGTAATTTTTCTCATTTTGCACTTGTTCTAGTACTTGGAAATGCTTTGTATGTAACCCTTTCCTCCCCCCAGGTCATGCTCATAGAAGCAAAAGGGTATAATCTAAACTTCTGATATTTAACCATTTGTAGTGTGCTTAGAAATATACATTCTGAATACCTGTAGTGGTGCATTCATAATCAAAACTTGTCACATCATTTAACTTCTTATCCTGATATTCTGCTGGACCAATACACAGGACATCAGAAACAGTGGAATTTGTCATCTTTAACCACAAAAACAACCACTTGGCTTTGCAGTCACACTGAAATTTATTTCCCCTTAAATCTCTAAAAAAACACACAGAAATAAACATATTTGAAAAGGTTGATAGCAATATGAGTACTATAGAACTGTCATCACCTTGACATGCTGAATTTCAAAATATCTGAGTATCCTTGAATTGTTCTGAACTGAAAACAGGGAAGTTTCTTAAGTTTTATCTGGACTCCTTTATCATGAGTTCTCTTTCACTGAGTTTTTGGAAAACTGTTGCATTCTATGGTCGTATATAATCACAGTAATGGAGCACTATGATTCATGTGTAAAGTTACTTCTTTGGTAAGCTTTAATAGGATGAGGACTGTAATGTAATACATCCTGACATTCAGGTTGTCTGCTGCAGGCCTCCTTTGTACCATTTACCACTGACGCAGATAATTCCCATTCCTTCACTAAACTGTTCCAGTACCACTGGTTGACAGAGCAGCCTTGCACATGTAAAATACAGATGTCAGACTTGTATTTTTTGAGCTGCTGCTGATGGAGAGTCAGTTTAACTACTTCCTGCTAATGTATGTGCAATTTCAGCTCTGTACTCGTTCTTTGATTCTTTAGCAATTTTGGTGGCTTATGATTTTACTCTGTTTGTTTGGAAGAGCCAGGCCAAAAATAGGGGAATCCTAGTTACACAGGGTAATACTTACAGAATGTCAGCAATGTGCTACAACTGCACACAAATGAGGAAAAGAAGTTTTTGTTTTTGTTTTTTTTTTTTTTAACTAATCCCTTGTACTAAAATAATCTCAGGGAATATGCAACAATAATAGGGAAACATGTTCAGAGAAACTGTAGTTTTAAAATTCATTTTTTCCCTTTCTCTAAAACACAATTTACATGAGACATCAGAAAGAAGTACAACCACACAAGCTACATACAGCATCATGAGAAGCAACAGTGATTTAAGAAATAGCAGTTGCTTTAGAAGAGTCTATCAAGCAAACAACTACATAATGAAAAACAGCTAGAATAAAAAAATACACTTTTTTATGTGTAGATACCAGATGCAGCACCACACACCCAGAACCTAAAACCGAGAGCAAGAGTGACAGAAGCAGCAGAAAGATTCTCATTACTTACAGTTCAATTAAAGAATCTAAATCACTGAAGACATCCCTTGGCAAAGCTTTGAGATGGTTATTTGCCAACGAACTAGAAAAGAAAGTTAGAGCTTAGTATTATTGCTTGCTCTTACCTTGCAATTCTTACCAAGTCTGAGCTCACTTACAGGTTAATTATCCAGTACTGTCCAGCCACTGGCACTGTTAGAAGTTACCAGGAACAGGCATTAATTATTCTCATTCAAGAATGGAAATTGCTTGAAGATCAGATAAAAGTAAAATATTTAAATCTTTTTTTTTTTTCCCATGTGCAAATGTAACCCACAGAGCAATCACTGAGCACACTGGAAAGAAGCAGGAATGTTAATCATGAGTAGGCAGTGTGGTGGTGGTGGTGGTACCAGCACAGCAATGGGAGTACCAGGGGCATCCCAGACCCAGCTGTGCCTCCACACAGGCAGCCCAACATGTGGCAGTGCTGCCCAGGCAAGAATTGCTCTAAGGTTGGTTCTTAATTTATGGAAGGCATGTGGTTGACAGCAGGAGGAAGCTGACACAGAGGGAAGAGAAGTTTTCTGTGTAGCAGGAAAACCAGTGGTCACCCAGGAGAGTTTTGTTCAAGTAGAAATTACTCTATCAAGTGTTAAATAACTTACAGGTGAGTCAGGTCACGAAGGCCACGAAATGCATTTCTTGAAATGGTTTCAATTTTGTTTCCTTCAATAAATCTAGGCCAAAAAAGAAAGTATTTTAAAATACTTTAAGTAACATTATTATTAGCATCGCTGTGCTTTAAGATAGGGTTGCCAGATGCAGCCTATTTCTGAGCAGCTCCTTCAGACTGAAAGGTGGGAAGTCTCAGTGGAGCTGAGACTTCATGCTCATGTTCCCTTTTCCCCTTTCCTTGGGCAAACTGAAAGGAACAATGCAAGTACGTGGCATCACAAGGGATGGCACATGACACAAATGTCCAGCAGAAATAGAACAAAGTGAACAAGGCAAAAAAAATTATTCCTCTCTTGGTAATCCTCTCAGGATGTGTTGTGTGAGGCAAGAGACCTGCGTAGGCAAGCCTCCTGAGTCAGACTTTAGAAGCTAAAGTCCTACCTTCCCCTCTCACAAATCAGCAGCATTTTCAAACCAGCACAGAGGTGCCAGGGCTGCCCAGGCTGCAGACCTGCCCTGATGGGGAGCTCCCGTAGCTGCACACACACACACACACACACACACAGTGCCACCTCCGTGCCCACACAGCCCTGACTTCAACTGCACACGTGTGACATCTGCACAAAGGGCAAGACCACTGCCCTGCTTCGGGTCTGGCTGCCACAGCTCAGCTCTGTCCAGCTGGGACATCTCCTCTGCAGGGTGCCACGGCCCCGTGCACTGGGGGAATAATGACAGGCACATATCGATTCCAGCAGCACGCTGCTCCTCCTGACTGCATGTCAGCATTTAAAGAGAGAGCTGATATTTGAGCATCTTGACCTCTGAGCACTTGAGGACACATCCCTAAATACACCATGATCCCTGCAAAGTGATTGCAGCCAGGTGGCCGTCAAGATATTGCATGCTACAGCTATACCTGGATGAAGACAACTGTATGCTGACTTTATGAAAGGCTCATGAGATGAAAGTGCCTCTCTTATTCCTAGGCAGCTCTGTTTGCCCTCCAGAGAAGTCAGAGGAAAAATGCTATGATACAAGGTGTCTTCTCAAGAAAGTGATAATGGGAATGCAGGAGATGACAAGTGCTCTTGGTTCTGCAGTTTAGATGTAGGAAATATCCTTCCTGAAGTGACAGGGACCCTGACTGCAGGCAAAGGGTGCAGATGAGGAAGTGTTGTGTCTGCGTGGGAGGTATCAGAGGCACTCAGCCCTTTTAGGGCTGTGCAGAGCCACAAATTCAATCCACAAGAGCAGAGAGCCACCCTGCCTCCTGACACCCTCACTGGCTGCTCGCATCCCTGCAGAGCACCAGCTCCATGCAAATAAACAAGGCTACACTGCTACAAGCTGGCACTCAGGAATTTGCCAGATTCTTGCCTCACCAAGCCTGGCCTCCAAGAGATGCTACTCTGGGAATTCCAGTCTGCTCACCAGCAAAGTTCCCATATTTATCAGACCTGTCTTACCCAGACTCTGCACACAAGCCAGTGTAGAGTCAGTTTAAGTGTGCATTGAGTACCATTATGAGTGCTGCAAGTGCAGCAGGACACAGCTGGAGATTATTATCTGTATATAGGTATCAGCTGTGGGTGCTCCCCAGCTGCTTTCCGGTCAGAGACTTTGGCCTTGTACACACAGACACTTGTCATTCTTGTTTGTCTGCAAAGTCTGATCCCTGGTAACTAACAGACATGAGTTATGGAAACTCCACTGCATGGCCAAAGAAACAAATGACAGAGAAAGGCCACCCACAGCCAGCTGCCAAAAGGTGGAGAGGGGATTTGCTGGGAAGAGAAAAAGCTCTACGGAATTAGCAGAAAAGGCAACCACAACCATTAACTGAGACCACTTGTTCAGCTGCTAAAATAATTTGAAACTGTAAGGCTTTACTGGTCTTCATCCTGCTCCCTGGCATGCAGCTGGTGGTCAGGGACAGAGATTTGCCCTTTGACCAGCTGGGAAGGGCAGGGTGTTTCATTCAGACAGGAATCTGGTTTCAGTGACCAGTACAACTACCACCATGTATGCTCTGCTGCTGGGACAAGCCCATCAGCACTTGAAAGCGGGCTGCTAATGGTATAACATAAAATGTTTTTCTTCCTTTTTACAAACTACTGCAAATAATTTTTTCCCTGTAGAGACAAGGAAAAGAAAATGCTTAGATAACTTGCCATCTCTGAAAAATCCAGATGTAGCTGAATCATGGATTCTAGTGTATACCATTTACCATTAGCTGCAAATTCCATTGTTGGCTACTCCACATGTACTAGACTATTAACCCTGAATATACCCCATCATAATATCTATTTGCCTTCAAGATTTTAGTAAGCGTCGGTTTTATGAGCATTGGTCTTTCTGTAAAAAGGACAAATGTTTTCCACAGCTACATTTCAGCTTGGAAAGGTGGGTGGAATGAGGATTTTTTTTCAGGTCGTATTCATAGTTTCAAACACACCAGCTTATACTGAGTAACAGAGAGAAATGCCATCCTTTGGAGTGTAAAGGGAGGACCGCCAGGGCTAATACTTTTTTTTTAAAGAAAAAATGTTGAATTAAAAAAAAAAAAAAAGACCAGAAAAAGAAAGGAATGTAAAAATCAACTAAGTGAATGATATAAACAAAAGGAGAGTTAAATAATTTTAAATAATAATATAAATAATTATCATAATTTATATTATATTAAATTTATGTTTGTATATTTATGTATTTATAATTAATTAGATAAAAATAAATTCTATGGACATTAAATAGGGTATCAGAAAAAAGGCAAAGTAGGAGACAAAAGCTGGGAGAAGAGAAGCAGAATAAGCATTGTTCAGGGCAGTACACCAATATTCTGCAATTCCTGCTCAGGCTGCCCATAGGTCAGAACAGGCTGCTCCACATCTTGCCTGAGATTCAAGTCCCCTTAACAGGGGTGCCACTGTTCTGGAAAGCCCAGGCAAGCTCCTGCTAAGCAATGCCTTTTTGGTGTGCTGTAATTGCACAGAGATACCTTGTATTCAAGGCATCTTTTAAAAACACGCTGTAACATCTGAAAAATCGTCAGCTACCATAAAGGATATGTGCACAGAAGTGGAACATAAATCCTTCAGCTCCCCTGCTCTTGGGAATAACAGTAAAGACCAAGACACTGCAGCAGGAGTCTTGGCAACTTATCAAAACATCTTTATTTATAAAGGACATAAAATGCCAAACTTACAGGTATTCTAGATGGAAGAGACCAGCAAAGGCATCATCTCGTATAACAGTGAAGGAGTTGGAGTTCAGCAAGCTGAAAATGGAGAACAGGCACATTAAAACTTGACACACTGGATTATGCCTGTTGTGTTTATTGCCCATGACCAAACTAATCTTACTGACTTGAACTCATATCACCCCACCAATGCAGCACACATAAAATACTGTGGAATGGTCTATTGAAAAAAAAAATAAAGGCATTACATGATGGTGGTAGTTAATGTCCACTACTCCCCAGGAAAAATGTGCCATTGACCTTGGCTAAATGTAACCTGGTCCTCAGCTCAATGGTCCACTGAGCAGAACAAGCCATCACTAGATGGCAGGTCTGCTGAGTGTGGCCCCATGCACTCACCACCCCTCCAGCCCCACTGACAACTTTTAAGAGTCCACCTGAGCACCAGTCCTAAGCTCCCAAGCACCAGCTCTCATTTCTGCACTCACAGTGGGCCACACTGCCAGGAGGATGCTCCAAGCCTGACCTGCAGACGGGGTACAGCCTGCAGCATGGGAGGACAGCAGCCAGTTTGCCTGCTGGAAACACAGACATACCCAAACCACCGAGACAGAGAATCCTGCTGTCTTTATAAAACAAAGCAGTGTGTCTACAGGCGGTGAGGAAGAGCTGCAGTGCTGCCTCCTCCAGGCACTGCCTTGCCCTGCTCCTGTGTGAACTTCAGGGACACGGAGAGCTGCATGTCAGAGCTGCACCAGAGAGGCTGTCACCTTAGCCAGCACAAGACAGCCAGGGAGCAGGAGGTTATGGAGGCTTTGCCAGCAAACTTCATTCCTTGCTGTATTAAAGCACAACACTGGACAATCTCCAAACGTTGTTGTTCGTTCAAAGGCAGAGAGGGCAATCTCCTTTCAAGAAAATAGCAACATTTCTAATTTGGTCTAAAATATTAACACTACTCAAAAGAAATAATTTTTGGAAAATATCGGAATTTCCGCTATAAATGAATATATCTGCACTAATTGCTTTATTAGAACAACTGATTAATCTTCCTTTTGTATAGTTTTAGGCATTTGACTAAAATTAATTTAGAAGACTAATGAGTATGAAATGCAAACTTTCCCTGTGATCCCTGGATATTATGCTAATACTAGACAAATGCTCCTTAAATTAACCCAAAGAAATCTGACAAAGATGAAGACCACCATCAAAACTAAATCCTTGCATTACTATTTTACCATGATTACTGCCACAGAAGACATTGTCCCGAGGTGCTCATTTGCTCAATTATGCATGTAGCTCCTTGTTATTTAGTTTTTATTTTTTCTCATGTTTTAAGGAAAAAGTTACAAACTACACTAAACAGAATTTGTGACTGCCCAAGATGGTGGTGGTGGTGACCACCTCTTGCTCCCACATCTGACTTACCACATAAAGTGACATGAGCAACTTCTGCCTTCCTCAACAACCCACCTCTGCCCCACTACCCTACACATCCCAACATCTCCAGAAAATCTACTGCAGCTAAAGAAAAGGGACAACCTTTATCTGCTCTTCCTCGCTCTTCCTAGTGCCACCAACCAAACGAAGGCAGATTCCCCCCAGCTCTAATTTTCCACCCACAGCTTCCCACCCATGGATCTCACCCTTTCCTTCCCAGCTGGCACAGGTCACTGTTTGCCACCATTTATTGGGGGGCAAGGTCCTCGTGTGCTCTGCTGTGGGCTTGGTGCTGACCCCTAACTCACAGAAACTTGGTTTTGGGAACAGTTTCACGCTAAAGGAGGTGAAGGCTTCTACCGCTTGCTTTGCCCACTTCTCCCCAGCATTTTGCATGGAGTGCTGCTCCTCCCAGTGGGAAGACAGGCCTTTGAGTCAAAGGAGATGGGGTGCCCAAGGAGAGGAGCCTCACCATCAGCTACCAGACACCTTCAGAGAATACCTCTTGTTAAGACTCGTTTTAACATCCAGTTATATGGCAAGCACTCAGCCTGAGTTTCTGGCAGGGTTTGGATCTTTTTGCTGAATTTTTCTTTGCAGCCTGGAGGGGTCTGTCAGTCCTGATGGGGTGGAGGTGTGGAGGGCCTGCTTGGTATCAGGCGTTCCGGACAGAGACTGCGCTGGGCTAGACAGGATGCAGGCTGCTGCTCAGCCTGGCTGCAGACTGCCAGAGAAGTGAGCATCCAGGCTCCCCAGGAGGGTTGTACTGCAGTCTCTGTGTCTTCCCCGCTGCCTCCCAGGACAGCTAAATTAAGCAAGTTCGCTCAAGCTCCTGGGGCAGGAGGCACACACCTAACTGCAACGTGGGCAGGACCAAGCAGCTTGCCTGGGGTCAGGAAGGAGGGATGGCTGCTAAGTGCTGGGAGCTAGAGCACCGTCTCCTGGGACAGAGGAGCGCTGGGCCAGAAGGTGTCTGAGGGGCCACCCTGCAAGTGGCACGCTGAAGCACGGAGTCATGCTGCAGACGACAGCAGCACTTCACACACAGAGGATTCCCTCTGAAGTGTGTCCTGGCAGCCTCTGCTCACCCCACTGTGCCCACTATGTCACAGAGCCAGTGCAAGACTCCTGGGCACAAAGTGAGCAGGAGTGAAAGCCACCACCACATAACTCTGGGGGACAAAATTCAGCCCTAAAGTTACGAAAGCTGAAGTTAAAAAAAAAAAAAAAAGGAACTTAGGGCATCATAAAACATTTTCCCTCCTTTAATAACTAAATACACATTTTATGAAGTGGTTTCTGAGCAGAAAATGCATCCCTAAGCAGAAATGTTATGAAACAGCAGCTACACCGGGAAACTGTGCAAGCTGTCTTCTCCCGTTTTCTCCCTTTCTACAAGAGAAAGGGAACTCTATTTAGGAGAAGCTGAGAGGCTCTATGCTTAAAGGCGCTCCGTTTAGGAGGAAGGGGTGAAGTGCTACTTGACCGTGCTCCTTCCCAGTGCCATACTTACAGCAGCTGCAGGGAGGGCAGGTGGGAAAACATCCTGTCCTTGACTTCGGAGAAGGTCCCGTTCACCAGGCTCCTGGAAAAAGAGATGCCCCCCGTGAGGCGGGACCGCCCCGCATCCCTTCGCCACCCTCGCGCCCGTGCCGGGCGGCGCAGCCCCGCACTCACAGGGAGCCCAGGCCGGCGGGCAGGCTGCGCGGCGCCCCCGCCGCCCCCACGCACAG
>QUSF01000005.1:30082033-30133213 GCA_003676055.1 Chloebia gouldiae | reverse complement strand
CCGCAGCGGCGCCGCCATCCCGGCCCCGCCGCTGCCCGCCGGCCGCTCCCCGCCGCCGCCCGCGCCCTGACATCAGCGCGGCGCCGCCTCCGCTGCGGCGCCGGGACGCGGAGGGGGGGTCCCGCGGGCGGGGCGAGGCGAGGCGAGGCGAGGCGGGGGCGCCTCGCCCTCCGCGTCCCCGCGGGACCAAAGCCAAAAGCCCCGCGGGAGGCGGAGGGCGCGGGTGGCCCCCGCTGGTAACTCCAGAGTGATGCGACCCCAGAAAATCGGGGGGAGCGTTGAGGGGCTGGAGCGTGTCCAGAGAAGGACATCGAAGCTGGTGAAGCGTTTGGAGCACAAGTGGTACGAGGAGAGGCTGAGGGAGCTGGGGGTGTTTAGCCCCGAGAAACGGAGAGTCGGGGGAGGATTTAATGCTCTTTACAATTAACGGAAAGGAGATTGTAGTGGGATGGATGTAGTCTCTCCCCCCAGGTAATAAGTGATAGGACAAGAGGAAACCAGAGGAGTTTCAAGTTGCACCAGAGGAGGTTTAGATTGGTATTAGTCAAAGTTTCTTCACTGAAAGGGTTTTCAGGCATTGTAAGAGGCTGTCTGGGGAAGCAGTGGAATCACCATCCCTGGATGTGTTCAGAAAATCACAGAATCATGGAATACTCTAGGTTGGAAGAGATCTTAAACATCTTCTTGGGCCAAAACCTCTACCATGGACAGCTTTCACTAGACTAGGCTTCTCAGAGGCCTACCCAACCTGACCATAGACACTTCCAGGGATGGGGCACCCAGAACTTCTCTGGGCAACCTGTTGTGTAGGTGTGTCCTTAAACCATGCTTAAGAACATGGTTTAGTGGTGGACCTGGCAGTACTGGTGATTGAACTTGATTATCTTAGAAGTCTTGTCTAACCATAATGATTCTATGGTTCTAAGACCAACTTGAGGGATGTCTAGATCATGGAACAAGCAAATAGATGATGACACCACACTATTCCAATTGCTTTCCAGCAGTATGTGTGTGTGTTAAGTATGCATTAATTGAATCATTTTGTATCTGAAGGCTTGAAAGGTTTCAAAATTGCATGTAAAACCACATTTGTTGTACCCCGATTTGAGTGAGACTTCACGCACATCAATAAAAGAATTATTCTTGTAACTTTGTGTTACAAGTTACTTGTCTTGCAACATCAAATAATTACTTTTTGTAACTCTTGTAACCTTCACTGTCCTTTGCGTCCAAGCCTCTCTTGGTTTGCCTGGGCCAGTTGCAAATTTCCACTTGTGCAGTTTATGCCTGCTGCCGCTGCCCATTGCCCACACAGTCCAGCAGAGCCTCCTGTTGGGTGGCTGGAGACAGCAGTGAGACTCTTCTTCCTTGTGCTGAGCAGACCCAGGTCTCCATCTCCACCCAATCCCTGCAGCCAGCAAAAATTCAGAAAGTGTGAGCAACACCTGAGCCAGCAGTTTAATTAATTTATCATCTGATTAGGCAGAAACAAGAAGAGAAATTGTTTGAGGTCAATGTTAGTCCCAGTTTTCTTTGCCTCGTTTAATCTTTTCAGTGATTTTAATGATTTGTGTAATACATCTCTTTGCAGGAGCTGTTATGCACCACATCTGCATCTTAATTCTACAGCCACAATAAACTAAGGATGTTTATTTCATTGGCAAGCAGACAGAAATTTTTGTGAACCATTAAAGCTGCTGGATTTCCTGGCCTTCTCTTTCAGCTGGGCCACTGGTGCTTTATCCTGATGTCATTGAAAGTGCCAGAAAAAAAGAATAATAAAAATTACAAGAATGCTATCAGAAATCAAAAGGTGTTTTACCATCTTTCACAGTGTCCATCTGGACAAAATACCCTGCATGCAGCTAGAAAAGTCCATAATAGACTGGGTAAGCAGCTGACTGACAGGTTAGGCTTGAAGTGTTACAGTAAATGGGGTTACACCAGACGGTAAGCCATACCTGTGGGGTTCCATAGGGCTCCATTTTAGAGCCAGAGATCTGTAAGGTTTTTATAAATTATCTGAATGCAGGAAATGAATATACATTAAATAAGTTTGATAATAATATTAAACTAGGAGGAGCTGTGGACTCTCTCCAGGGTAAAGAGGGCCTGCAGAGAGATGTGGGTGAGACTAGAGGGCTGGGCACTCACTAAGCATATGAAATTTGATGAGGGCAAGTGACAGATTCTTTACCTGGGACAATTGATCCTGCTTATACATACAAATCAGAGGATGAGAGCCTGGAGAACAGCCTGTGGGAACAGATCTGAAGATCCAGGTCAGTGAAAAGTTGGATGTGAGTCAGCAGTGCCCTGAAGCCAGGGAGGCCAGCTGTGTCCTAGGGAGCATCAGGCACAGCATGGCAAGCTGGGCAAGGGAGGGGATTGTCCTGCTCTGCTCTGAGCTGGGGCGGCCTCACCTCCAGTGCTGGGGGCAGTTCTGGGCACCACAATGTAAGAAAGGACATAAAGCTATGAGGCTGCATCCAGAGAAGGGCAGCCAGGATGGTGAAAGGTCTTGAGGCCAAGACTTAATGAGGAATGGCTGTGGTTGCTGGGTTTGTTTGGCTTGCAGAAGAGAAGGCTGAGGGGTGACCTGAGTGGGGCCTATGACTTCATGCAAGTGTCAGCAAAGGGGCAGATGCTGAACTCCCTCTGGTGATCAGTGACAGGACACAAGGAAATGGAAGGAAGCTGCATCATGGGAAGTTCAGGTTGGTCATTAGGAAAAGGTATTAACTGAGAGGCTGGTCAATCACTTCTCCCTGAGGAAGCTGCCATGCCTCCAAACCTGACAGTGTTCAAGGAACTTGGATCTGGATGCCACTTAGTTGTATGGTTTTGTTTTAGGTAATCCTATGAGAAACAGGGACTTGGGCATGGTGATCCTTATTGGTTCCTTCCAGCTTGAGTTATTCTATGATTCTATGAAAAAGACACAACAATAAATTCCCCAAACAGCAACAAAGTAATGATGTTCCCATGAACCAGACAAGATATTTCTCCATGAAGTGTGACTGCTGTGACCAACCAGGGATGCCACTTTGGGAAATCTTTGATACATTCACCCTTTCCAAGTCATTTAGCTTCTGTCAGGAAACACATCTTCAGTGTTCAGTATTGCTACAGGATTAAAAAATGTCTACAAGTGGCATATTGGTATGTAAAGCACCTTTTCTATAAGACACATAGCTAGGAACCCAATTCCACAACTCAGTTCTTCAACTTTCATTCATGCTGTTTCCTGCAGACATGTAAAAATCCCAGGACAGTTCAAAATAGAAAACTATTTACCTGCTATCACTGCCCACAATTAATTTTGCAGACAAGGTGTCTTCTGATTTAACTGATTTAAGTGCAATTTATTTGGTGAACCTCTCTATCTCCCCATGTAAGAGGAAGAAGGATTTTCTCCTGCGGTCCCCATCTGGGGTGTTCTGTGCAGCCTCATCTGCAGCATCCCTGCTGCCCTCAGTGAGGGGCTGCCAGGCACAGACCACCCTTGCTGGTGCTCTTGAAAGTATCAAGGGGGGTTCCTCATGAGTTGGAATAGGATGAGGTGGAAGGAGAGGAAGGTGTAGCAGGGCCAGGGTACTGAAAAGGAAGGGCTTTATCAGAGGATGAGGAGAGAGCCTGGAGCACCAGCAGGACAGAGCAGATGGTTCTGTCCTGCTGAAATTAAAAATGAGTGATTGTTTTGGAAAATTCACATGACAGAAAAGAGATATTTGAGGGGATTAAAACTACAAATATGCATATAGATAAACATATAAATTTCCTTAAAATAATATTTTTAAATTGCTTGGTTTAGTAAGTGATGCTTATTTTATCCATACAGAAGTATAAAAATGCAGTAGTATAAAAATGAAATCTCTCTGTATTGAGAATAAAATAGAAAATTGAATTTGATGTGGAAGTAGAACATCAAAGAATGAGAAATAATACTGAAATGTGCATTTTGCTGCTTTCCTTCAAATTCCAGCTCACAGACTCAGGTGATTTTTATGTAGACTTGCAGGAGCATCCATTTAAGTCATGACACAAAAAAATGCACTTGGCTGTATATGAAAGATTGTGCTATTCAATACCCATAGATAAAATGGCATTTCAGAAGGGCAAAGAAGAACTCAGACAGCATGTCAGCAGGCATGATATAAAAAACTGAACAGATAGAAGAGGTGCAAAGGCTGTGCCATGCCTTTAAAAGAGTCACTGTAACTGAGAGTGTAGGGGAACTTGGGGATCCCCTGGGACTCAGCATGTACCCCAGTGCAGACCTGTACCATGGTACATGGGATCTTCTAACTGGATGCTAAGTGGAAAATACTGATGAGTAAAATACAGATGATGGAAAATACAGATGAGTGTAACTGAGACATCTTGACCCTTTGATGTATGACATTATAACTGTTACTTCTTTTAACACAATAACTCTTCTTCTTTTCCAAAATTTTGGACATTTATCTTCAATTGCAAAGAGAAAATAAATCAGAAGACCATTTAGGAGCACATAGATATTAAAATAAATATCTTGATGTGAAAGTTGTCAGCTTTGTTTCTTCAGTATCAGGAAGGCATTTCTCACGTGTTCTCATTTTCACTTTTCAATCCCTTTTTCATAAACCCAAATTTTATTGAGTAAATATTAACATAGAGGCTTTGACTGTATTTCTTTCTGCACCTTGACAGAAGTGGACAGTTATAGACAGAAGGTTGATGATCAGGTCACTCCATAGGAAATGAGAGCATGGGAGGGGAAAAACACATCAACATTTTGGCCAAAAAAATTTAATTTCTAGGGTAGTTTGAAAATAAAACCAAGTTTTGTTAGATCACCACACACCATCTCTCCAAAGTAAGAAACTGGAAAAAAATTGTGGATGAGAGTGAAGTATGTCAGTGGAAGTGTTCCCACTATGAGGACCCTTAATTGCTTGTGACCCTGCTGTGGAGAAGGTATGGAAAATTAATGCTCTGAGCAATATTAATCTTGCTGAGTGTTTTCCTTTCTTTCTTCACTCATGGTTGATGTGACCTTTTTGGACTCCAACTGCTAGAGGAGATGTACTGCAACATGCAGAGCACATTATTATTACCTTGAATTTTCTCCAGCTCTCAGACCAAATGTTTAGTCTGCTTGGTCAGGATTAAATGTCCTTTGCTCTTGACTTCTGAAGATTTCTGGTCCAGATTGCACACCTGGTCTGTTACTGCAGTTTTCCTTTAAAGAAGCACAGAAGCAATTTACTTTGTTGAATTGTAGCACTACAGGATAGGCTTTTATGAAAACTATTTTTAAAAATATTCTCAGAAAAAAAAAAAAATGCAGGTTTCCAAATTCTGCTTTTGGGGAGCTAGCATGTTGTCTGCATTGACATTGTGCTCCCCAACCCCAGTCTCTTACACCAGTAGCATGCTGCAGCCCTGTATGGTGAGGGTGGTTATTCACATTACACCAGAAAAAGAAGACTTGCTCACATGTGCTGCCCTTGTATTCACGTTTTTTAAAAGCTCCCTAAGCTGAGATTCACAGTGGCTCCAAAGCCCCAGAGTTGGAAAGGAATTGCTGTGGAAAGAGGAATGGGCAGAACAAGTTGGGGTTCCCCAGAGATTTTCACACATAGCCTTATCTACAGCCCTACTCTGCAAAGAGAGTTTTTGAGATGAGGTATTAATAATATATTAGCACCATAGGAATAAAAGGAATAAAAACTTAATAAACATAACAATCCACACAGCTTCCTTTTTCCTTCATTTATGAATCCCTGAGAGACCAAGGGAGTCACAAATTGTTCCTTTTAGAGCAAAATTAGTGGAGTCTGAACTAAGGCTGTGTACCAGCATTTCCATGCACCTTCCCTCCCTACATCCTCATCCACTCGGGATCTGCTCTTCCTCACTATGCCAGTTTCAGTGACCCCTTGCAATGATTGCCCTCCTTCAAACTGTTCCCCATCCCTCTGCCTGTCATGTGAGCAAGAAATTGGAAGCAGCTCTGGCTGGCACACTACTCTGGGCATGCCAAGCCCAGATGCTGCCAAGTGCTGGTATGCAAAGGCTGAGCAGAAGGAGGGGCAGCTGAATGCTCCTTGCCCTCCCCTCCTCTCTTCTTCCCACCGGCTCCCTGGGCGGGAGCTCAGGATGTCTGTGTCCTCCACCCTTCTCTCCAAACTGGTTTAAACTCAATGAGTCCAAAGTTACCAAAGGGTCCTGACAAACAGGCACAAATGCAAATAGAGGCAGTTAGAGAAATCTCATTTCTTTAGCACAGGAGGGAAAAGAAAAACCCCATAGAAATGATGACAATTTTATGAGTAAAAGAGATTTTGTTATTTGTGGGTTGTCTGCATTTCACTGTTTTGCTATGTGAAATTTGACATTAAATTTGACCACTTCCCTGAAAATCACAAGGGGTTTTAATTTTTCTCTTTCCACTTTAAACAAAATAAGAAAATATTTTTAATTTACACTTGTAAATGAAAGAAAAATGCATCCTTTATATTTTTTGAGGACAGGAGGACCATGGCATTGGCTACAGAAAATGTGGTCTACTTCTGGGTGAATTATGTCCTTTGAATGAAACAGAATTACTGTATTTTTTTTCCATGTTTGGACAAAGCTCAAATAATCTGCAACCCCTCAAAAACATAGGCACATGAAAATAAATCCTCAGATAGCCCATAATTTCAGATAACCCAGAGAGACAGGGAGGCCATGGAAGAAGGAAAGCAGGCTTTGTGGAAATCATGGCAAAGGACTATTAAACAAAGGCTAGATTTTGCCTTGTATATATCTGTTTATGGACAAATTGTTCAGCCAGGTAATAAATTCTATCAACTGCCATTTGATCAACTGCAGTTCCTTGACCATTTCACCCCAATTCCACTTATTGATTTCATGTGCACTGAACTACTTCCAACCTTGCCACTCAAACCAGGATTGCTGGGTACAGCACCCTTACAGAATAGACAGTCACTACATTTTGGAAGAGGACAAACCCTCTGTAGCCCCAATTTCCCTGAAAATGACCCCTGCACAATATTGTCTCCTGCACAACTGAGATGAACCTTAAGATAATGTCCATCAAATGACAGATATTGGGGGTTTTAAACACCAATCAGAATTAATCTGGCACAGCTTTAGTGATGCTAAAAAGTGTATGATATTTCCTGCATTTCAGGAAAGTCAAATCTCATTTCTGCAAATGAGGACAGGTAGAACAGTCTAGAATCACCCAAAGAGATGCAGAACAGCTTGGGTATATTGACAGCATAGCATTTGGTGACATCTTTGCTAGATTTTTCTCTTCTTCCTCTTAATTTCTATGCGGTTTCAGTCTGTTGTGCAGCCCAGGCATGCTGAATGCTGCTGGAAGTGTGAAGGGGCAGTGCTGATGAAAGGGCTTGGGGGCTTGGCCAAGCTCTGTCTTGTCCTACTCCATTTCCACCACAGCATTTATACTCTGAAATATTCATAGAGGTTTGTGCTCCCTTGACATCTCTTTCCTTGTAAAGAAACTACCTGAATGTGGGTTGATCCTTGCTGGATGCTCTCCCACTTGTCTTGCCAGCATAGAGAGCATTGGGATAGAAGGTGGCCCTCTCTCACTGCTTATACTTACTTCCATGTGAGAGTCCCTCCCTTCATTTCCTCTTATGCCAGTCCCACGAAAATAATGTGTGGTAATCTCTGTGCTACAGGGGGAAGTAGTATTTTCACTAATTATGTTCTGGTTTTAATGATGTTACATTATATTAGAATATTTTATATTTATAAAATAAATTTTTACTTTACTACAACATACAACCTAACCCAGTGCCCCAAAAAGCCCATGCCAATGTACCAGAGCAAAGAATGCAGGTTTAAAACCCAGGTATTAAGTAGATCATGTAGAATCATGATATGTAGACCTTTAACTTACAATAATCATAACATCATTGCCCACCTTGGCAAACTATGTCACTGACTACAGTTTAAGCAAAAATTGCCAAGTGCATCTGTATTATATTTGTCAATCAGTTCAACAAGACTAATTTAAATTGCTTTGAGACACTACAAACACTCCTGTATAACAATATCTGGCATATTCATATATGTATTTTAGCAATTAAAGATGTGGCACACTCATGGGAAGTGCTGAGGACCTCAGCACTTACACTGCCATTCATCTCTCAAGGCAACACAAAGTCCTTGATCAAGCTTGTGAGTGATAAAAATATCCTGATGATAACTGACCTGGATGATAACTTCAGGTGTGTAATTCTGAATACATTTTTCTAACATTTCTCTACCCACAGCTGATTACCCAACTTAGGGAAATCTTCCTGATGTTTCCCAATGTCTTGTAAAACAGTTGAATTTTTTTCACCCAAAATGTTCTTGACAAAATTTGAATCTTTCCTCTTGGTTCTACTGGGAGGTCCCCTCCCCAGCAAAGCAAGCTTGTCATCTTGGTTCACCCCACTGCCAAAATGCATCAGAAGTGCAGAGGGTGGTAGGAGGAGGAGACCAGTGGAGGATGAGGACTCAGTCAGGAATCTCAAGAGAACTTGGACCTTAGGTGTCCATGGGACTTGGTGGGCTACATCCAAGGTTGCTTACTCTATTGGCTGCTGCCAATAGAGGTCACCCTCTGCTACCTTTGAGGGGTCTCGAGGAGGATAGGTCCCTAAGATCTGAAGGAGAGAAAATTTTGCACCTGTCTTCAGAAAAGACCAAAAGCATAACCTGGAGAGTACAAGCCAGTTAACCTAATTTTGATCACTGACAAAGTCATTGAGTTCTCCAGGATCATTTCCATCAATGGATGGTATTTACCTGAACATAGCACGGCTTTTGAAACTGTCTCTTGTGATATTCTTGCATCCAGATGAGTGTGGACGAGTGGGCAACCAGTGTCTGAAAGCTGCTTGGATGGTTGGGCTGCAAGTGTAGAGTGAATGAACCATCCTGTACCTGGTGGCCAGTAACAAGTGGAGTGCAGCAGGCATATGCCCTGGGACCTGTCAGGTTTCACATCCTCAGCAATGACACCATGAGTGCATTCTCATCAAGTTTACACCAAATGGCTGCATCATTCAGTAAATGGGATGGCAGGTCTGCCCTCCAGAGGGACCTGGACACACTGAAGGAATTGGCCACCAGGAATGTCCTGAAATTCAATATGGATGAATGCCACATTCTGCACTTTGGAAAGAGCAATCCCTTGTAGGGACACAACTGGTGCCCAGCTGGCTGGGAAGCAGCTCTGCCAAGATGGGCCTAGGGATATCAGTGGGTACAAGCTGGGCATGATCTGGCAGTGTGTCCTGGCAGCAAAGGTGGCCAGGTGTTACCAGGGCTGTATTAATGAGAGTGTGGCCAGGAGGTCAAGGGAGTAGCCCCTTTGCTCACCAGTAGCGGGACTATGTCTGCAGTCCTGTGCCCAGTTTTGATCCTTTCAAATAAAAGGAAGAGGATGATGAGCTGGGGTGAGTTTGGCAAGAGACTACAGGCTGGTTGGAGACTGGAGTGCTGCCATTTGAGGACAGGCTGAGGAAACTGGACTTGTTCAGCCTGAAGAAAAGATGGCTTTGGAGACACATAGCAGGAGCCACCCAGCATCTATGGGGAGAACAACAAGGAGGCAGGGCCAGGATTTTAATGGTAGGACCATGAGACACAACAGACAATGAAACAAGAGAGGTTCAGACTGAATGTGTGGAGAAAGATTTTCCCCACAAGGACAATCAGGCAGTGCAGCTGCCCTAAGAAGCTGTTCAGTCTCCATCCTCAGGGGTTTCAAGAAACAACTGTATCAAGCCTAGAGAAACCTGGTCTAACCTCAGAGCTAGCCCTGCTCTGAGCTGAGGTTGGACCAGTGATCTCCTGAGGATTCTTTCAACGTGAATCATCCTGTGATCACAGGAGTCCATGGTAAGAGAGCCTTGTTTATAGACTCCATAAACAAGGATCCTGGTTGTAGGTGGCATGGCATCACTGAGAATAAGAGATGCAGTTTTGAGCTTTTTTGCTTCCCCTAAATTTAAATTGTCATTAAAAATGATGGATTATTTCAGCAGGTTTTTTTGCATCACCCAGATATATTCATGTATATGCACATTCATATATATAGAAACAGAGATTGTCTGCGCATTTTCCTCTGTGTATTTATCCACTAAATGCATGTTTTATAATCCTCAGTGTTTTGCAAGGCTACAGGGTAATCTGCTTCATTCAGTAGTTACTCTTGCTCAGGAAATGCACAACAGCCACAAATGCTCCACAGCTTGGTTGCTGGGTAAACTGTAGCTCATTTGTATTCAGCACGCTGTGTAAAAGTGATAAGAAGCCAAATACTCCTAGGAAACAGCACAAATGAAATACAGCACGCAGGAGGCAAAGTATTTATAGAAACAAAATATCAGCATTTTCCACACATTTACACAAAGCAATTTCAGTCTTTTCATAGGAAAAAAAGAACATCTCTGGCACTCATTTACTCATTTCCCTGCAGTCATATATTTTGGCCAAAAAGCACTGACTACATGGAAAACCTTTGGGTCATAGCAAATTAAAGATCAATGACAACCTAAAATAGATGCTGTCATATTTTCACTCCTAACATGTCTTTGCAATAAGAGCATTGTTTTAGCAAGTAAATAACGTGACATTTCTGCTTGAATGGGATTTTAGCATTGTGGCTGAACCCTGTCCGCAGAACCCCAGCCTGTTATGAGAGAAGGAATTATATCTATGTCTAACTCCTTGGGACCTCTGAATTGATTCACTGAAGCCCATTAAGTGCAAGACAGAGGCTGCCTATTGGAAAAGCAGCTGACCACATCTCCCTTTGTGTGCACTCCTCAGCCACAGGCTCTGTTTGGGGTGGGGAAGCCTTGCTGTGCCCAGGTGCGATGCCCACCGCAGCCCTTGGGACAAGCCCCCTGTGCCAGGTGTGCTCAAGGGAAGCCAGGGCAGGACTCACCCCACTCGTGTCAGACTGGCTACAGTGGCAGAGGGAGAAGCAGGTCAGGCCAGGCCCTCATTGTCCCCCAGTGCCTGGTGTTGTGGCACAATCCCCCCAAGCCACTGAGCACAGCACCTTGCCACTGCCTCTGGCACCCAGCTGACAGAGTCACTTGTCCTCTGTCTTTGAGTGAATAGGTAGGAATAGAGAACAGTTTTTAAAGTGTAAGTGATTCTTCAGTCTTTCAGTGGTTTTGAGACTCTGATTGTTATGTGTCATCAGCCCTTCTCTCTCTCATATAGCCTTAGGAGTACCATTAAGCCTATGCAATAGCTCTTATGGACTGGCGCAAAAACAGAGTTATTTAGTAATTCCACAGTAAAGTAATAGAATAGAATAAGTAACATTTTTTTACATTAAGCTTAGAGAATAAACACTGTGCAACTAATTTCAAGTATTATTTCCATTTGGCTAACATGTGAGTGAAGGTTGGGAGACAACACCAGTTGTACCTTCTCCTAAAGTCCCTTGGCTTTAATGATTTCCCATTTGTGGATTTTGGGAGTAAGGCTCTGGAAATTCATGGAAAATATATGAAAAAATCCCATCTGAAGTGTAAATTTAGCTTTTACTGATATTTTATTGTGGGAATTTTCATTAGGAACATTGAGAAACAGGAAAAACAAGAGAAAATGCTGAAACTGTCTAGTACAAAGCAAAGAAATAAAACAGTGGGGAAAAGCATCTGAACTTGAAAGAGCAGAAAGACTAAAAATGTGGTTTCGTTGCCATAGTGTAGAACTGAGTAAAAAATATTTTAGACAGAAATTGTCTTATCTATTAACAGAAAATACACTAAATTTAACAGTACTAAGTAATCATTTGCACATCTCTATTTTAGCCTCTGTTCTCTTCAATCCTTACCAACACTGAATAAGCAACTAAACACGAAGTGGTCAGTACAGTACAGTGATTTATAAACAGAAAAACAAGCCTTGGACAGCACTTGAGGCTGTGCAGCAGGAGCCACAAGGTGCTGTTGTGCTCATGGTTCAACAAAGTATTTTCTTGAATTTATACCTACATTCACAATATCTGCAGGTAAAACAAAGATATTTACAAAATGTATTCCTGCAGAACAGGAATGCTCTACACCAGCCTGCAAACCTTCAAATCCGTTCCTACCTGGCAGAGGATGGACAATGTGTACCATTTCTAGACAAGTCTGAAAAAATGGAATAAACTGAGGGGAAAAAGGATGCAATTACAAAATGTATCAAAAGCCAATTCTGAAGCAGCTGCAAAGCAGCAAATATAAAACTCTTCCTGGCTAAAAATGAGGAGGCTTTGCAAATTATTCTGATTAGGAGAAATTGATGCTATGTTGTTTCTAACAAAATTTCTGAGCCCTGTTCCTTTGGGCACTGGAGGGATTAAGAAAACAAAGATAGTTTCTGTGCTTCTAACAAGCTTCTTCCAGGCAGCCTAGTTCCAAAACTGCCTTTCTGGTCTTGGGATCATACTTATTTTGAGTAGGTCTGGCTTTCTGCTCAGTTCTGTGTTTTACTCTTCCCTTACACCTATAGTCAAGGATCAGAAAAATTTGTCTGCACAGATCATTCGTTTTCTTCAGTGAATATGTCATACATTGTATCTGGTGGTGATACTAAGTGAAAGATGTTTGCTTCACCAATTTCCGTAAAACAGCTAGGTTTGTATGAAATCTACCAGACACATGGATGAATATTCATGCTCAGGACATTTATTTCACCCTTCAAGATGCTTACTGATTTACTGACATCTTTAAAATTTATGTGTAGGCTCATTATGTTTTGGATCATGTGGCTAAACTGATCCAGTTTCTCCAGCACTGTAACAGGGATGTCAATGTTTCTCAGTGTGTACCTAAACAATATCTCTTTTCCTCATATCAGATTTCTATTTCCCATGCTAGGATCCTTTTTATTTTTCAATACTCATAAATCATACTCATGCAACAAAACAATTCCTTGTATTGTGGAATCTCCTACAGGGTCAGCAAGATCTTATCTAGAGCAACGCACACATGTTCGAAGCTGCAGTTTCGGAGTTGTACTTTTCAGTTAAACTCAAAAAGACAGGCTGGGAAAGTAAGATTATACCTCTGTACAGGGTATAGGTGCAGAGCACTGTAACTTCAGTAATGTATCAGATGGACCTTGGAGGGCACAAGACACTTCCTTCCCACAGGCTGGAGGATAGATCAGTAACAACAACTAACTCAGGGCAGGCTGGAGGGGAAAAAAAGAAAACCTGACTTAGAGATGCAAGAATGATGTTAGGGGCATCCTTTCTTGTGCCTTGTCTGAAGTCAAACAGGCTGCATAGCTTGGGAATTTGGGCATCATCTACAGACTATGATGTTCAATAGTGAGGTGGCTGCCTGACAAACTTCATTGTTTCCCAGCTCTGGTGGGTCCTAAGGTCAAAATGTGCCCATGTCCCAAACAGCCCAAAACTAAGGGTTCCAGATCAGGCATGCTTAAATTCAAAGGTGATGCAGAAATGGGGTGTTTATTGGCCTCTGCCCCCACAAAAGCCTTGATCCACTCTATTTCCTTAAAACATAACAAGGGATCAAGACTTCACAAAATGCAGTTCCAGGCATTATTTTAAAATATTATGATAACTGCCACATTCCTCCCTCACACAATGTTTTTCTGATCATCATTCAATGAGGAAATGACAAATCTATTTATTCTCAGTATTGCCCCAAAAGATTCTCTAAGCCTTGGGGAAAGAGTTTTACCCTGCGGCATAGAGTCTCCTCCTCCCTGGAAGGAGGAGGGATGTACTTCATCTTTCCAAGTGTGACAAAGAAAAAAAAAATCCCCTCAACATTCATTAAGTTGAGAAGAAGGAAAAAATAGCTTGACAACCTTTGGCATCATAACTTGGGAGGTAAAGAGCAGTGTTCCAAGAATGTTGCTGCTCTCCAAGTGTATGGCACAGTCTCCCCAACTGAGGTCCAGCCAAGGGCCTTCCATGGTTGCCCGCACCTCCAAGTGAAGCACTCCAGCCCTTTGGACATGTCAGAGGGCTCAGAGTATCTACACCTTTAAGGTCAGAAGGACTTCTGGCAGCTACCTTATATATACTCTAGGGGCTATGGATGGCATTCAAAACAGTCAGAGAGCACAGGATTGCATGAAAGACTTGGGGGTGGTGGTTGATGAAAATCTTAACATGAGCCAGAAATCTGCACTTGCAGGCCAGAAATCCAAGAGAATCCTGGACTGTATCAGAAGGAGAGTGGCAGCAGGTCAAAGGAGGTGATTCTTCCCCTCTATTCTGCCCTTGTGAGATCCCACCTGAAGTACTGTGTACAGTTCTGGTGCTGGCAACATAACGACAACATGGAACTGCTGGAGCAAGTCCAGGGGAGGACCATGGAGTTGGTAAGAGGACTGGAGCACCTCCCCTGTGATGACAGGCTGTGAAGGTTTGGGCTGTGGAGACCTCATAACAACCTTCCAGTATCTGAATGGGCCTGCAGGGAAGCCAGAGAGGGACTTTTCATCAGGAGCCATAGTGATAGGACAGGGAGTGATGAGCACAAGTTAGAAGAGGGGAAATTTACGTTAGATACTGGGAAGACATTCTTTACTGTTGAGACAGTAAAGTCTGGGTGTTGAGACACTGGAACAGGTTGCCCAAGGAGGTTGTGGATGACCCAACCCTGTCAGTGTAGAAGGCCAGGTTGGATAAGACTGTGAGCAACTTGGTCTAGTGGGAGATATTTCTGCCCCTTGCAGAGGGGGCTTGGGACTAGAGGATCTTTAAGGCCCATTCTAACCCTTTAACATTTTGGACATGGACAGACAATACTATACTGAAGAGGTGGTGGAATTGGCAGCTTCCCTTCTCTGCTCCAGACCCAGGCTGGCAGAAGTACCCCAGTCAGCATTTGCTTAAAGTCTATTGCTTTTTATGGCAGCAATGGAAAAAAGGTCTTGCCAAAGCTGTTACAAATGCAACCATGCACCCTGAATATCACAGCTATGAGAGGAGGTGTGTTGGTCTCCAATGTGGAGGCTTGGCTCATGTGGTCCCACTGGTCCAGTTGTCACTGGCACTTTCTGGCTCCCGCACAGGTCTCAGGACAACAAAAAGTGCAATGCTGACAGCTGGATAGTGATGAGCCGGGCTCTCCCCATCAGTGCAAATCTAATGGCAAGGCTTCCATCAGGAGAATCATCACTATGATAACTGAGAGCTGGAGTTACAGGATATTGCCCTGAACCAGTCACTGAAAACAGAATACACGTATCAGTTTGAATTCTGAATCAACAAGCAAGAATATCCTTGCTTAAGATAAAAGACTGGTATCATCAGATCTGCTCTACACCATTTGACAGATTTTGCTTTATGTTTATGTGACCTTTTCCTTTCTTTAAGTTTTTGCTTCTGCACTGAAAAGCAGAATTTTATACAAGTTCTAGTAAAGATGACTTTGAGTGAAAATGATTCATTTGTTTTGGAGCACTGTTAAGACCCATTTTCAGAAAGAATGGAAAAATACAGTCATGATAAAAGAAATTTGAATGGAGACAAAGGTAAGCTCTTTGGGAGTGCAGCCAAAGCTCTGGGCGTGGGAATCACATTCCCAGAAGTTCCTGCTTGACAGCTGGCTGCAAAAGACTGGAGCATGGGGAAAAACTAAAGACTAGTGTGCAAGAGCAAATAAAGGTCAGAGCAGCAAAGAAGGAATATGAAAATATGAGATCATTCTGTTGGGAATTGTGTATTTATCAACGAAAGGCTTTGAGAAAGATCTGTTAGGAAGATGAGCATGCAGGAGAATTTGCTCGAGAGACAAACAGGAACAATCTTGCATTGAATTCGGAAAGAGTAACACCACCTATTGGTGACCATTTGGGGTGGCAAAATGTTGGCATACTCCCAATTACACTTATGCCGATAAAGAAGAAAAGCTGCTGCTACTATGACGTCTGTTTTTATAATGGCACCTGAAATATTTATATAGATGGGAATCATAGTTGCTCTTCTTGTGGCATAGTTGATGTCAATTCTCAATAATGCCCTAAGTACTCAAAAAATACATAGGCTTAAGCTTAACAAGACATGATTTAGCCAGCATTATATCTGACCTAATTTAAATTAAGAGAAAATCCACAGAAAAACCTTTCCCAAACTGTGCCGCACATTTACCAATATTTAAAAATACAAGCAAAACTCTCCATATGCACTAACAAGCACCAGAGTGGAAAAGACTACAAGATAAATATCAGTAATAAAGGACTTGGTGCCTTCTCTCCAGAGAGTCTAATCAATCAAAATGTATTTTGCTTTGCATATTTGCCTATTCTATTTGCTGACTTGTGTGAGTAAAGCTTATAAATATTGACAGTCTTGTGCTTTTTGGGAAAGAAGGTTTCAAGTAAGGAGCCATCCATCATAGCATCAGTGCTCTTAGGAGCTGTTTAGAAATAAACTAGGACTGCTTGGGTTGTTCTAGGGGCCCTCAGTTATCATTTATCATTGCTATAGGAATGGCTACTGGATGGTTACCCTCAGTAAAGGGGTTTCTATCCCAGCACATGTAGCTTGGATACGGGGCAATTAACTTGTCTATTCCCTGTGCCCATCTTCCTTTATTTGCTTTTTTCTTCTGGTGTTTGAGTTTGTTGTTTTGGTGGGATTTTTTTTTCTTTCGTGGCTAGCCTGTTAGAAACCTCCACTCACAGGAAGCAGACTTGTGTGCAGTTCAGACAGGTTAAATACTAGTGGGAAAGGCTTATATGGGGAGAGTTGATTAAGGTCTGTCAGGAGCTGCAGTTGATGCCCAGGTTGATGCTAAGTACCAGCAAGAGCCTCAGCTTTCCCTGAAGTTCATTTGCTGTTTGTCAGCAGCTGGCAGGATCAGGCCACGTTCCTGCAAGCTCTATCAGCATATAATTGGACATGTTCAATGGCATTCCCAAAGAGCATTGTTTTATCTCCTGCCTTAGTTATCTTTCACTCATTTAACAGCTGGTTAAATGGCAGACACAGGCGAGAGGGAGCGATTCTGCTGGGGCCAGCCTGTGCTGGGCCCAGCTGCACCCGCCGGCGCTGCCGCCCTCGCAGCGACACAAGCTGGCCTGAGACACAGAGCCTGTCTCTCTCTACTGCATCTGCATATTACTTTGGAGGAAAAGAAGCTTCATTTTGTTCTATTTGACATTTCTGAATGCAGCGGCTAATTCTATCAACTATTATATAATTACAATACGGTTATGTATAAAGCAATAATATAACTATAATATAAAGTATTATAGCTAAATTATTATTTGGATTTTGGAAAAAACACGGAAAGGTACTTATATACTGAAAGTGTTCTCGGAAAATGTGAAACCTCAAGGGAAATTTTATGTACTATGGATGAATTGTGGCTTAGATGACCAGGACTTATGGCACCTATATTCTAAAGATTCAAACTACTCTCTTAGTAGGATTTAAAAAAATAATATGTCTTAGAAATGACTGGTTTGGAGAATGCTTGCCTTTGTTGAGACTTTGCAGTAAAATTGAAAGCAGACCTCAGCAACAACCTAAGTTTGGACAAAAATTATAAACTCTTTGGAAAACAACCCAAATCTCTGCATATAGGACGCAGCATAGGATGCTTCTTTTCTGCACACTGTGTGTGAAAAATAAAAGATCTCTCCTGAGATAGAGCCAGAAAGAGAATGAATGTTTTAAACTAACTGATGGCACTGAAATTTCTCCTGACAAAATCTTATTTTAGACACCTTGTTTTCTAGAAAGCTACAACTAACAGCTTACAAAACAATAACATTTTATAATGTCAATAATTATTTGCTTAATTTTCAGCAATTTGTATTAAATTTTCCTAAAACCATAAACTTCAAAGGTAGGATTGGTAGCACACAAGAGGCTATGTAACTATGATTGCTGAGACATTATTTTTATAGTTTGAAGTATCTGTTGATAGTCCTGAAAACTGACATGTTTTTTCCTGGCAGTGCATATTTAATAAGCTGAGAGCAGCAGAAATGGTGATGGCTCTCTTCCCTGCTCCTCCATCCCTCTGGTAGAAAACCAGAGATCTTTTCTAAGCTCCTTTCACCTTAGGCCATTTGAAATTATTGAATGAGCCACCTAGTCAAACCCAGTTGCTTGCAACTTGGGAGCTGCTGGTTTTATACCCATATATTGCCATAATGTGGCGTTTGGTCTTGTGGATCCTATAACAAACATTATTCAGGCAAAAATGTATTTATTCTTGTTTAAGTAGAAAGCAGTTAAAAATGGAAGATTTGAAGCAATCTGCATGTACCTCATACTTTGACCTGCTGCTTTGCGCTTCTGAGACAAAGTCAAAGTGCATAACTGGCACAGCCACATGGAAGGCAATTGGCCTTCTGAGGAGATCCTGTTGTCTTCTTGTTACCAATGAATAGGAAAGATACGTACTCAGCTCCATCTCACAGACTGATGGAAAAATCCATGCTTTCCATTTCAGGCTTTGTAGACCTCAGGCAAAAATAAAAGATACATGCAAGTGTTGTAAAACCACAATGGTAAAATAAAGAATGAAACAGAATTTTAAGATTAAAACACATATGGGATTTTTTTGTACCTGCAAAGGCTTCTCTGAGATTAGCTCTCCCCTTTTTGTGCCACTGTGAATTTCTGTTGGTCTTTTTGGACCAACAGAACCAAGTCCCTCATGACATATGTGTTCTTAGTCTGGACCAGTGACATGATCAGTCTTCTGAGTCATCCCTATGCTTTCATGACACAGTGCTTGCACTGCTTTGTTTTACTGAGACTCACAGATTCCTAAATACAAATTGTATTATAAAATTATTATACAAAGTTATTATACAAAATTATAATGTATTATACAAACTGTTACCGTAGAGTAAGACAGAAAAACAGGAGCAATTCCAATCTCTGCACAGCCCTACCACAAAGGACACATCACCAGGATATACTTGAGCGTGGGGCCACGTAGCAAGACCTCAAACACAGGATTTCTGCCAAGGAAATCTGTTTCTCTCCAGCCAGCTAAGGGGTGAGGAAGAAAGAAAGGAGCTACAGCACTGCCCTGTACATGCAAATATCAGCCCTGCAGTGTAGGAACAACAAAACCGCAGCAAATGGTGGGGAGGGGAAAGTTGAAGGTATCTTACAATTTAATAAACTCATGCCTGATTAATAAAGGTGCAAATGCAAGAACCTTGCAGGCCTGCCTACACAAAGCACTGCGGAAAAGCCTAAAGTAAGGTTAATCCCTTCACACGCCCTTACAGTTCTTCTACTCCTTGCTGAGTTTAAGACCAATTTAAACCTTATCCAAACAATTCCAATCAGCACTTTATGGTCATCAGCTGCAGCCATGGCACTGACAGCTACAGTCATATTAGCCCTGGAGGCAGCACCACCTGCGTGTCCTCCTCTGACAGGCTCCACCTTGATTGAAGGTGGAACACAGCAGAAGGTGGGATGGAGTCACAGAAATTCGAAGCAGCAGCATGCAGAAAACCAAATTTGTAAGGTAAAAAGCAGAACAACAACACACAGCCACCGTAAGAAAAAAGGCAGGGGGTGATAGTCTGGTAAACTGAAAAAAGAGAAGGAATCACAGAATTCCAGAATGGATAAGACTGGAAAGGATCACAGTGGATCATTTGGTTCAAACTCGCTGCTCAAGCAGGGCCATCCTAGAGCATATGGCACAGGTGGTTCTTGAGTATCTCCATGGAAGGAGTCTCCATAACCTCTTTGGGCAACCTGTTCTAGCACCTAGTTGCTCACACGCTCACCTGGTCCCCCTCTCAGTGGTCTCATCTTAGGGGTGAACAGTCCCAGCTCCCTCAGCCTTTCCTCATAATAGAGGTGTTCCTGTCCCTTAATCATCCTCACAGCCTCTGCTGGACCTGTTCCAGGAGCTCCACATCTCTTGTACTGAAGAGCCCAGAACTGGACACTGCACTCCTGCCCCTCACCAGGGCTGAGTAGAGGGGCAGGATCACCTCCCTCAGCCTGCTGTCAGAGCTCTCCCTAACACACCCCAGGGTACCACTGGCCCTCTTGGCCACAAGGGCTCTGCTGGCTCATGGACACTTGGTGTCCACAGGCCCTTCTTTGCAGAGCTGCTCTCCAGAAGCTTGGCCCCAAGCATGTGCTGGTCCCTGGGATTATTGTTCCCCAGGTGCAGAATCCTTCATTTGCCTTTGTTGAATTTCAGATGGTCCCTTCCTGCCCATCTCTCCAACCTGCCCCGGGCCTTCTGAAGGGCTGCACAGCACTCGGGGGATCAGCCCAAAGCTTCTACCCACTTTGTGTCATCCATGAACTTGCTGAGGAGGCATCTGGACCTTCATCCAAGTCGCTAATGAATAAATTAAACAGTGATGGACCCAGTATTGAACCTTGGGGGACACCACTTGTGACAGGCCTCCAACTAGAGCCCGTGCCACTGATTATGATCCTCTGGGTCCTGCTGTTCAGCCAGCTCTCAATCAATCAGGAAGGAGGAACTGTTAGAAGAGCGAGAAGATTTATCATTTAAAAAACCCCTCTGCTCTTCCCAATGTGTTTATTTTGAGAACACATTCATTGTGCACATGCAGCTTATCTCTATAGCTCAGAGAAGAGAATAGATCAGCTCTGCACTGTCACCTCGACTGACAGACAGCTGTTGCTGTGGCAGAGTGACAGCTGAAAAGCCATGTGATTGATTCCAACACCGTCTTGCTCGATTGCAGCTAACGAGAGGCTTGTGTTCACTCTGCCTTTATTGAAGTGATTTCTTCTAATTGTCTATTTAACACATTAAAAAATACTGGGAGATACAGGTCAGTGCTCCAGTAACCTGATGTTCAGGCACTGTTTCACAGGTACAAATGAAGATTTGCTTAGGCTCAACACAAAGGCTGAAGAGAAAAAAATTAATGATCTTATCAGGTAAAGCAGGTGTTGTGGTCACACCATCAAGGTCACTAGCATTAACAAAACACTTTGAAAACAGAGCTGTGGCGCGTTCCCAGCAAGGTGCTGGAGTGTTGTAGAGATAATGTACTCAGCCTCCAGGGGAAAAAATATGATGCGCTAACACTCACTAACAGCTGTTAATGGCAAAGAATTGTGGACAGGAGAAGGATGTTTGACCTACCAGTCCTTTGGAGGAAGATGTAAACAACTGGCTCGATTCCCCACTGCCTTGCCCCTACTATGGCCTTCTATGCTTATGCCAAATAAATGCAGCATATATGCTAAATGCTCTCACAGCAAAAGAGCTGAGCTTTGCCACCACTTGCATGGATGTAAAAATCTACAAAAATTGCAAGGTAGAGAAAAACTAGGGCATGCAAATGCAGGGAGAGGGGTTTATGCAAGAACAAAGCAAACTGGGAGACTCAGAAATGCAGCTATATCGCAACTAAATGAAAGTGGCATCTTTAAATTCTGCTAAGCTGTGCCCCAGGAGTCCTGAGTCACTGCTACTACCTTCTATGACAAAAATACATTGTAACTGCCTCTGCTTTCTGAGCCCCCTGCAGGGCCATCACATCTAGGAAAGAGAAACCACCACTCCCTTCGCATCAGCAGACCAGACCACCGCAAGGCCAGCTGCACACTTCACTTTTGCCTAGCTGACACCTGCGCGAGGTGTCCCTGCCTCACTTTGCAGAGAAATAGCATTTCAGGATGAGGAGCACAAGTTGTGTCATCATCCGAGCTCAAACACCCTCGGATCCTGCCCCACCCCACTAGCAGACGCACGCATGCCTTACAGCCTTGCTTGAGGCAGCAGCAGTGCTTCACACGCCATAACTTTAAATTCTGATAAGGGTCTAGAAGCTATAAAGAAGCATATCCCATTGTAGTGCAAAAAGGAGATGGAAAGCTATTTTCTTGTAAATGAGCATATGGATCCAGAAGTCAATGGGTGAAGCCAGCACAAGACACTCTGAAGAGCCCACAAAGACCTTCACTTTCTCAGTCACACACAGCAACACTCAGAACTATCTCCCTTCAAGAGGCTTTGGATTAATGAGGCTGAAATTCCTAAGCATGTCTCCAGAGATGGAAATTAACTCTGTGGGGCCCAAGGAAAACATACACTGCTAGGTCAACATGAGGTGCATCTTTTCTGAAACTTGAAGCACTATCCTTTAGCAGATTTAGACACAGATTTAACATTCAGCAGAAATTTTTAGAAACCAAACCAAAGAGAAAACCAGAGCGTGACAGTTTGTGCCATCTGCATGGGATATGAGCATGAGTTTTAATGACACTAGTTAAAATATTATTTTTAAAAAATTATATTCAAATCCATTTACTGATTATAAACCCTCTAACAACAACAACAAAAAAAATCTAGTGGCATGTGCACTTGCACCTGCTGCTGTTGTGTGCTCCAGCTGACTTCTCGCAAACGAGGGTCTGCATCAGTGGGGATGGCAATTCACTGGTAGGCATCCTTCCTCCCTTCCCATCCTCTTTCTGGTGCATTAGTAAAGCAGAGTCTAAAAAAAAAACCACACCCAAAATTACTCAGTGGGGTGAGGGCCAAACAGAGTACTGGAAATGCATAGTATTAGAGAATAGGCTACCACTGTGATGAAATGAGGTCTACATTTTGACAGTATTCTCTGGTGCTTGCACTGTGCAGGAAGTCAAGACTTTACTATGCATACTCTGATCCTCCTGGAGACTTCAATTGCACAGCAAGCATTTCAGGCTATTTCTATTTTTATGAACTTTCTAGACACTTTCCTCATCTTCCATTTAAAAGTGTGTCTTTACTGTATCTCAAGCTTCTCCACCCACTAAGCTACTTGCAATTCCTCTACCACTATTGAAATAGATGCCAGAAGAAGACGATGAGAATAGTAAGCAGACCTGTATTTAATCAAGAGTTAATACAGTATGCTGCAATTTTTAAAAAGATGTTTCTATAGAAAATAACAGACATATTATTTTCCCTCAACACCTACATTTCTCAATTTGACATATTGTAGATCAAACTAAGCTCTTTTCCCTTCTGCAGTTCCTCAGACTCCAGAAAGTTGCAGGTTTAACTCTTCAACAGTAGCTGTGTCTGCAAATTAGTTCTACTTCACATGTGCTTGGCAGCCCAATATCAAAGCAAAGCAGGAATGCTTTCCCCTACTGGGCACAGAAGTCTGCAGCCAGAGCACAGGGCTGCACCCATGACCCACCAGCTGCAGTGCTGCAGCAGTGCACCCTGCCCCAGTGCCTACAGAGGTAGCTCAGAAATAGTTTACGTAAGGGACAAGGGCTGAAAACATTCTTTACATGAGTTTCCATAGCAATATGAGCTTTATATGTCCCAAGAGCCAAACACATATAACCAATGTAGAAAGCTCAAAAATGTTGGAGACCTTGCTCCTTTTCCCTGTATTTTGGCCATGTGCTCCTCTGGTACACTTCAATCATAAGGGATTTGCCTCAAAGTTTTTGGAGAAAACAGATCAGTAGTAATGCTGCTTGTTGATCTTGAATTCCCAAGTGGTGTGTTCCTGCTTGGGGTGCCTAGAAAAAGATTGGTTACACACAGATCTCTGCTGCTGTCCTCGTACATGTACATGGCCAATGCCACCCTCCAAACAGCACAGGTGTAAGACAGCAGCCTAACACTGGCAGCCCTTTGAGAACAAGTAATAGGAAAGGCAGCACCCAGATAAAACCCCTGTATTCTTTCTATTCACATCACATTAAAAATCAAACAGTTACAGTTCTGCTATAACCGACTCAGCCTGGATTAGAATACAGGATCTAAAGTCAAATTAAATTTCACCATCCACATTAAGAAATCAATTCAGCTTCTGAACTGGATCAGCTTTGAATTTAGTTGAAATGCAGTTTGATGAAAGACTCCTGTTCAGCAGCAGATATAATTATCATACCCATCTTAATTAGATCATGAACTTGACTTTAGGATCCCCAAAGGAGAATTGAAAGCTTGGTCCAGTTACACTGAACTTGGTCCAGAACACTGAAGCTTATTCATCAAGATAAATGTATTACCAGTTCTTTGATACAACAGATGCTTGATGAGTAATGGAGCAAATGCCTTTTTAACTATGGTTTTTTTAAAAGGATTATTAAACTGCACTAAAGTGTATGCTGTTATCTTCAAGGGGAAAAAAAAGTATAATATCTGAAAAACAATTATTACAGAGCACATGGAACACAATTTTTCAAACACTAGTTTCAGAATTAAAAACATTTGAACAAAGGTTCTCTGTGGAGTGCCACTTTGTAACCAATTCAAGGCTTTAAATAGCTATTGTTTAATAAAATTGTCAGCTATAAAAATTATTTTCCCTTCAGATTCCAAATCCTGTCAGACCAGGATGATTAAAATGTTGCATTAGAAAAAAAGGGGGAAAAGGCAATCTAATATCCCCTTATAGAAGTAAAAGCAGCAACTCAGTTTTTAAAGTATCATGAACAAAAGGCTGTAGCCCATCTATCATTCACATACGGATCCATGTAATGATTCTTCAATTAGAATTATTATCTGTACAGCAGCTGAAGACTGAGAACTGCTGATACACTGCAGATGAGAACATTTGCTAGTCTCTGGGCTCCAGCCTTTCTTAAAAAATGATGATCACACAATATAGATTGCTCGGTTTATATGTGTATTAAGCTGCAATGCCAGCATTTACATTTCCAACATTACAATTTTGCTTTCTTAGGCTCAAGAGAATTTGCTGCATCTGGTAGATTTTATTTGCTTTGTATCTTAGGCAATTGTTACGAGCAAAGCACAAATAGGCAATATTATTGCTCCAAGTCCTTTGTTTTGTTGATTATCTCAGATACTACCAAAAAAAAAAAAAAACCAAAAAAAAAAACCAAAAAAAACCAACTAAGAGTGGGCCTGTGAGATGGGTCATTCAGTGTCAATTCACTTGCACTCTATTATCCCAGTGCTATTTTTATAAGGCAGAGCCATCTGCTCCCTCATTTCTTCCACCTGTATAGATCCAGATAGTCTAAGATGCAACATCAGAGGGAAAGAAAAGCATTTCACACAACAATCCTGTAAGCGGGGGGGAAAGTCACTTTGGTGATTTGGACTGCAGCAACCTGAGCAGCCCTTGCCTACTCTTGCACCCTAACTACATGCTGTGACCTAGAAGATGATGGAGAGAGGTAGATACACAAATAGTATCTGTGAGACAGCCTTTTAAATGGGCATCTCTTCTTGGTGTCTCTACAAAGGATTCCTGCTCTATGAACCCTGAGGATGTTCTGGAGCCCAGGCAGCCTTCCCAGATGTCTCCCTCATAATGTAGAAGCTGGAGGCAGCAAGGTGGCTATTAAAGATTTTTGAGCCATGTGAAAGCCTTTAGTGAGGTGTGTATGTAGAGATTAGAAAAGGGGCTGCAACTTAATTAAGAAGCTTTTGAACTTCACTGTACAATTTTGGAAAAATCTTCATAGAAAGCAAATACCGCTAATGTATTTATTATTTGTTTTACACCGAGCAGTTTGGCCACTGCCATCTTTCACTGTACTTCTTTTAGTGGGCAAGAGCTGCCACAGCCATGAAATCTCCCTCTTAACTGTTACACAAAGGAAATGAAACCTCTGCTCATGTGTATAGGCTCCAGTGTTATTTCACTACTTTATTATAGATATTACTGAAAAAAGAATAAGAAATTTATACCCTTACTTGAAAAATACTTTTTATCCTCTACTGAACCTCCTGTTTCAAATATGCTGTAAAGAACCATGTCTTCTTCATTTACTTCGAAGGATATTGCCATTTGAATTACTTAACATTTCCTTAAATTTATGTGACATTATAGAATGGTTCTGTCTCTAAAAAAATATTAATTAAAACTGAAGACATTTATGGGGATAAAGGAAGCAAACAAATCTGAAAACTGGTACAAAAGCTTACCAAAGCATTATATTACTTAGTTCAAGAGTTCATACATTGTGGTGGGATACATTTCTCAAAATATTTTAGATTTTCTTACTTCAGATGGCTTCCCTAAGATCTGTGAAGAACTCAAATGACACAAATTACATTTTGTATTTGTTTTCAATTAAAGCCATCACCTTATTTTTTAATAAAAAAGGTTTAAGAAGTAAAAACCAAAAACTACTTAGGTCTATGAACTCTTGTTTAGAGCTTTGTTGAAATTTTCAGCTTTGATTGCAAATGAGAAACACTTCAAACACAGAAAAAATATTTATCAAGGAAGCAGTTAAATCTGTGTTCGAAGTGACTGAATTACTTTCAGTAAACCATAAATTATGAGACTAAAAAGGCAGGAATGTCTTCCTTTCAGAGAAGGCAACTGCTGTTTTCTTTATTGAGAATCAGGGCACTACTTATCAAAATGCTTATTTTAGCTGCTATCACACATCTCCCTAAACTCTTGTAGTAATAGTGCTAACATTCACATTCTGTGACTGGTCATCTAAATCAACAATTTATACTCATTCAGGCAATATCAAAAACCAGGAAGAAAGGTATCACTAAGGCTTGGTGGTTTTCACTGTTTGTTCCAATATACAGAATAGTGAGGCAGTAAGCTGCAGAGGTGTGGGTCCAAAGTTTGTGGAACTTTTATTGACTGGAAAAACTGACGTACTGCATGGTCTCATTAAAAAAAAAAAATAAAAAAGGGGAGGGGGGAGACAGGGAGTGGAGAGAGGGGGAGAGAGAGAGAGAAAGAAAAGACAAGCTATTTACGTCTCCTTACAGCCACAAGGGCTCAATGGCCAACTTACCTGACGTGTCTTCCAGGATGTGTTTGTACAGCAAATAAGAACAGTGACTGCAGGCTGGGGAGCTGTGCCTGCACAAGCTTTAATCAATCTAATGTGTAAATCCAGCAATAACAATGTGGAAGCAGCAGTTCAACTTAAGCTGAAGATAGAATGGACCTCATTAAGTGAGATCATCTTAATGATGATTAGCACATCATTAACTCCCACATACTAGCATGACCTCTTGCATTAATTCATTTGAATGTGCTGGACAATCTCTCACACGCACCACTATTTTGATTAAGTGATTTACAGAGGGCTCTGAAGGATACATGTCTCAGATCCCGCCCAACAAAGTAACCAAAACATTTCCTAATACTTAGAACTCACTAATGGTGGTATCCTGAATAACACTGCATTACAGACAGACAAAGAAAATGTCTTTGAACATCAAGCTTATTTTGAAGAGTGAATTACATAGAAGCTATGTACAAGGTAGTAACCACATTTAAGAATAACTACACATTTTGCAACCTTCAGCACTGTCACTCGAGTTATATGGAACCTTTGTCTGAGGAACAGACTCTGAATCTATTGTTTTCTTAATGAATTCAAATCAGCATCTGCACAGATCCACAGAAGCAACAGTGCCACTGGCAAGAGACACTACAAAAATAGTGTTAAAAAAAAGGATATATATTTCAATAACAGTGGACTAAAAATGCCAAAATACTCTCAGGTCTCTCTGGATCTAAAAACCGATGCATTAGTCCTATGTGGCATTCCTCCTTTCCAGTGAGTTTTTGATCACCCTATCAAGTCAGAAGAATGAAAATAAAAAAAAACAAAGCCAAAACCCCCAGTGACTGTACCTCTTCACTTCACAACCCTGATGTTCAGTATTAAAGCTCCTCTGGGCTGCTGAACTATGCAAATGTTTTCAAGAGCTGAGCACTGACAGGATACGAGGTAGTCTAGGCTCCTCTTTGCCACTGGAGGCTGACTAGTTCTAGGTAGTTAATGACAGGTAAGAACACCAGAAAAACATTACTATTCCAACTCTGTCATTTACCCATGCAGTCTGAACACTGTATTTAGTAAGTGCTATCCCAAGATTTGCATAAATCTGTGAAAAGAAATTAAAAGTGACATATTCATTGATGAAAAATAAAGTACTTTGAGAGCAGAGAAATCTGTTGCTTGGATGGTCTATACATAGAAAGGAATTCAGTCACTGTCGCAGACAATATTGTTAAAAAACCCCATGTGAATAAACATACTGTGATTTGGTAAATACTGTCCAAATAGCCACACACAGATTGAAAAGCAAACTGTAAGTCTTTGTGAACATAAAGCTTTACTTTGGCAGATATTAAGTGCATTTCATACACTGCAAAAAAACTTGTGTCTGGTCCGTTGCTCTTGAAGAGAGTATCATCTACTTTCTTAAAGCTGAATTCCATCCAAATGTTTATTTTTTTTTCAATAGCAAGAATATAAAATCAAGAATAAATTTCTGCACAGCAGATGCATAGTCCTAACGCAATACAAACTTGACATACTTCAGACAAAACCTTATCTTCCCTGTGTTACTAAATCTGTATCTTCTAGTCTTCAAGTTGTTTTGTGGCTGCGTTACCATCACTTATTTCATTTATACTTTTTTCTTGCTTTGCTTCTTTTCTAAAAGTCTTCAAACACTTGTCAAGTCTTTTTAGGAATACATCTACATCTTGCTTTTTAATTCCAATTGCTGAGGCAGCGTTGAGGTAAGCACAAGGATAGTCATTTGCATGTGACATAAAGCCTTTAAAAGTGTAGTTATTCACAGTTTGTACAGACCCACAGGGAACAACCCTGAAACAAACAAACAAAATTACGATTCAGTTAAAGATGCCTTGACATATTATGTGGTACCCTAGATTGAACAAAAATACATAAGTTCCTATTCAAGTAGGGAGTTGCTATTCCTACCACTGATGCACAATACCAGTATAACTTAAAATCTGTTGAAATGACAGGTCAAACAGTATATACAAAAGAATTACTTATGTAACAAAAGAGAAAACCTGAAACCTTCACATCAGGAAGGAATTGGCAAGTTTTAACTTCAAAAATTGAAACTCTTGAACAATTTCAGACAAAGATGGTTAAAATTACAGGACCAGCCAAGGTTAGTACAGGCAAATTAAAAAGAGCATCTAACCACAGTACATATAGATTTACTGTCATTCATCTGTGCAGGAAGTGGAATAATCCAAGCTAATGAAGCATACCTTCTGACGTGGAAACATTCAGCTCTGCTACAAAAAAATTAACATTAAGTCTATGGCAGAAGTTAGCATGGCAGCAGTAATATTCAGATTAAAGAACGCTGCCAAAACAAATTTCAAATCATTTTCTTCTGCTAAAAGGTTTAAACCAAAATCATTAAAGATTATTTGGCTTGCATTTCATTGTAATAGTGTCTCTAAGAATAAATTCAGCTCAGACTGGCTCAGGTTTTATAATTTTTTTTTAAACACAATTACTTCCAGAAAGCAGTATTTTTTTCCATTTGACAAAAAGCTGTGTAGGATATCAAAAGCTTATTCTCTTGACATCCAGTATAACCATATTTGTGCTGCAATAAACAAAACAAAGATCTTCCATTGTAGCTTATACCTACACTGTAAGATTGGACAACATCTGGAAACTACACGAAATCAAGGGATACTAGGGAATAATGACATTAAATGGGCATAGATGATCTCTTTACGATACCAAAGTAGACATAGAAAGCCTCACTGCTAACTCAGGCAGGGAGACATTACTACTCTATAACAGTGATGAGGAAGGGTGATTACTCTCTAACTTGTTATTGTTAGACTGCCTTCCATAATCATGACACAATTGGCATAAAACACTTCACAGGATTTTGTAGAATATATGCTAATACACACCCCCCCAGTCCCTCAATTTTAAAAATTCATAATATCCTTACCTTGCTCCAGAAACTTGTCTTGTGAAAAGCATAGATCCAAGATGGGTAACAGCAACATCACTAGTTTCATCTAGAGTCTTCAGTGACATGGCTAAAGTAACACAAGGTCAGGTTAAAACTGCTATAAAGCTACTTTTTCTCCAAAGAATCACCACAAATGACAAGGTGCTTTCCAACAGAAAGAATCTAGTCATATATTTGTGTTCACATGCAGAGAAAAAAAAGAAACACTACATATAATTTTTAATTTTTCCATAAGCTGCCACAGATTACTTCCTGGGTTAGACTGTATGCAGATTCTGCACAGGTGGGCAGTATTATTTTGGTGTTCAGCAGAATTTTTGGTTGAAACAAATACCTGGAGTAGGAATTCCGTAATTTCTTTTACATCACTAAGTTGACGAGTAATTATACCCTAATTTAGTTTTAAATCTAATTTTTATGAAGTATTACTACATGCTAACATCTTCAGCCTGTCTTGAATTCATTTCTGTCAAAGGAATGTGATGGACAGGAGCAAAATAATGAATCCAAGTTGCTACACTACTTTTATGGTAGATTACCCTTTTTGGTAACCTTATTGAATTATTATTCAACTGAGTAGAGTGTTTAATATATAGGAATGGTAAGTGGAAGTGCATTATGAATCCACAGTATATTAGATTTTTTTTAAAGTTAAACTCCCAACAATTACCTAAGGAAATGGGGTTATGTGGTGTATCTAACAGTCTCTCATTGTGGTTATCTGCCAGCTTCTTCAGCTCACTTGAAAGATACGAAAACATCTCCTGAAACAAAGATGCAATATTTTTGTTATTAGCTATTAAACAGAGAAAATAGCACCTATTTCACAAAACTATTATGTCTCCTTTACATCCTACAGGTGTTCAGCTGATTCTCTTTTCATGTGTACCAAGTAAGTGGATCAGACAATTCTCTGAAATAATTCTATAAGGGAACAACTCCATTTCCTGAGCACTGCTCTTATCTCTCAGGCTGGTACAAAAGCCTCTATCTGGTCTAATATATGTGCTTGGGATGGCATTCATTCTTTCTGTGGCCCTGAAACCTAAGGAGGTAGAAAATCTTAAAGAGATTCCCACTGCACAGCAGGTCTAATCCCCAAACTACTTTTCAAGAGCCTTCCCATGCCCTGGCCCCCTAAACCACTGAGAGTGAACTGTTACCATCACAGATGGTCACGTTTTGGCAAATTGCTCCTTAGTTTGTCTTCTCTCCTTTAATACATTCCAGACTAAAAGCAGTATATTTTGCTACCATGTATCACACAATCACATTTCCCCCTAGTGCAGAGATCTCTTTTTCTGTATGCGAATAAAATCCAGTCTCTTAAAGAGGCTATAAGTACACATTTGACTGTATTTTGTTTCACACAATACACACTCTCCTGAATACTCAGCTCTGTTGAGCAGTCTCTCCTCTCCCTAGGACCCCACTCCTGTTCAAATTGACTGTAAGAATGGAAATATCTGGATTTCTGCTATCACTTAATTGGATTGCACTTTTACTGTGAAAGTGTCATAAGACTGAGATTCATAAATACTTTGGCACAGGTACAAGCCACACTGCATATAAAAGGTTGTTTCTCTCATTTCATCTGTATTTTATATCCTCCCTCTTCCCCTGTAGTAAACGGTGATAATTGTTCATGCTCTTCCTCAGTTTAATATATTCCTCTTCAGATATCAGCTCAAAACACTTATGGGCAGAGTGAGAATAAACACCATTCTTATTGTAAGCTTTAGCATTTCTTCCATCCTTTTTAATGCTTTAATCTCTCATAAAAACTAGAAATACCATACAGACACTGGGTAGCCTTTTTAAAACACCAGGCTTCTCCTCTTTCAGGCCATAAAAATTGTCCTGCTTATCTGCTTCAGTGTGACTGCCTGTTTAAGCATCCTCATCAATTTCTGGACCTGACAAGTGATTTTTCATTCTTTAAATAGAATTACCTCTTCTGTTTGTAGGCCAGTATCCTGCTTTGACCTATGGACTCTGACAGATATAAATTACAGCTTGTGATCCAAATTATGCTTTTGAACAGAACCTCCCCAAGGTCTTATGAAACCAAATGAGGTTTGTGGTACCTAAGTTAGAAGAATGTTACAGCTGCTTTTCTTGAACCACTGCAGGAAACCTCGCCTCCCTTCATGAGCAACAAAATGAACACAGTTCCCTGCCTGTATTTCCTAATATCACAGAACAAATACAGATGGAGAAAGAAAAGTATCCTCTTAATGTCTAAATTAATTAGGCTGTTGATACAACTATCCACAAAAACACAAAGCTTGGAAAAAAACCTAGTAATTTGGGAGGTATCTATGTTTAATTATCAGAACTTGAAATCTGTGAAAAATCATCCTTATTTCTTGTAAATTAAGTGACTTTATGGTTTCAGTTCACCCACAGAAGCTGAAAAATATTTATGTTTCAACGGTTCAGACACTTCTGCCCTTCCTCTGGTCCCTCATGGTATATAAGCACATTATTAATTTGTTACTTTCCATAATAAACATCATTAATATACTAGTCCTTTTATTAGTATTTGTTTTAGAATACAAATCATAAATTAATTTGTGCTCCCTCTGCTGGCTATTTACTTCTAAAACTGAAGCAAAATATTATAGAAATACGAATTGTGCCTACCCTGGAGATATTATTGGTGAAATTAGTACTGAGAAAAAATATACTGGAACAAGACCAATTTCCAGATAATTTTTGTGTGTTCTATCTAGGAAATTCTCTGATATATCTCTTACAGTATTACTGAAAGGACTGCTGAAAGGAATACTGGAAGTGTTACTGAAATTTGTTATAAAAAGTTACCCACTGCATAAATATATTAAATTTAATTAAATTATTCACTGAAATTAGGTTACTAGATGAGCCTTTACATATATAGGAATTCATTAAAATAAAGGAGAATGGAAAGATGGCAAAAAAAATCCAAGTATGCATTTTCATCAGTTTGACTAAAGCTATATGAACACAAATTCAAAGTTTCCTGTTTTTATGAACAACACTATTTTGCATCTTTCCATTGCAAGCCCTCTAGATATTTTAAAGTTTCAGAAGTTTGTTGCAAAATAGATTAACTGCCTTTCCAGAAAAAAAAGGATTAAAGCAATATTTTTGTGAGGTCAAATCTATAATCAACCTCCATTATAAAATATTTCTCTTACATGGAAAATTTATAAGCACCCGAAGCAATTATATATAAGTGAGCTCTTACATAATAGATTTTCTGTAGCAGGCATTCAAGTTTTCTCCAAAGAAGCCAAATATTATGCTGAAGTTACACTGAACAACTCAAGCACTAAATGTCAGTTAAGTTTCATTATTTAATTTACTACTTTACCTTAGAAACTTATCACAAAACCTCATTAGGCTAGACAAATGAATTCTAAACTATGTGTCAGTGTCTTTCACTTCCGGTTCTTTGAGTACCTAAGCCAACAAAACACCTTAAAAAACAAAGAACAAGCCAACAACACTGTCTGCATCAAACAGGCCAAACAACTCAATTGTTTGCATGAAACAGTCTACTTTCACATACATGTACAAACATTTTTTCAAGAAGTGCTGTAATAATCATTAAAAATATTGGAACCATACTATATTTATACTATAAAACTATTTTTAATAGAACCTCAACTAATATGGGTGAGTCTTCATTTGTTGCTCCATTGTGATAGGCACTGTTCTTGCAAACAAAAATAACAAGAGGAAAACAAGTAAGGAAAAAGCCAGAAACTACAGAGAAAAAGATGATGGTACTGAATAAGCCATCAGCTGACAAAGCCATTCCAGCTGACAAAGAGGCAACTGATGAAGGCCAGAAAAGTTTTTGTGCAGAGTTGAAACTATCCTAGCTGGCTCTGATCACCCAGCTTGCTTACACTGTGAGTCTGTAACACTCTGCCTTCCTCCCTGTGTCACTCTCATCTGAAAAGCCGAGCTGTCCCCAGGGAACAGTCACAGAGCTGTGCATGGTGTGAAGTGGACACTGTGCAGGAGTCATTTTACAGCCTCTTCACCCTCCACACAGACTGCCAGACCTCCTGTGCTTGCCTGAGACTGATCTGCTCCCAACCTTACTTTGCAGCAGCTGTTTTATAATGCAACCATCACAGCCTCTCCTGCTTCGTGCCTCAGGTGGACCAGCTGCTTCTGAGCTGTGATCTGACCCCACCACTTGGTGCACCATGGCACCCAGCAGAGGAGCTGCAGTGCTGGGCGTGGAGACCTGCCAGCAGATGAGAGCCCAGGAGGAGGCTCAGTTTCTTGAAATGCAGCCAAACACATGACAAAATATATGTGTTTGTGTGTGACACCTGCATATACTACACACCTTCCTAGGCAGATTCTCTTCCACTGAAAAAATTCTGTTATGGATTTACACTAGAAAGTTTTAAAAACATTAAATTAATTACAGAACCTTGAAATCTTTATATCATCAGTATCTAACAGAAAGTGCCCAGTAAGTTAGTGTTACCAAATCAGACTGTCAAAGCTAACATTCATTTTTTAAAGATCTTTCTTAACAACAGCAATCAACACATTTTCTCTTCAGCACTTGTGAGACCTTGAGTTCAGGCTCTGTGACCCACACTTCAACACAGGTTGTAAGTATGGAGGCCTCTCTGAAATTTCCATTCATGTTTGGCACTTGTTTAATTACAAACAAGTTAAAACAGTTCATTTAAGCTAATTTGCCTTCAGCTACTCTAAAGTTTGAATATGGTTACATATACTTCGCATGAGGAAAATCTTCCAACATTCTCAAATTTGACATGCTACAGTGTAACAAGCTGACTAGGAAAAAAAAAGAGGAGTAACAAACATCTATCTTGTTTTGAGAATAGCTGATTTTTTACATTTTTAATATCCCTCATTAAATGGCTTTCCTGTTCTTCCATTGTAAGTGGAGTAGCAATATAAACTCACACTGAACTGTACAAATAATTTATTCCAATCAGGACAACTACATCAATGATAACTCATGAAACCTAAGCCCAGTATTATACTGAATTGTAAAACCCAAACAATTTCCTCCCACTCTGTATGATTTAAAATATTTTAGATACATACTCCATAAGGACATAAAATAACTCCAGTTTTACTCTCAAAGTATGCAGGCAGATGAATACCAATATAAAAAGCTCTATCACATCCTACAGTAACACAGAAATGCATTTAAGAAAATGAGAATTATCTTGATTGTTAAGTCTAATGAGAAAATCCATAACTGTTGTAAACAAAACCATCACCTCTTCAATAATACCGGTATAATAATTAGTTAAGTGGATTAGAAGGACCATATTGGATAATAGCAGGTATTAAACCTGGCCTGTAGGGTTCTGAATGTAAACCCTGAACGCAGGGTTCATGCTCTCCATGAAAGCCAACATGATTACTAAGCCTGTTTATGCCATTACACAGTGCAACAACTATATTTACCTCATGTGGGCTGGTTTAGACACACACATACATATATGAAAATAGCAACTTTTATGACCTAGAAATGTAAAATACAGTACATAACATAACCTGTACTGAGGCATGAAAAGTTGCTATAAAAACACAACCTTTATGTAAAGTTGTTTAAAAGCAAAGATATTAACAAATTTGACTATGGAACAACTGTTATCTGCAAAAAGGAAAAAATGACCTGCAAAAGGACCTAGAATCGCCTACTGAGATCAGAAAACCACTGTTATAGCCATCACATAAACCTATAGAAAGGAATTCTGAGAAGTCAGTACTACTTCACAGCACTATATCTAATCTCATACTCTTGGACAATTGCACACTCCACAATTCCCAGCTCGTCAAAAAAAAATTCACTCCATGTACATGCTCCTCTCCCTCAGATAATATCTTCCCTTCCTGAATTAAATAGCTAATCTGTGTAAAAGAAAAGATGGGCAGATTATTTTGTTCCTTGTTTGTGCAAGACTGATCTCTTCTCAGTAATACTCTGGTCTTTCTGGCCTAAGCTCAAATAACCTGAAGCAACACCCATGCAAACGAGGATCAGGTAAAAAACAAATATATACCTGAAGTTTTTTATAGCTGATTTTTTTGTGCGAGTAGGTGCAGCTGCACCAATATAGAAAGGAGTACTCAATGTCAAGCTATAAATAGTTCCTGCTGGAAGCTTAATAGCTCTGCCTCTGCTACCTCAGAGCACAGGCAATAAACTACCACTATTGCACTTTTACAATTCAGGAACAAACAGATTTAAGCAAAAATGTTTCTCTTTCTATAGCAAATCCAATAAAAGAAACATATTTACGCCATATATAAGGCTCTCTTTATAGAATATATTCACATTTGAAATAAAAAGACCTGAAGTTGTAAAAATACAATACTGTATTCACTTTAGAATTCTATTTCCAAGGAAATTACATGACTCAAAGTATACAGCTATTCATTAAGACATTTATGAAAGAATTATTATTTACGACTTGGACAATATTTCTCATGTCCTTTATACATCAGCTACTGGTAGAAATCTAACAACAAAATCAGCTTTGTAGAAAACAATACATTCACTTGAGATTCTTCTGGACATAAGACTAAAGGGGAAAAATACAATTTGCTTTTAATGAAGACACAAAACATAAATTGCAATCCATACAACAGTCCAGAATAAAATGTTGCAGAAGAGGCAAAAGGAACTGCTATCAGTGTTCCACAAGCTGTTTTCACTTTAGTAGCACAGATCACTTCTTAGTCATTGTAAGGCCACTAAGTCGGTTTGGCTTTCTATAGTCCATCTATTCCTATGGAAACCTCAGTTCCAGTACAGAGTTTATGGATGCCTCTATAAGCAGCTAGAAATAAGTCACAGCATCCAGAACTACTGCTCTGCCACATAATCAGAGGCAGCAGTGAACTGTCAGCAGAAAACAATTGGAACATGGTTTTCAAATAAAATAGTGAAACAGATAATGCACAGCTTAAAATTATTAATTTAATAGTACTTATTTCACAGCATTTCCTTATATGAAGCCTCTATAAAAAGAATCTTCTGCATTACTATATAAAGAGAGAAAAATCATACATGTATTAATTCCAGAATTAAGGATAACTCAAGATATACAATGTCCAACCTGACATGCACTGGATTTCTGTGCAGTGCAATTATACCCAACTTAAAACCCACATAGTCTGTGAAAAGCAGAGAAGAAACTTAGCTGTGTGTATAGATGAATAACTAAAATAACAATATTCTTTTCTTTTTGCGGCAATGCACAGTATTTATAACCAACCAGAAGCTGTGATACTCCAGAGAATGTGGCACACAAACATTTAATTAAGCACTATCATAGCACAAAGGCACAATAGGGACAAAAGAGGAAGAGCACAGACCCTGGGTTACTCTGGGTGTCCAATCTCCTGTCCTGGAAGCAGTGTGACCATGATAAATGGAGAAGTACTTTTCTGTTCTAAGTTTTTGTGCACAAAATTCTACTACATTAGGCACATTTAGGAAGGACAAATATGAATACTGCACAAGACAGTACAGGCCCTCTGTTTAGCCTCCTGGTTTGAACAAACAACAACATGGAAATCATGCTTACTCATGAGCACCATTTAGACAATAAGTAATTCTGTCATACTGAGTACCCAGATTCAGAGCTCTGAGCTCAGAATAAGTTCAATGGCTTTCCAGACAGAAACTGAATTTATCACACAAAGCAGTTTTGCAACAAGACTTTGTTAACAGCTGACTTCAAGAAAATACTGCTTGCCAAAAAGCTTACCTTTCTCTCTTTCAGTAACTTTTTGTAGCCACTGGTTCCCAGAGACAGAAGTGTAATGAGGACATCTAAAGAAGGAGACGCAGATGCTCTTCCTGAAAAAAAACCCAAAATACAGATTAAAGTGGCAAAAATAAATTTTATGGGAAAGAAAGCTGATAATCAAGTTTTCTACAGCTATTCTGTATGGCTGAAATCAGCCCATGAACTAGTTACCTGGATACATTTTGCTGATCTCCTGAATGAAGGGCTCGTTGAAGCCAGCAATGATAGCACCACCTACTGGCACCATAAAATTTTTGTCCAAGCTCTGAACAAAAGCATCTATTCTGCCAACGCGAGCACCCTTTATCAAAAAGGACAAAAAAATAAAATCCAAAGCATACATTAGAAAAAAAAGGGAAATGTGATAGCATCATAATGATATAAAAGTGCAGCTAAAATAAATATAATTCCTGAAACTCTCAGATAATGCATTTGTGATCAAAACATAAAAATCATTCTTTTAGCACTGCTTACTATTAGTAAGCATTGTCTGCATAACATAATACCTTACAAATTCCCATTTTGCTGCAATTTAAAATATCAGTTTTAGTTCCTGTAAGTCTAAGTGTGGCTCATTTCAGCAACAATCAAAAAGAAACCCCTCAAAATTTAATGGGAATTATACAGTTAAAACTGTTCAATCCTGAACACTTTTTACAACTCCCACAATAAAAGGCTACGAGTTAATGCTTCATTAACAAAGCTTTTTTCAATACATATATAAATTTGCATTAAACAAACTGGCTTATTACAGCACTCCTTCTTCTAAGGCTGCTTTCAAAATCAAGATTCATGTAATTTCTTACAGCAGATATCCCCCACATCCTTTTACCAAAACATACACATACTCATATTTTCCAAGGAAAAAAATGTAGATTCTGTACACCTTCAATTTGAGTGGCATGTAACTGTGAACTGTACAACCAAAAAGTATGCAGCATAAGGGAACTTGAAAAGTAGGTTAAGTCTCATACATATCAAAGTACATGCAAATTTTTAAAACTATATACATATTTTTAAAACTATATACTAAATGTAAGAAGTAGAAACAAGAGTTAATACTTATGATAGACGGAAAAAAAGCAGAGCCAACTAAACCTCATTTATTAGTTCTATGTTTAGATAGCTTAATGCACAGGAGACAGGAAGAACACTCCAAGTTTGTCAGCTTTTTGTTGGGAACATGAATGCCAGCAGCTACCATTTGATTTAATTGATAGGAGAACACCAGAGGAAAAGCACAACATTAAATGGTCTCAAAAGGTTTTTCCTATGGTACTCTTGCAAACTGTATTCACACTGCACTCAGCATATACATATTCCTAAGTATTCATTAATAACTACTTTCTTATAAACAGAAAATTTTCTAGCACAAATAATACATTTTGTAAATAAATGTAAAACAATTCAGAGCTCAAATATTTACATTTGCATAAGCAAGGAACAAACAACATACTGAGTCTAGAAAAACACAGAAACAAACACAATAAAAATTATATTTGTAGCATTATAGTCTGAAATGTTTATCATTAGAACATTTCATGCAGCAAAACCCAGCACTTCCACAGCCTCATTCATGTTAGTTTCTCACTAAACTTCAGCAAGTTAAATACAATACAATAAACATGTACTAAGTACATTACAAATACAGCATATATCATTTTCTATTTCATAAATTCCCTCAGTCTTTCAAGATTTAGAAACGCCAACATGATGCTCTTTCACAATTATACATTAAGCTTGTCTGTGTCCTGTCAGTAATGTCTTAGCAATCAGAAAAAAAAAAAAACCAACACATTTTACATTACTAATAGTTCACGATTATCTGGATCCTATTAAAATATAATCCCCTATTCTTTTGAACAGGTAACAGAAAAGAGAATATTGAAGAATGATGCACATACAATACAATGAGGAAAAATTCAAGAATTCCGTTTCATGACTGATCTTAGATATCAAGCAATATTCTCTTCAAACTAAACAGCAACAGAAATTAAACTTTTTTGAACATAACACTGAACTTAAATCAGTTTCCTCAGCCATTCTCTGTGCCAACAATATTTTAACAGCAACAACATCTATCAAGTACTGCTGTAGAATTCTGTACCTTCAATTGAAAATCTGTAACTCACTGTGTTGAAGGCTTAATTTCCATTCAAGTATGATCCATTACGTCACTTTTAGTCAACAACTTTAGGAAATACTTTAAGAAAGCTTATTAAGCTTATATTTTTCTATTATAAAGACACATGAACATACACAAAAACTAAATAAACTTAGGGTTACATAAAAAGCACATAATAGAAATAACTATAATGCTTGAATTCTATTTCTGTCTGTTGTGCTTTCTCAGAAAATTGTTCAAATATCAGACATGCATGGGATTACTCTCAAAGCTATGAAGCATCTGATAAAATTTGCTAGGTTGTCTACAATCACAAATTTACTTATACTTGCTAAAAATATTATTGGAAATACACAGCTCCTACCTGCTGGATAAGATGCATACATTTTGAAGACTGAACTCCATATGCATTGTTGACAATATGTGGAATGTCATAATTAGCACAAATTACAGCCAGCTCCTCCAGCCTGTGAGCATAAAATTGTAATTTAGAGAAGCATTGATTACTGTAGCTCATCTTCCAAGTCAGACCATTAAAAGGTCTACAAGGAAGTCAGAATGAGAAAAGTAGCTTTTTTGATTAGTACCTCATGGCAGCATTTGTCACCTTAAGCTATAAAGTTAAGATGAAAATTCTATTGGCTTTTACATATATTGCAAATTGCTGATCTAGTCTGACATTTTTCTTGCTTCACTTTAAGTTTTGTCTGGACACCAGTTAATATATCCCAAACTATTAAGCTTTAGATACAAGCTTTTTATTGTTGTTGCTTTACTATTAACTAACGTAGTTTTAGCTAGCCATTTTCAAATTCTTTAATATACAATGTGAAAACAGTCTATAGTAGTTTCAAGAGTGTCTTGGGAATCAAAAGCATCCTATAACAGGAAGTTTTTACATGTTTCTGTTTATCTCAGAGAACTAGTCTTTTCATCCTTTGGCTGGAATCTCACTTGCACACTTCAGGTAAACTGATTAAGAGAAAATAAATTCTTTAAAGGAATGGAGCGCCCTAAAATGTCTGAATATGGACATCAACAAATTGAAAATTTGTTTAGCTGTTTACTCTTCACTTGCTTTTAGAACCCCCTGAAATCACAGTGAGCTCAACATGGACTGATTAATCAGTCAAATTAAGATTTATCTGAGCATACTGATCATTTTAAATAAGATCCTTTGGCATTTTAAACATACTTATATGCAGTACTCTTTTCTGAAGCACTCCAATCATGCTATATTTCAAAAAAATTACTCATGATTTCCCCGAACTTTTGGATCTATTTTAGAAATATAACTTATTTGAAAAAATCAGGCAACATAAAATAATTTAAAGTGATAAAGATGATAAACGCAATATTATCTTTAAAAAAACCCCAGGAAACTCTATTTCCAATGCATTTTTACTCTCTCTCCTCCTGAAAAGCCTCTCAGAGTAATTTACTGACATATGTATAAAATGTGACAGAGTATGAAAATATTCTTCAAGAGGTGACATTCCTTTGCATTCTATTTCTATTACATTGTATAGTGTTACTCTGCAATGCAAAATTCTAAAATAATTCAAAAATAATTTCTTAGGAAATCATCATTATATTATCCTTTAAAAAAATCAAAAATACTTTATAATTAGGAAACACCAGTAATATAATGTACATATTGATCTTCTACAGTCAAGATATTTGTGAGGAGCTGCATTTCCAATAATTTTTCACATTTATCAACACAGAAATACAAAATATTCTGAGCTGGAAGGGATGCAGAAGGATCATAGAGTCCAGCTCCTGGCCCTGCACAGCACAATCCCCAAGAATCACACCATGTGCCCAGGAGCATTGTCCAAATGCTTCTTGAACTCTGTCAGGCTGGTGCTGTGAGCACTTCCCTGGGGAGCCTGTTCCAGTGCCCAGCCACCCTCTGTGTGAGGAACCTTTTCCTAATATCCAACCTAAACCTCCCCCAGCTCAGCTTCTGCCCATTTCCTTGGATCCTGTCACTGCCCCCACGCAGAAGAGATCAGTGCCTGCCCTCCTCTGTCCCTCACAAGGAAGCTGTAATTGCAATGAGGCCTCCACTCAGTCTCCTCCAGAGTGAACAGACCAAGGGACCTCAGCTGCTCCTCATGTGGCTTCCCCTCATTAACAGAATACTTGAGGAAACATGCAGGGCAAAGTTTTTGCCTTCCGATCTGCTGGTTCTTAATCAGACACATTCCTCACCCTCCAGAGAGACCCAAAGGAACCCAGTTTTCCCCTTACATGCTTCTTGTCAAGTGCTGGCAGAGAATTTCACCAATCTAGAAACACAGAGGCTGTTCAGCTATGTATATTCACCTTTCTCACCTTCTGAAAATTAAAGGAGCAATAACCTATCTTCTACAAGTACTGAAAACAGAAAAGTCTTTTTTCCCTAAAAATATTCTATTGAACAATTAGATCAATTTTCCAATACAGAATGAGAATGCTGCAGTTTGAAGAGAATGTGTTAGTATGCAAGGGAAGCAAATGATGCACAGCACCTGTATGTACCTGCACCTGTTTCCAAAGCCTAGAAAGCAGCATTGAAAGTGCTACTAATCATACGATAAAAATAAAGCATTAATGTAAGTTGGCTACTGAAGTTCTTAATAATCACAAATAAAGACGTATTTCCCTGTTTAATCTTCCTTTCTTTCTCTCCTGTCTGTTAAAGTTCATGAAAAGAAATCCTTGTTCTTTTTTCTACTACTCAAAGTAAAAAGATACAGAATTCTGCTAAGTACACAGAACAACTGAAAAGGACACTTACCCTTCGGTTTCCTTAAATACAGTAAGTTTTACAAAAATGTTACAGCAACAGCAGGTAGAATTCTGACAAAGAGGGTTTATACACTAGAGAATAACTCCCATAAACAGTACTTCAAAGGAAAGCCATTGGTAAGGCAGCCATAAAACTAATTAAAATTTTAAAACATGACCACCACAACTAAATAAAGCCTTACAAATGCAGATATTTAAAAACAGACATTTAAAATTGCACCCTCCAGAAATGCTGTCAGGGTTTTCCTTCCCATATGAAGATGAAGGTTGTGGCCTTCAATAGTTGACAGATTCTTTTAAACAGAAAGTACATTCAAATCTTCCTATATCTGTGGTATATTATAACATAGTGCCACTACCTAATAATTTGTCTCTTAGTTGTAGAGGACAAAACAATAGCAGCATGTCAAAAAGAGGAAGCAGATAAGGAGAAGATTCATTTACCCAAGATATAAAACAACCATTCAGTTTTGATAGCTGTGATTTAAGTTAGCCAATAAATCTGCAAGTCAACTTCAAGCAATGTTCATAGTATTCTGACAGAATTATATGGTTTTAACACCCATCTTTCCCTCTAGCAACTAGGTTAACCTATGATAAATACTGGTGGTTTTTTAAGGTAGGAGAGGAGAGTAAAATATATTTTTACTTGCCACATTTTAGAGTCAATAACATTTCTTTCCTATGCTTGTGGAGAAGAGTAGAAAAGGCAAGCATCAAAAAAATGGCATTAGCTATGGAGCTACATTTCCTGGATTATGTTTCCATGAGAATCTACTTTTACTACTTCCATGAAATTTTACAGAAACCACTAGCAAAACGACATGAATTTCACCACAAGACAGCAAAATTAACCTCACTTACATAACAGAAGAAAAATCTTCTGTGTAATTCTCACTTTTTAAATATACTTTTTAAATCGTCTTTTCTGGAAGACGATTAAAAAACCTTTAGTAATTGTTGGCAGAAGCAATTTTAGGAAGATGATTGGTCAAAACATGGAGGTGTTGGTTGGGTTTTGTTGTTTTTGTTAGGGGTGGGGAGGATGTTTATTTGTTTTAACAGCAACAAATAACACACTTCTTATAAAGACTGCTTACCTATCAGGTACCCTTGGAGCAAAGCAAGATGTTGTAGAATGCACACAAAGAATATTTTCAGCACCAAGAGCCTTGATTTTGGCCTCCACTTCTTTGAGGTCTGTCCGTAGCTCATCACCTTCTAATACATTTTCTATCACCACAGGCTCAAAACCTGACCAAAAAAAGCAAGAACTGAATGTAACTCAACAAATCTCTGACTAATTGTGGGGGTTTTGTTCAAGTATACATTGAAAAACACATCATGTTACTATTGTTTTAACAGATTCTAACAGTAAAGACTGTGCAAACCACAGAGATTGTCACCATCTGATCACAATTCCTAGGACACAAGTTTTTCCATAAATTTGAAAGTGAGATTGGGACTGTGAGATTTGGTTTTCCATAACTCTAAGGACAGCACATTAGGCATCTTACTCTGAGGGTGAATTGTAACTTCCTTAGTATTGTGGTCTCACTTGACTGCTTTATACACCTCTGTACCACTGCAAAATGCACCTGCATTTTGCAAGGCATTAGGAAGACAGCATGCATGTTTTAACTGCATGTTAGAAATCAGGAGTGCACAAATAAAGCAGAACTACCATGCATTTGGCTTTTTTTGGTATCTTACTACAAGGATATGAATTGATCACTCTGATAGATGGAAGTTTCATATCTGTTGGAAGAATACACACAGTGTCATCAATCAGTTACCTTCTTACCTGCAGTTATCATTGATTTAAAGCAAGATTTCTGGTCTATACGTGGCCAGATAATGTATTTTGCCTTTGGTCTCTTGTGCCTCAATGTTAAAAAACACAAAGTTAGACTCATGCCTGTTGCCATAGGAACCACAAAGCAACTGGTCACTGTCTGGACACCTGCATGCAAAAAGTAAGTCAGAAATTAACATGAAGAATACATGATGTAACTTCACAAACAAGTGAGATTTTTCAAATTTACACCTACCAGCCAGTTTTATAACATCCAGTACTATTGAATTAGTAAGTTTGTTTAAAAGGCTTGAACCTGCAGCTTTAGGCTGTACTGCAGAAATATCACCTGACCTTCCAATTCCATGGATCAACCTAAACAAAAGAAGTTGAAAACACACATCAAGATTTTCATGTTGCAAAGCCATCAAGTTTGCTGACTGAAGAAAATTTAACTTGATAGACAGTTGTTGCAATGCAACATCAATATCTGCCACAATCAATTCCATTTTAACTAACTACACATATTTGTATGAATTTTTTTTCTTTAACAGTAGATGAATAATGTTTCTGCACGCAAAGTAAAAACTTTGAGAAGATCCACAGCAGCAACACCTTTAGCATCTGGCAGGTTTTCTTTTAAGTGCACCTCAGCACTTCTTGCTGTTTGTCAAAATAGCATTATAAATGCTGACATGTTCAGACACACAACCAAGGAAAACAAAAATGAGCTGTCTATAGTGTAGCATAGGCATAGTGGTATTATAGATACTCCCTTAACAAACACTTCATCTCCATAATGCAAAGGAATAATATATACAAAGTGATATACATGGATATATGTATTGCTTTGCCCATCTTATATATCTTCACTTCATCTATCATTTTGCTGTTCATTGTTATCTATCACGGAATACTATGTCTCTCTGCATTCTGTTTATAAATTATTGTTATAAACTGTGTTTGTAAATATTGAACATTATTTAGTTCAGGAGTGGAGAATCCTGAAGTAATTTGTAAAATACAAGCTTGCAGAACAAAATTACCCATGTCTGAAATGCAGCAGCTGCTCAAGTAAACCAGTAACAGTATACACCCACTTATGGCTTTAATTCCTTTTTTGTCTTGGCAACAGAATAAAATGTAGTCCAATGATTATATGATATTCAGAACTTCTTGGAGCATGGTTTTACAGCTTAAATTTTTTTTTATTTTCCTGTTTCAAGTTCTAAGTTGAAATCAACAAACACTTGATAGTTAATTGAAACTTACATACCTAAAATATTTTCTTCCCTCATTCCTGCTATGTTCTTAATAGCTGTCTCATATCAATACTTTTTTTTTTGGTGCACTTATGTATTGCTTCCTAAGAAGTAATCCTCCCTAAGACTGCCCCTTTATTAAGCTAAAAGAAGAGACAGCTTGAAACCATCTCCCGCTACCTCCATCACTCCCAAAGTCACCTGTAAAAGTTATTGTAGAAATAAGTGAAGGGGAGGACACCCCTCTATTGCTATTGCTCTAAAGCGAGATGCCAGGTGACAGAGCTGCATTGGAACAACAGTAGTGAACACCAGTACAGGCTCTCTCTGGCCAGAAGCCAGGCATGCTTTCTCCAGCACTGTCCAAAAGCAGAACTTCCTCAGAGCTGCAAACAAAACTAAAAAAGCCAAACTGATGTATCACTGGATTTCGACATGACTATCATAGTACTGTAGGGCTTATGAAAGTCATCAAGCCTAAGTAAGTGAACCTCTGTATGGTAAAACTTACTAAACTTCTGGCTTCTAATACGTTTTTGTGTTTAACTTTCAAGGAGAAACATCCTGGAACTTCCACTTTGTTTTACTCCTGTTGGATAAAACATCACAGCAAGGTACTCAGCACAGAACTCAACACACACATACAAGAAAGGAAGGAAATTCACGCAGAGCCTCTAAAATTATAGAATCCAACATACTCATTAAGTAAGTGTCAGAAGGGCTACAAGCTAATAAAAGCTCTTTTTGTCTTTAGAGATCACCTTACTTTATATAAAATCTATTATAGATGGACTGGGTTCTCATCTGCTTATCAACTAATGACATTATCAAGCTATTAACAAATATAAAAAATACAAATAGACATTCCCTGTCAGCATTCAACATCATGCAACTACAATGTACAGTAGTTTTTAATAATATACAGATGAAAAGCTGCACCTTGTTATAAAAGGCATGTAATGCATAGATTATTTTAAAACAGTAAGATCTCTGCTTGCCTTGTAGAGGACAACTTAAGCTTCTGCAAATTCAGTGTACAGGACATAATCCTGACAAACCATTTTTGCTTCATTCAAGACTTTCTATAGAGTTATTAATGAAAATTTAATATAGAAAGCTGTATCAATTCAATTATCACATTATATTATTTTTCTCAAATGCTATCAAGGTCTTAGATAAACAAAACCACAATAAAATATGCCATTGGAAAGCACTGATAAAAAACCTGAATAATTCAAAATAATCAATAATTTGTACCTGTAATGCCTTCGGGCAACAAGACCTGAGGCCACTCTTCCTTCCCTCTCACCAACGCCACAGTTGCCCAGGAAGTTATTGCTATCCATTATAGCAAGTTCATGAAGAAACAATTCAATGGTGCTTTCATCCCATCCATCTTCAGGACATTTCCCCTTAATAATAATGATAAAATAAATACAAAATTTGGAAATGAAAAATTAACAAAACTTTATGCGACTTGTTTGATTATTGTTACCCTTCTGTCTCATGCTAAGCAGCAGTTTGTATTTTCATTATTCTCTTTTATAATATCTAATGTTATGAAGCTGTATTCAGAGAAAAGTGAAAGAATAATTTTCCATGTGTTAAATACAATTACATTAGCACATCCCGACATTAAAACAATCAGGATATTTTTTACCTTTAAGTGTTCTCTATGGTACACACAAAACCACTGCAGGGCATACATGTTAATTACTCCCTAAAAGACTACAGATTATCTGATGTATTCTCTAGACATGATGTATGACTACAAGAACTCAACAGTGAAAACTGCACAAAAGGGAAGATATTCAGATATTAGAGAACCAAAAACATGAGCAGAAGGGAAATACAGTTTTAATGTAATACATCTTCCTATCCACACATTTTCCTTTACAGTTATTATCTAATAGGGACAGAAACAAAATATGTCAAAACCTGCAACCAGAAACATGCTCTTTCTTGTACTCTTTACTGAATTAACAACTGCACACCTCTTGGCAAATTACAGACATGATTCTCAAAGAAGGGACCCATAAAACCATGAAGATTTTTTATAAGTCCAGAGGCTTTTTCCCATGCCCCAGTAACAAAACAGCCAAATCAGTACATCTAATTAGTTTCTGAAGCGTGGTACCAAAGTTGTTTGAAACAGTAGATGACATGACTGAGGATGCTCACGTACTGAAATATTTGCTAATTCATTGACAATGATTTTTATATGCCGAAGACAATGAAATGCATTGTTTTGGCACAAGTATCACTTTTTACTCAATGCAACAATGTGCTAATATCTTACTGCTTTTAAACATTTGTTTAACTGTTCGCTGGGCCTTTCTCGGCAAATGCACAACCAGGGCAGTAATTTTCTCTTCCTCCCAGACGCAGCCTTTCACCCTGGGGCTCGGTCAGGCGCCTGCCGTCACGGCAGAGCCGTCCCGAGCCGCGGCCGGACAGGGGGCAGAGTCCGGGAGCGGCGGCGCGCTGCCAGCGGGCAGAGCCCGGCCCGGGGCGCGCTCCCGGCGCTGCGCGGGCCGCCGCTCCGCCCGGCCGGGGGAGCCCTCTCCGCGCAACCCGGCGGCTCGGGGCCGCTGTGCCCGGTGCGCGGGGGGCCAGCTGTGCCCCAGCGCGGCCGGCGGTGCGCAGAGCCCGGGCCGCTCGCTGCTGCTCGGGCGGGGCGGCGGCCCCATTACCTGCTCCAGCAGCGCCCGCAGCCGCAGCTCGTGCGCGCGGCGGCCCTGCGCCCCCTGGCGCACATAGGCCGCCGTCACCAGCCGCTCGCTGCAGCCCTGGTTCTCCGCGTTCATGGCCGCGGCGCTCCCGCCGCCGCTCCTCCTCCGCGCCGACCGGGCCCGTGTGAGCCGGGCACTTCCCGCCGGGAAGGGGCGGGCGGGGGCGGAGCGGCGCGCGCCGCCGTGCGGCCCCGGGGCCCCGCCCCGCCGCCCGGGCCGCGCTCCGCGGGGCCCGTCCGCTCCAGGCCGGAGCTCGGAGCCTGTACGGGCGGTGTCCCGCTGTGAGAGGCAGCTCGCCGCAGCCCAGGCTGCTGGGCTGGCGAGAGCCTGTTCTTGGGCTGGTTTTCCCTGCCGCGCAGAGTGTAGCTTTAGGCTGGTGGGAACAGCCGCGTACCTCGCCGCTGTTCCGCCACGGTGAGGGCGTTCTCTGCCCCTCGGGACGTGCCCGGGGGCACAGCAGGTGCTTGTGGGACGATCCTCAGGGGATAGGAGCAGCCTGCCAGGGCTGCAGGCGTAGCCCAAAGCTGCGTCACACGGACAAAGACATATTACCCAACAAGACCTTTTACTTTTTTTTTTTTTTTTTTTTTTTAACACAACCTGGGTAAAAAACAGTTACACCGGCAGGAGATCTGGGCCAGGTTTTGCACCTTAGCTAGGAACTGCCAGTAAAGCCTCAGCAGGTGGAAGCTTCCCCGCAGCGCGGGCAGGCGGCCGCCGTCGCTGCCCTTTGCCCCCCCGGCGACCACGGGGACCGGCAGGTTCCCATTTGCCTCCTTGAAATAATTGGTAGGGAGTATAAAAAAATTGAAGAGGCGCATTAAGTACGCGGTGTGTTTGTTCCAATGTTTAACTATTACCAGCCTGTATCTCGTCAACTGAATCTGTTTATGAAATCTTATCTGATTCTTCTGTTTTACAGTTTTAAGTCAGACGTCTAATTAGCGCGTGAAGTGTACGGAGCGACCATCCCGCTTCTGTAAGTTTAGTTAGCCTGATAAGGCTCTTTAGAGCGTTTTGACAGAGTAATCTTACACACCTGTTGGAACCGTTTGCTCGTACTGTAATTAACACCGTTTCTTAGCCCTTTGAGTAGAAGAGAGCTCTCTGCGAGTTAAGCTCTCCCCTTGGCGGTGCCCGCGGCCGCCGGCGTTGCTGGGTGTCGCGGCGCAGCTGCTCCTCCTGGTCTGTGTCACAAGAGGGCGCTCGCCTCAAGCGGTAAGCGCGCCATTGTGCGGGTGTTCCTCTTTTCTCCTTTTTATCCCGCTCCCGTGTTTCGGCATAGTGCCCAAATACATATAAGCAGATGACAAAGTTTGCTCTGTTGGTTAGAAGGATAGATACAAAAGCTTTAGCATGAGGAAGATGACCCAGTTTATCTACGTGATGTAATTCTTAGGAATTTTAATCCGGGTGGCTAATTGAAAAGTATTAGCTATTTGGAATGAAAATTAGTGGTTTGTTAATTACTATGATGGTAGTGTATATTTTTTTTCATTATGAGTTCTCGTGGTGTTTGAACTCTGCAGTACGGAAGAGTGAGGCAATGTAAAGGCTTTGTTAGATGAGGACCTGTGAGCAAGTTACAGAATTCTTATTGAAGCAGAAGATGAAAACTATCAGTTAATTGCATTTAAAAATACACTAGTATGTGTAGATGAATGCATAAACCAGAAAAAAATAAGGGTTTTTAAACTTTTTTTTTTGCTGTGAGGCTGATGAGACACTGGAACAGACTGCTCACAGAAGTTGCCAATGCCCTGTCCCTCCAAGGGTATAAGGCCAGGTTCAGTAGAAGTCTGAGCCACTTAGTTTAGTGGAAGGTAGCTTTGTCCATAGCAGGGGAGTTGGAAATATTTTTAAGGAAAATCTTTAAGGTCCCTTCTAACCCAGGCCTTTCTATGAAATAACTAAAGAGTTCTTATTTTTTTCAAAAGCATTAACTCTCAATCTTTTAGAAGCTAGTGAATTGACTGTACAATGGAACATTTTTGAAACAGCCACAACTCACTTGTAGCTAAAGGGAGATACAGTATTACTTTACAGTATGCTGTGAAAAATATCAGACTTCTCGCTTTTAGTTTGATCTTTTTGTTTGCTTCACAAAGAAATTAACGTCCATTTAATTTTCTGTATGGAAAATTACATCTAGTTGCTGTAACTTTCCTATATGTGTTTATAGGCAACAAATGGGTATTCATCTGGAGTCACAGTTTATTGAGTTCACCTTTAGTAGAAAGGAATAGGAACAGAAATGCAAGTGTGAACAGATTTTATCAAATATTACAGATATTAGTAGTTACACAGGTAAATGACACTCAGCTTAATTCCAAAGTCCACTGGCTGATAGGCAACTGTAGACAAAACAAACACAAGTCCAGTATTTCAGTAAGGTTATATTTTGTCAGTAACCAAGAAAAGTAATTTTTCCCCTGTAATCCAGATTATGCACATGTTAAATTCTTATACCATGCTCTTAACTATGAGACTAATGAGTAATAAATATATACAATTATTATTTTTAGCTGAGAACTGATTTGCTCCCCGTATAATCTGTAATCTCAGTTCTATGCAAGTATTTAATGCATGTATCTTTCTCCCATATTTCACCAAAACTTGAGGAAAACTCTGCTTCAATAGACAGGATTGGGAGAACACATCCAGGCTGAAATCTGATGCAGGATGTTGGGGTTATAGTTGTATACACTTTCTTCAGTTAATAAGGCATGGATAGTGGGAGAACATGGAAATAATGGCAATGTATTCATACTGTTTTCTCTTATGCTGTTTTTAGGCTTCGTTTTGGAAGTTACCGTGATGGTATAGAACAATGTTGTGCAAAGTTTGGGGAGGGAGAGCAGCTGGCTATGGCAAGTGGTGGCCAGGAGGCAAGCGTGTTGCAGGTGTAGCACTCAGGCGAG
>QUSF01000005.1:29923285-30077033 GCA_003676055.1 Chloebia gouldiae | reverse complement strand
CCCCAGCCCGCCCGGCCGCGCCGCCGCCTCCGCCCGCCGCGCTCGGCCCCGGCCCCGGCCGCCCATGGCGGAGCCGGGCGCGGAGGAGCCCGACGAGCGGCTGCTGCTCCTCGAGGAGCCGCCGCAGGCAGAGCTGCCCCGGCGGGGGCCGCAGAGCGCGAGGGCCGCCCCCGGCGGGGCCGTGCGGCAGTGTGGGGAGGTGGGGGACTCGGAGGACTCGGAGGACTCGGGGCCCGAAGGGGATGGGGAGGACGAGCCTCTCCTGCGGGCGGCGGGCCGCGGGCGGCGAGCGGGCGCCGGCTGGGACAGGGAGCGCCGCGCCGCCGCAGGTACGGCCGGGGCCGCCGCGGGTCTGGGGGCGCGGGCAGCCCCTGCCTGCTCGGGCCTTCCAGCGGGGCTGCAGAAGCACCTGCCGGGGCTGAGGGGCGCTCGGTGTGCCGTGTCCGATGGCACAGCATCGGTGACGGGCAGAGGTGTTCACCTCTAGACATATGGGCTCGCTCACTGATAATGAAGGGAAGATGCTGCAAACGGGTAGAAATTCCACTGCTTTGTCCCTGTGTGCAGGGCTGCACGGACTCCTTTACATCTTAATGAGCGTCTCCACTGTCACTTCTCCCCGCTCTCTGTCTGCTGCATTGTTGGGCCTTGCTTTGTTTCTGTCGCGTTGTTTGAAACTTACGGCTTTGCATGTTTTAAAGACTGTTTTGTGGTGGGACTGGCTGCTGCTTCCTGAACACTTTGAGTGTCAAGTTTTCAGTTTGACTTGCGTATCCCACTAACTACTTTTTTTGTTACCCCTATCGTTTAATCTTGAAAAACAAGTCAGTCTGTGTTTGTTCTTTGTTGTATTCATATGCTCACTTTGTACCATCACATGTTTTAAGAGTTTTAGATTTGGGCTTTGCTGTCATTTTTGGCTTTCATGAAAATGTATCTTCTTTTTGTATTTTCAAATCAGTTCTTGAAGAGAGAAATACAATGTGAAAGTGTAGAAATGTAAGAACTTAGTTATTAATTTGAAAACAGATGTAAGCGTGCCCATTATCTGATTATAAATATACTGGCAAAGTGATAAATCACATGATATTTATTGCTTACTTTCCTTTCTTTAGACTTTCAAGCTTTCTGATTTTGTGCAAGTTTCTATAAAAGCATACATCTAGGATGGGTTTCCTGACAGAAATATGTGGAGTTCTAGAACTTCTTTGTTTTTGCAGTTGTAATTATACTGTAGGATTTCTTGCTAGAGACTGGCAGCGCTGTTTCTTTTGCAACAATGGAGGACTTGAAAAAAATCGAAACAACCCCCTCCATCAAGTTTAACAAAAGAAGTTGTGCTAATAATTCTGTTTTAGTAACTACAGAGAACTTCTACTTGTTTGGCCATAAAGACAGAAAAATCGTGTCTTTTAAGCACTGGTCTCAAGTGTAGTCCATACCTGTAGTATAAACATGCCATTAAATGTTAGCGTTTTTCTGTCTTTTTCCTACAAGACTTAAGATGTGCTAAAGAGATAGTGCTTCTAGCAAGGTATTTATAGAAGCTTTAAAAAGAAATTGATGCTTCAGAGTGGAGGCTAGAGCCACAGGTCTTGCACCACTGAAGCAATTAGGATGGTGAATACAGAGTACTCCTTGGAATCTCCCCCAAAAGTGTGTAGGAAAATCTCAGAACTGATATTGATTACAGCATCTCATGCTTTTTTTTCCTTGTCCTTACCTTTTCTATATGTGTAACTCTCGAAGGTGCAGGATTGTTTCACATGTCAGGTGGAACCAACATGCACCAGATGTTATTCGTGTATGTTATTACAACACATAGTGTTTCCTTAATGGAAACTGAATAGGTTAAAGGGACTACCTTTAATCATGTCAATGTTTAAAAAGTATAAATCTAATCTAAAAAAGTATAAATCTAAGCACTATAAATCTTAGTGCTGAAGGAGTTCATACATGTGACTCTTGCAAAGTGTACTAGTTTAGCTTAGCTCATGTCATGCTCACTTGATGGAAGAACAGGCTGAGGTGCATACATGGATGATAGCATTTGTATCTTCTTTGGCAGGTCTTCATCATTCCAATACAGCGGCTTCACAAACTTGGGCCTTGTCCAAATTGATGTGAAAAAAGTTCTCAAGCTTGGTAGTTCGAACGTGTGTGTGTGAGCCCTGTCTCCTTAGTGGGAGTTTAATGAGAAGAGTAATTTTCAAGAGTAATTGCAAGAGAAACCTTAATTAGTTTTAATCTAGAGACTGTACTGGGAATAAGTTGTGACGTAACATGCTTTCTCATTGGAAAAGTTGATTAAAATAATTTTTAAAAGAGAAACTAACTCAACTTGCCACATTCAGTGAATACTATTTTCAATTAATATGGCTTATTTTCATATGAAGAGGGTCAATAAACTCCTTAAAACTGCTATTTTCCTTGTCAGCCTAAGTATTTTTGTACAGCCACATCACTGTGGTAACGTGCTTCCTAGCAGCACAGTAGCAATACTGAACAAATAATGAATTTCAAATGTTATCTGTCTTCTTTCAGCATGGAGTGTAATGAGGGTTTTTTTTTTGTTTTAATTTTTTGGGTTTTTTTTTTTTAATTTATTTATGAAGTTATCTTTTATGTTAGAAAGACATAGTTGGGTAATTTCCTTGGACAGTGAGACTACTTAGTGGTTCTAGATTATAGAATAAATACACAGAAGTGAAAAACTAACCTCTGAGTCTTCCACACAGTCAACTGCAATCCTTGTGATAAATAGTTCATCTCTAAGTTTTTTTCATCTGGAAGAGAATTGTGCAGAATGACTTAGCACAGATGTTGCACTTCATTTGGTAACAGTACCAAATGCACAACTCTGATTTTGCTTTCATTGACAAAAATATGTACCTGTTGGAGCACAGCTGTGTGAGGTAATGTAGATGTGTAGAGATAGTTGAGGCTTGACTGTGAAATAAGACTGTGAAATAAGAACTGATTTAAAATTACTTCTTCCATAAAAATAAGTTTGGTTTATTTCCCTAACTCATTTAAGTTCTTTGTGGCAGGAAAACCTTTGAACCTCTTCCCTCCCTCTTGTTGTCTACTCTAAAGTCTTAAAGTGTAGTTTATCACAGCAGTATTGGCCAAATAGTTAAAACAGATTCTGCTCTAATGGGCTGTGGCTGTTAATTCTTAAGAATGATCTGCTATTAGCTTTAAGGTTTCTCTTCCTTGTTGCCAACTTATACTAAGATTTTCCTATTTTTAAATGCATTTTGACTGTTTTTGTTTGGAGTCCATTTTACTATTTTAAGTGGTACATGCAAGCAAGTGCTAATGTTCTAAAAAGCTTCAAAAACTGTCCTAAGATACAAAAAAAAGTGTTTTTTAAATTTTTTTATTTGATTCATCACAAACTGTTGAGTATATTTTTTGAATAGTTTCTGTGTTGGTTGTCGTTCCAGAAAGATGTATATTAAATTTCTTTAATCGCTGAAATGGGAACAAAGCAACTTTATCTGTAAATGTTGAATTTAGAATAATGTACTGTTAATGGAGAAATAAGCCCTAATGCACAGGCCCATTAGAATGCACTCAGTGAACATGTGAAACAATCCCAGCATTAAAAAAAAGGTATAATAATCTACAGCATCAGAACTTGTGAAGGAATATTTTAAAAAAGTGAAAAGTCAGTAGTATTCTCTTTCTAAATGTTTGCATAGAGTTCTGGAGTTTGCACAAATGTCTGCCCTGACCTGACTTCTGGGCTGTAGGTAAAGAAATGCTCCAAGTTGTTTACAGTGTTTTAAGGCTGGAATGGTGCTGGCATGCAGTGGTCACTGCTGTGTTGGTGCTGCTTGTGAGTGCTACTTGTAGCAGATTATTCAGTGGATTAACTTCTTTGCATTTTAGCAGATAATAAACATGTTAGTCAAGCTCCTAAATGAATGCTACAATACTATTCTAATAGTGGGTAATGGGCATGACACAAAATAATACATAATATCTTTCATGTTTTTTTACTGTTGTGACTTTGAACTTTTTTTTCCTTAGATTTGTTCCAAATTTTAAACACTTAGCAGTGGCAATGTCAAATTTGTTTTTGCAGATTTGGCTGATTTACTTGAATCAAAAAGTTGATTAGACATGGATAAATCAGTGTAAAAACTTGCAGTGATTAAATGCATGAGATTTTTCAGCCTGGTGTTAGATGGGTGTCAGCAGGGAAGGCTGTTGGCTTATCAATGTGTTTGGTTATGCTTAATTTGTAGTACAAGTTGCATTTAAGACTGGTTGTTTTCTTGTTTTTCAGGGCATACAGGACATACTGCAGATATGAATATTTTTTTAGATGATCCAGAATTTGCAGAAATTATTCTGAGAACAGAACAAGCGATAGAGTGTGGAATTTTTCCAGAAAGAATCTCTCAAGGATCCAGTGGGAGTTACTTTGCTAAGGATCCAAAAGGGGTGAGCATGTTACTTCAAAGTCAGACACATCAGCAGCAGCAAGTTGAAAATGGAAATTCAAAAATTCTATCTACATACAAATTAATTTAAATTAGTTATTTAATAATTTATTGTATGTCAAAATTTATTTTGGAAAAATCAATGCAAGTAATACTTAGATTTCTAATTATGTCTGGATGCATAAACTAAGGTAAGATAACTATTATTTCTGCTGCAGCTTTATCACGTTTTTAATGATCTGCACCAAAGAAAAACTGAGAGAATAAAAGGGCCTCTAACATTTCAAAACAATTCAGGAATTCTCTTGTGCAGAATCTTGTTCTTTGTGTGTTTTAACTGATTTTTGCCCAACTGAGCTCCTGATTTCCATATGGTTTAAGTTTCTTTAGCTAAGCCTCCTATATTTTTCTCTCTTTTCTTGTTAGATAGCCCTTTATTTAGGTTGTCTCCTTTCTTATATATGATTGGTAGATGGGCAAGATATCATGAAATCTGCCTTTTAACTTGTGCTTGTCTGCTGAATCTTAGCTGTAAGATTTGGTTTCCCCTCTGCAAGATTTGGTTTTCCCTTCTGTACTTGGTAAATGGTACCTTGAATAGTGATTATCAGTGAGGTGTCCTAAGGTTACTTTGAGACAGAGAAGTAATAGTTACCTGAATCTCTCTCCTGAAAAGTAACATGTGGTTAGCATTATTTAGTAAGAGGAAATGATGTCATAGACACACATTCACATTGTTTTCTTTAAATTAGAAATACTCTGCTACTGACTTGTTTCACAAAATAAGACCTCCAACTGCTCAACTTTTGTTAATTTTTCACATATGATTTTATTTTAAGCTGAGTCAACAGCTTTTAGCTCTTAGATAGATGTAGGTGTTCATTAATCCTGAAGATACCAGTTGTGCTGGAAATGGAAGTTGGAACATTGAATGCCTAGGTTTTCAGAGTATGTTCCAGATTTTTGTCATTCCCATAACAGTAATTTCCCTTCCATTTAGAAGGTAGTATGGTTTTTGTTTCGCTTTTAGTCATATTATTGGTCATTAGAAAATATATTCCTGTTTTGCCAGTTAATTTTCATAGTTGTTTAGTTTGTTTCAATTGCAATTTTCTGGTGATAGTTTTTACACTTTATTGAATAAGTGGGTTTTTTTTAGCTGTGTTACCTGACATTAATATAAATAAATATGTCAATTTATGATTTTATTTTTATGGAAAGTGGCAGAACAGCCCCTTTAAAATCTTCTGAAAACTGCAGTTCATATGCCTGTGTTCCAGAAACATTTGTTAGTAATGATCCCCTTCATTCTGGTGGAGAAAATAGAAAGCGGGGGTCTCTCTGTTTTTGAAACCCGAAGGAAAAAAACAATCTTGCTTTAGTAGCCCATTACATTGTGGGATTCTTGCTATCACATGCAATGCTGTAAATATAAAAACTTCTTCAGAGTTCCAGCTCCAGGTATCTTTTTTAGTATTTTATATCTTTGTAGATTTTCTGGTTGTGTGCTTACATACACATATTCAAACTTTATGTTCTTTTTAAAGTAGGTTTATATCTTATTTAATATGCAATAGGAAAAAAAGTAAGGAGTCAAATACTGGTTTGAAGCAATAGTTTTTCAAAATTTCTGTGCATGATGTATCTAATACAATATTCTAGAGTGTCAAGCTAGAAATGCTTTACAGCTGATGATGTTGAATTTTTCTTAATGTTGTGGAATTGAGATGTTTTTATTCTTAGAAAGTTAGAGAAATCATTAGAGAAAATAAATATTATAATTTGTGCAGATCTGTTTTGTCTGAAGATTATGTAGATTGATTTTGCTTGTTTTTGGTCACTAGCAAATGCCTGAGGTACTCACTGAGCCATGGCAATGGTGAGAGGGTATTTGTGCATCATTTTAGTATAAACATAACCATAGTATTTTGGGCCGTATTATTCCTTGTTTCTTATGTGGTGATTTTCTTATTGGCTTTACTTTTCTTTTACTATGTTGTTTTTGTTCCTACTTGTTTCTAGTAGTGACTTGCCCTCCTCCCTTATGCAGGTCATTGATTTGAATATAAGCATTTAGGAGAAACACCGATTGAGAAAAGGATACTGTTTATTTTATATGATTCAGAAAAAAATAATTGCAAAATATGAAAGTATTTGGGATATGGGACTCTGTGAATTATGATACTGAGTGCTTAGCAGACTTTAAGTTTTGCTTTTATTCTTTGCTTTTGTTCTAGAGCTTATCTATGTTTACTGTGCATATTAAAGGTCTGAAAAAACTTAATTTTGTCAGTAGTGCAACTTTCATATGTAGAATGGATTTCAGATCCTGTTTGAGTATTGCATCATTCCACTTCAGACTGGTTCTGTCACTTGCTTTCTCCTATTCCTCTTGAGTAATCTCTTTCTTATTCTGGGAAGGAGCTCATTAAAGATGTGCTAAGCCTTTTTTAATAGTCACCTTTTGAAGTGCCCAAAATAAATACCAAATTACAGATAAAATAAGCTCTTTCCATTAGGTCACCTGATGTGCTGATTTGGTTCTGTCAGAAGGATAAACTTCAAATTGCATAATTAAAATTAGCTTTTTGCATTTATTGGCGAAAGTTATATAGTTGCATACTGAAATGGAGTTCAGTACTTAAGCAGCACTATTACAGAAGGCTTGAATATGTCAGCATTTGTTGTTCATTGTGTAAACAATAAATAAAAGACATAGTGTCTGTTACAAATTGTTCTGCAATATGTTCCTGACAGTTTCAACTAATTGCTAATGTTAATAGAGTCAGTCTGTAAATGCATTTTGACTGGCAAAATTAAGACTGGCCTTGGTAGCTTGTTCTATAGAACTTTTTTGTTCTACTCTAGTCCTCAACAGCAGTGGCTCTGCAAAGTTTAGCAGAAGTTCTAACTTGAGCAAAACCTTGGAAACCACATCTAGATTTGACTGTACAGCGCAGTACAGTCCAGGCTGGTAACAGAATGAGCTAAGCTCCTTTTTTAAATGGGCACTTACTAGGAAGTATTAGCCAGAGAGTGATTCAGAAGAGATAATTAAAGGTTTGGCATGTACTTCTAAATACACCACAATGATTCCAAGAAAAGCAAAGCTGCTGGCTTTGTTTTAAGTAGGTAGATACATGTGGTTCAATACGAAAAAATTAAATAACTTTTTAACAATTCTAAACCTAACATTAGGACTGAAGTAGTATTCCAAATGCTGTGATTTAAAAATAAAAAAAATTAATAAATAGTAAAGTATTCAAAAAACATTCTGGCCTCTCACAATGCATAGAATATTTATTGCATTTGTGTAGTCTAAGTCAAATTTTGTCAGTGCAGTTGTGTTCAAGGTTTTGAATGCAGCCTTAGAATTGCAGATAATAGTATACCAAACCCAAGGGAATTCTTACCAATTTGTTGCCTGAATCTGTTGATAGGACCCTGATTTTATAGTATGAATGCAAATAATAGTACTTTATAACTTAGTTTTCCTTGTAGTTAATGAGAATTAGTCAGAATAGATGGACGAGACATATGATGCTACTAATGCCTGGTGTCTTGTGTATTTGTTTACAAATGGAATGAATTAAGTTTTCTATAGTTACTTAGTCTTGGGCAATCTTGGACAAAGCAGGATTGTCTTGGAAACATTGGTTGAAAAATCTCTAGAAGCAAAACCATCTGGTCAGATCCTCTCCCAAATGCAGCTGAATCAGCAGCTACTGAAGAATACTGCTGGTTTCTGACTGCCAGCAAACATGTTCATGACCTGAGTGTGAATCAGCTTTGAGTGTTGGTGCAACAGCAGGTAGTGTTTAGCTTATTGAGATACTCACTTTTTTCATATGGATTTTGTAAAGTACTAATATGTGAAAATGCTTCTTAAACAGTTGTCCTTAAGTATTTCTCAGAAAGAATTTTATTTATTTGCCATTGTCCAGTGAGAAGGGATGAAGATGCAGAACTTCTATGGCATTCCACTTGAGCTACTGAAGAGTCATTATAAGAACTTTATGTACTAGGCCAAAGTTTATCACAGACAATTGAAATATTTTAATGTGGTAATAACCCTGTGGATTGAGGTTAACAAATATAGAGCCCTATGTAGAAGGCACCTTGAGAAATTGCCAATTTAATTCTTGTGCTGTGGAGCAGCATTGTTTTAACATAACTCTTGAGAAATGTCTAACTAACCTTTTGTTAGTCGCACCCTGTTTTGGAGACTGCAAAACTTGGCTGTCTGTTCCAGTATTGAGCTGTACTTAAGTTTCTAAAGAATTTCTTTTTTTGCAGCCTACCTGCTGGGTTTTAACCCTGTCATTTTGTGGCTCTTTAACAGTAAACGTGTTGTTCCTTTTTTTTTCTATAGCAACCTATTCCATAGTTCATCGTGCCTCAGTTTGCTCTTAGCTTAAGCATTCACTGTTCCTACTGTCTTTTAATTATTCACATATTTTGTGCTTATTCTTATTTTTTTCAGCTTTCTCCAGTTTATGAAGATTTCTTAAAGCATAGTGTTTAAAATTGGACACAGTGCTCTGACTAATTTTAAGATTTACTCTGTGTCTCTAATGTAAATGATGGCTGATGGTCATTTTGATCCAGTCAAATTCAGGGTAATAGGAAAAATAGATTTAAGAAAATAAATCTGTTGATTTTTAGTGTTCTATTAATAACTTAAGATAAATATAGATATATTTTAAAATGCAGTCCTTTTGAATTTTGACAAAATGTTTTGAAAAAGTAAATGTTTGTTTGGATTTTCTCTTATGAAGAGCTTATAAAATAAAAAGGAGGGTCAAATTTTTTTTGAATTTGCACTAATCTTAAAGAAGCATTTCATGATAAATTTATTTGGAATTCAATTTTGTTAGTTGTATTATTTCACCATCTCAAAAGAGCAACTGTAAAATGCACAGGATAGGATTTAACCAATATTTTAAAATACCTAATTTTAAAACTAATTTTAATATATTGCAAATAGAAGTGCTCATATTTTAATTTTATATTATTTACCTTAGAAAATTATTGGAGTGTTCAAACCAAAATCTGAAGAGCCTTATGGACATCTAAATCCAAAGTGGACCAAATATTTTCACAAAATTTGTTGTCCTTGCTGCTTTGGCAGAGGCTGCCTCATTCCAAATCAGGGATACCTCTCTGAAGCTGGTGCCTATCTTGTGGATGAGAAGCTGGGGCTTGGAGTTGTACCTAAAACTAAGGTAAAAGTTAAAACACATAAATTACTGAATTAAAAAAAAAAAGCCAACATATTTGTCAGTCTCTGAACTGTGGGTGTTTAGATAGCCTTGTATATCATGCGTTATTTATAAGTAACTTACAAACTATTGCAAGTACAAAGGCACAGTGGTGTGATGTAGAAAAACTGACTGTAATTTTTGATTTAATAGATGATAATTATGAGATCTGAATTGAATCTTTTCTTTGGAGCCACTTTTTAGCATTTTCCGATACCTTTTGTGCTTCATGTTTTGATGAGATTCAAATTGCAAAAATCAGCATATAAAATTCCCATTTTTGTTTGGGATATGTAAAAGAGAGAATATTCACCTTTTTATATAAAATTTATCTGTTGAAAATGCCTGATAGTTATTTCTTATTTTTAATTTTTTTATTACTGAGCATAATTGTAAATTTACAATTGAAATAATGAGGAGTTCTGAGCTGTGTTTAACTTTCATATTTTAAGGTTGTTTGGCTTGTCAGCGAGACCTTTAATTACAGTGCAATAGACCGTGCAAAGTCAAGAGGAAAAAAATATGCTTTAGAGAAAGTGCCAAAAGTTGCTAAAAAATTTAATCGAATTGGACTACCTCCTAAGGTAAGATCAAAAAATAAGTAATTTGTACACTTCCTGATTCTTACATAAAACTTTTTTTTTTAAAGAAAGGGCATTAACAAGTAACTTCAATGGTTGAAGAAAAAAACTTGCTGCTTGTTGAAAACTGTCTGAAATTTTATATGACTGTTTCCATGCAACATGTATCCACTATTACGTCATTCCTTCCTTTGAACCATTTTGATCATCTTTTCACTTTTTGTTTCAGTTAACAGTCCAGTTTTCTGCTGGAGTAGTAACATATTAATTGTTATATATCTCACTTTTGCTCTATTGATTGCTTACTACCTCTCCTTTCAGTGTCATGTTTTGATGTTGTCAGTCTGTTTTTTCCCTGCAGTTTATCTAATTTTAATTTTTTAAATTATTTTTTTTTGCTTTCTATTGTTTTTTTATCCTTTTGAGTACCCTGCTGTTTTGTTCTTCCTCCCTCCCTTTTGTCTTATGTGAAGACTACACTGACTAAAGACCTCACATCTTTCTTGCCTGATGAGCCTCATTATATCCCCAGAATATCATTACAGTGTTCTAATGCTGAGCTTTTAAAACACAGGTTACATACAGTGTGGGTAACCCACCTGTGGCAGTTCCCAGCAGTTTAGATCCATGTGACATGGGTTGTGCAAGCTTTTATGAGCATGGTTATTCCACATGCTGTGTGTTTATATATCTGCATTTTAGTTCTCAGATATAAGTTCTTGAATTTCAGTCTAGAGTGCCTTTCACATACAGAGCCTATGCCAGCTCTCATGCTCTTCCTTGGACTCTTTTGGGGAATGTATTTCAGTCATTTTTTGCAAAAAAAAATCTGTCTTGAAGAAAGTGGTTAATGCTGCTGTTCTTATGGTGAAGATTTAAGGATTTTCAGAGAGGAAGATTTTTCTCTTGTAATTTTTAGGGAGTGTTCTCTGATCTATTGAACAAGTGTTTCCAATGAAAAAGAGAACAGGTGTTACTTATTTCTCCCTGTTTCATATGTGTCTTGCAATAATGCCTGCCTGTGTTCTATTCCTGGTAAACTCACTGAGTATTTAAGGAAATATTTAAAAAAAAACCACCACCACAACCCCCAGAAACCCATCGTCACATGATTTGACTCTTACTTTTTTTTAAAGAATATAAGAATGAAAGACAAATTTATTTATTATTTAATTTAAATATTTTTTAGTGTCATACTTCCTGTGCTCTTAACTTTCAAAGTATATAATGAATTTTTCTGTTAATGTTGAGATTACTTATGTGATCTACCTGTGTGCATTTTCCAAATGCAGTTTCTTAATATTTTAGGTTGGTTCCTTCCAGCTATTTGTTGAAGGATATAAGGAAGCTGACTACTGGCTCAGGAAGTTTGAAGCTGATCCTTTACCTGAGAACACAAGGAAAGAATTTCAGTCACAGTTTGAAAGACTGGTTATCTTGGATTATGTTATCAGAAATACAGGTATTTGTTAGTATCTCTTGGTATTTATTTATTTTTGTGAGGCAGAAAGCAATGCTGCCTGAAAGTCGGAGCTTAAGGCTTTTAATGCATTTCAGATGCTTTTCTCATGATTGACAGCCATAAAGATGCAATTTAAATTTAAAAAAGGTTACTTTGCAATAATACATTAAATATTGCTGTATGAAAACAGTGCAAATAACTGTGATTGTTGCTCACTATTGTTGAGCAATGTGAGGAGTCAAGAACAAATGCTTTCATTGAGCTTTAATTCTGTGCATAGTCCATTTTCTGTTCCCCTGATTAAGATAAAGTATGGTGAGGTTTCAGAACCCATAAGAAAAGGCATGACTACAATTCCTTTTATTCTAACCTGGGGCTAATAATAGCACAGTTTCACACCAGCTTACAATAGTTTATATTCATTGTGTAGGCACTGAGGTACCACTGCAATGTGTACCTGTCAGATCTCCTGCACTCTTGTTTTTACCACTTAAGAGCTGGGATTCTTCTGTTGCCTATGTAGGTGAATTACTTCTTGAGGATTTCAAAGGCAGTTTTATGTTTAAAATACTTACCTACTTCTGCCAAAACAGAAAAGTATCTTTGCTTTTCTTCAGACATACCAGGTCTAACTAATTTTCCTTTTCTCAGATTCTCTTTTTAGAAGCAAACTAGAAGAAAGTTTCATAAGAATGTAAAACTTGCTAGCTGTTTTTTGACATTCTTTAAGTTGTGAAGCAAATACTCAAAATGCAAAACCTCATTACATGGATGATTTTACTTCATCTAATATATCTAATCATAATAGAACACAAAAATCTGATGATTATTAAACTGAAGGGAGCACCATTTGTAGGAGAAGGTCCTACAAATCCATACAGTCATCCTCTGTCTGAAGGACCTTCTCAGAGTGTTTAATCTCACCATTTTGTCTAAAGAGTGCAGGCATTTTCAGTTTCTTGCCCTGCTGTTCAGTTTTGCCCCTTCTTTGTCTTCGGAGAGTCTGTTTTCTCCATGTAGTCAAAGGTCACATTATCTACAATTTTGGAGGCCTTCTCCATTTCCTCATCAGCATTAAAGCAAGCTTAAAAATTAAGTCATTTGGGTCTGATAGAGTTTCCTCAGGAAAAATGCACACCACAACCAATCTTTCTACAAAAAATGTATGAAGATAGTTTCTTTTGGCCTTTTTGATATTTTGCTGCATATTCAGCCAGTTGGGGAACCTAAAGAAGTAATACATACCTAGGAACACATGGTAAATTTGGTATTTCCACTGAATTGGTTGCCTGTACATTTTCACTAAAACTAAACCTTGTGTGATGGGAAAAAACCTTTTTCAACAGTTTTGCCTAACTCCATGGGTGAAGTGCTAGTTTACAGTATTGCTGTATGTCACTCTAGATGATGATTTTTTTAATAAATGACATGTTGTGACATGCATTTTCCTGTTTAAAGACAGAGGTAACGACAACTGGTTAGTCAGGTACGAAAAACAAGATGATGCACTTGATCTGTCAGATAAGGTAAGAGAATTGTACTCTGATACTTAGATTCTTTAAATTGTTTAGTTTTGTAACTTGGTTTTGCTGGAGATTAAGGGCATATCCTTAATCCTGGTACATGGTCTCAAGAAATATGATAACTACAAATTATTGTAGGCGAAATGAGTGGAAAGATTATTTTGACTAGACTAGGTGATAGAAATTATTCTTATTGTTCTGTATTTTTGCTCTACTAGCTTGGGCTATAATAACAGTAACAATGTCTACTGTTGCTCAGGTCCGTTTCTTCATCCCTTTGTGCTCTGCCTATCTTGTGTTTGGGGAAGGGCTTCTCTTTAATGGTAGTAGAGTAAGAAATTATATGTGGTGGAGTTTATTTGGATGCTGCTTCATATTGCTTAAGATGAACTTAACCAGTGAAGCCGCAAAGTATATTATTTAGTGTTTTTAATTGTTTTTAATGTGTTTTGCTGTTTGTGCAAGCACGTATCACTTACTTTTTAATATTCCTTCTGTAGGATAGCCAATGGGCTATAACTAAAGAGTCTATTAAAATTGCTGCAATTGACAATGGTTTAGCATTTCCTTTTAAGCATCCTGATGAGTGGAGGGCATGTAAGTACTGCATTCTTCAATAATTTTCCTTTTGGGAGTGTAAATTCCAAAGAAGTAATTTTTATTTGTGGTGGTGTAGTAAGGAGCTAAGAAATCATCACTGTAGCTATATATTGAATTTTTAAGTAATGTACTCTTCTTCAGGAACTTAGCAACAAATGCCGTTTTTGCAATGGCATATGTGATTTGGTTCTTGTTCATATTTTTTACCTTTAGACAATATTAATACATGGACAGTCATAAACATAGTACTGCATGTACTGGTGGAATTGGAAGAATTTAGCAGCATATTTCTCACACAAGTTTTCTTGAAAAACATAGTGGAAAATAACTTGATTGCAAAGATTTGCAAGTTGTCCCTCTAGCCAAATTTATATTTAAAAATGAAAGGTACTATGTAGGTGGACAAGTAGGCAGGTTGTTTTTGGGTTTTTTTTCAGCATTAGCTTACTTTGCAGAAGTTAATATTTAGTTAGTCAGTTTTCTATCTGCTTGAAAAATGCTATTACTGTTAAAATGAGGTTGTTTATGACCACATCTCGGATTACTTATCATTAGGAGGGAAGTGCCCAACAGGGCTTGCAGTGATTTTTGTGGGCTATTATCCAGTCAGGTAATTCTGGGCTAGTTATACTGTCAAAAGGCTGGTTAAGTACTCCACCCAGGGCTCTGTGTAGTCTCTGTCTTGATACTAAATAGATGTTGTCCTATCTATCTCCTGGCTACAGTTGCTTCTGTAGCTGTTCTAAAGACACAGCAATTATTGCTTATTTTATACCATCTTTACTTCAGCATCAAAAAGAATAAACTTGCATGCTCCTTTAGAATTCTTTTGCAGATGGACATGTGTGTGATAGTTTTGTCAAAGTAAACTTGTAACATTATTTTTACAAATTGCAGTCTCTCATCCCTGGGCATGGTTTTGATAACTAGAGCTAGTGAGTCACTGAGGATAAACTGCTCAAAGCCAGAGAGCAGCATTTGCAAAAGTCAGGAAGTTGGTCCAGCATGGATGAACAGGGAAATCCTGACTGAATTGAGATGCAAAATTTAAGTACATTTTGTAAAAAAGGGAAAGATGTGGAGACGTCCCTGAAAAAATAGAGAATTTTTCCAAAAGTGAAAGAATGGAGTTAGGAATGTTGAAGCTTGGCTGGAGCACAGAGGACATAAAGAGCAACAAGAAAAGGGCTGGGTAAATTAGAAGTGAGAGTGGGACTGAAGAAAAGTTCAGCAATGACATAAAGGCATAAGAAAGAACAAGTTACTCATGCTGACTTAGCCTCAGTTTTCACTTGAATGATTTGCTCTCTGTCTCTTGGATCTCAAAGCTCATAAGTAGAGCCCCTTGGGAATGAATCCCCCAGGCAGAAGGAAGGGAGCACATAAGGAAGGTGGTCATAGAGAAGTTCACAGGAGTAGATGGGATGCAGTGGAAACAGTGGCAGGTGGCTGATGCTGTTTGTAATGCAGTTTCCTCATCATTCTTGAAAGACTCTAGTAATGTGAGAGGTTGCTTCAGTCTCCATGAAGACTGTGGAATGAATCATCTGGAAGCTGTGTTCAGGCTCATGAAGAACAAGGTGGTGATGGGGAAGCCAGCATGGATTTACCAAGGACAAACTCTGCGTGATACTTAGGCAGCTTTTAATGATGACTTCTTCAGTGGCTGAGGGGAGAGCAATGAATACTGGTTGGGTTTTTTTCCTTGACTTTGGCAGGGACTTCTACGTACTCTGTCACAGTATTCTTGTAGGGAAACATGAGATACGAACTGAACAGACTCTGAATGTGAACTATGGGGAAAACTGGCTGGACTGTCAGCCTCAAAGGGCTGTGGGCAATTGTGAGGAAGTTTAGGGGGTGGCTTGCTGCTAGTGACTTTTCTCAGCTCCTGCAATTAATAGTTTGGTGTCTTGTTTAACATCTGGTAACATTAATTGCTTTTGCAATCTAATTTGATAAAAGCTGTCTAATAACAATTGCATGAAAAGTTATGAATGCTTTTCTTTCAATGTGCTTAGAAAACGGCATTTAAAAATTTTAAACTATATTAAAAATAGTAACTTTGTTCATTCTTCCATATGAGTCAAATATCTTAAGGATTTCTGTTTGATTGCAGCTATTATTTTACCCCAAAGGAAATTGCCTTATTAAACTAAGGGGAGACCTTGACTGTTGCTTACCATGTTTAATTTATAAACCTTTTTTTACTTACTGCTTTAACTAAATATTTATTGCTTAATATATTTCACTGTTTGAAAAAATGGCTTAGCATTTGTGAAGCTGCTCTGGTAACTGTAGCCAAAAGAGATGTGTGGGGTACCAATGTAGGGAAAAAGGAGTGTTACTGAGAAGTTGCAGTAGAGGACTCAGAATTTCATTTTTGCTTGCACTGTTTTTCTGCATTAGATCCCTTTCACTGGGCTTGGCTCCCTCAAGCAAAAGTTCCTTTCTCTCAGGAGACCAGAGACCTAGTCCTTCCTCGCCTTTCTGATATGAACTTTGTACAGGACCTTTGTGAAGACCTTTATGAGCTCTTTAAGGTGAATCAAGTGCTTCTTTGAATTGACTGTTACTGAAGTAGCTGATGCTTGTAATGGGACAGTTTTATTCATAAAAGGAACAACCATCTAACTGCTGAATTCCAGGATACTATACTATTTTACCTTTAACACTGGCATGGTAGAAAGTGTTTATGTAATTATAAGGAAACTGTCATCAGTGTGGTTAATTGATAGTAATTAGCTCATCTGAAAACATAAATTAATTATTATATCTAATTTAATTTATTATTATATCTAAGTTTCACAAAATCAATTAAAGCTAGTTTACTCTTACATCGCAGATCTGAGTAAAAACAGCATTTAACATACCTATGTGGTGTGTATGCACTTAAACTAGCAGTGAGGAAATAATGTATTTAACGTCACTTAAAGTACCTCCATACCATTCATGTACTTAATTTTATATGCATATATTGTGCTAAGCTGCTGCTGAAATCTTGATCATATTGAAAGTCAAACTCACTTTAAAGATACTGAAACTCTCTACAGTATTGACATATAAAGAGTGTCCTTCTCTAAAACATTTTGTTAACATTTGTGTCAGACCTTCAAGGGAAATAATCCAACTAACGATTGAAAGAATTGGAAATTTTAAACTTTTACTGCAAATGCAGCTGTAATGTCAAAACTACATCCTGAAATACATTTTTGCTATATTTGCATCTTCAACTCATACGTGTTCAAAATGCCTGTGGGTTTGTTACGTAAGTATTGTTAAATCTGAAGAAGGAAGTATTTTTCTGCTGGAGTCATCATGAGAGAAAGAGCAGTATAACCTCTGATAATATTAAGCCTTGTATAATACCTGTTGGTATTTACCAATGCCCAAAAGTGGTATCCACTGATGTATTTTATTTTATGATATGGAACAGTCTTAATTTTCACCTATATAAACATGATGCAATAAATTGACCCTTTTGTGATTCATACTAGTATTCAATTTGAAGCTTTCAAAAATTATTATAGTGTGTGTAAATATGAATATGCATATTATGATAGTGATGAATTTGCATGCTAAATATATAGCTAAAAATAAATGGGTTATTTACTATAAACTATTTTGTTTTCTAAATAAAGACTGACAAAGGATTTGACAAGGCTACTTTTGAAAACCAGATGTCTGTTATGAGGGGGCAGGTAAGACTGCTTTTTTACATTTTTATTTATGTATTTAATTTGTCATCACTCCTCAGCTGCTTTTTTTAGAGCTACAGAAAATAACTGCTATTACACTGAACGACATTTGAAGGTATTTTCATCTAAGAGGACTAAATTTCTAGAGTTTGTTCTTATTTGTGGATAGATAAAACAGCAGAAAATGTATGCTGTTTTTTTTTTTAATTTTTACAGAAAATGCTTTTATTCTAATTCTGTTTTATTGTTTTTGTGGGGGATGGAGAGGGCTTAACTGTATATTCTTAGCAGGTATTTTAAAAATGAAAAAGAATCATAAGTTTGGATGGAAAATTTTATATCTATTTCATTATGCTTTTAAAATAAATGTGACTTTATTTTAGAGGGTTGACATAATTATTGAAAGCAATATTAGATAATAAAATTTCTTCATCCCCTCAAATGTTGAAACTATACTTCAAAACAGCCCAGCAATTTTCAGGTTAGAGATTTGATCATATTTAAATGCTGGGCTTGTTTTGTTTTGTTTTCTGGGTTTTTTTTTTAAACGCTAAGAGAGGAGGATGTTTCTCTATTTCCTCCTATTTTACAATTTGACTGGTGTGAAATACTAGAGAAAAAGTTTTAGCTAAGAACAAATTTAGTTCATTGTAGGCATAAAATAGTGATTTCTGCAAGTGTAAGGCAACTGAACTAGGCAAATTAATAGTCCTGTTTGTCCTGAATTTATTGAAACTTTGTCCTTGTGTTCATAAATTCAACATGGATAGTTTTAAGACAATTCCTAGAGTGTCTTAATTCAATGTTTTCTCTGTAGAATTTCCTATATCAAGATGTACCTTGCACAAGACTGCAGCTCTGCTTAGTCAAACATAATCCCAGTTAACATCTTTTGTATGGTAGCTAAAAGACAGCAAACCTTACTTACTAAATTGAATTATAGGAGTTGTTTCTGAAATAACTCTTCTGTGAAGTTTGTGTAGTCACTGGAAGGTGGGTTCTTGAAGTACTCATGCATCCTAAACTGTATTAAGTAGCTTTTTTCTGATTTGACGATTGGCTTCAAGGAATTTGTTATTTAACAAAACACTTGGGAAAAACATGATTGAGATAATTGAGAGTGATATAGTTGAGGTTGTCAAAATTAGTTTTCAGCTATAAAGGCTACATCTGGACCCTTTCTTCACACACTGTCCCTCAGGTGGATTTTAGCAGATACTTGTTTTTGTTTTGGGGTTTTGTTTACCTCTCTCTAACTATATAAGAGTGTGTTTCACTGTGGGAAATGTCAGGTTTTCAGGCATGGAAGAAATGCAGATAACAAATAAACCTTGCATGCAGTTGGAAATACATGGGCAAACAATGTCTTTTAACACTAATTTAGAACTTGTTTTTGGTATAAAACCAAAGTATGTTACAAGGACATTATGGAGGACTTGGCTATCTAGATCACATGCTAAGGGATTCATTCAGTTGGGATGAATTTGCAGTATATCCAAAACATCCAAATACATCCTTAAAAATGAGAATTCAAGAATTAGAAAATGAAGAATCTAGATAAAGAAAGCTGTAGGGAAACATAACTTTCATGGAAGAGTCAATCTTTAAGTCTAAGATAGCAAACATAGTTAGAAGCCTATTTCTGTGAAGTGTAGGAAAAAAAAATGATAAGGTTTTCAAACCCAAAAGAAACAGTTCTCTCAAGAGTGTAGAGTCTAAGCAATGGGTAACACATCTCCAAAGGGTTGTCTTAGAATTTGGAGAATGTAAATGTCAAGTGGAGTTGCTGGCAGAACCAAATAATGCAAAAGACTTTGTCAGGGTTCTTTGGCCATAAAGAGCAGAAGAAGCAGAGGATCAGTCTTGCAAGGAAGAAAGGAACATTGTGCATGGGAGAGAAAGCTTGATATTAATGCAAATGTGTCACTGGAGCTAAATTGAATACTTGCCTCAGTTTTCAGCAGGATAACATTGAACATGGAGTAATGAGATCAGTCTGTGAGCACTGAAGTTTTGGAAGAAAGATAACAGATTCCTGGGAGCTGAGGGCTGAATTTGGATCTTAGCACTGGATTTAGTATGAGCTAATTATATGGCTTCATATCTTCTGAGATGAAAATAATTTGTAGCTAAACTGATGGTACATACTATGTTAAATCATGTTGATGGCTTTCTTACAGGTATTTTTTTCACTAAAGGTGCAATGCTTTCAAGAGATATGCTAAATTTAAAGTGGTCTTAGAATTTTCTGAAAATTTGAAGAGGACTGCATTAAATAGTCAGGAAAAAAATGGAAGGGTAGACAGCAGTAGGATGTATTCATGTTACCAAATAAATAAAATATTCCTACTTGAAATAGATAAACTTTGAAATGAATTTATTCAGTAGTACAATCCTCTACATAATTGATTGAAGAGTGGCATCTAAAATGATAAGCCTGTTAGCCACAGTTTAATTTGTGCACTCTAACCTCACCTGCTTTTACTTTTTTTAGATACTGAACCTTACTCAGGCATTAAAGGATGAAAAGAGTCCCATTCAGCTTGTTCAGATGCCACGTGTGATTGTAGAGCGAAGTAGCACTGGAAGTCAGGGCCGAATTGTTCATCTGGGTAATGCATTCACACAGACCTTTCATAGCAGGAAGCCTTTCTTTTCCTCCTGGTAGCAACAAAAATACGTGGGAAGAGTAAGTTCCTCTTAGCTTTAGGAAGCTACTTTGGTGTAAAGGCTCTGCAATAATGTACTTCTGCTGTATACCAAGAACTCTGACTGCCAACACCTCAGAACTTAAATTCTAAAGACTTAAGAAATGTATTTTGAATGTAATAAAAGTTTACAATTTTTGTGTCAAAATTGTGAATTCTTATGTCAGGGAATGAAAAGAATTTGTCCATACTGTATTTTTATAGGCTAAATTAATGTATTCTGAATAAGGGAAGACAATTTGCATATGCTGAGAAACTAATTTTGAGTACAATAGGATTTTTTTGTTTAATATAAATGTGAGAATCCATACACTATAAATTTCTTTTTATATGGCCTTTAAAAAAAAAGGTTTAGAATGTTATCTTTGATTGTGAAAATGCTTTTCCTTGGAATTTCTTCTGGGTATTTTAAACTGGTTATAGATTTTTGTAGACTAGTTACTTGAAAAGTCATGCACTTAAAAAAAAAAATCAATCTGTCCTTGAAATACAAGTTAAAGAAAGGGATAAGGGGGAAAAAGGCTCCAAGTAGACTTTTTTTGCACACAGGGACCAAAAATAGTTAAATAGTTGAATTACAGCAAAATTCAACCCAAGTAAATACACAGTTTCTGCTGTGACAAAATACACTAAGTGTATGTTCTAGAGGTTGAAATTTCACTGTAGTGTCAGGCACTTGTATATTTAAGCACATATATGGAAATCTGTGATATTTCTTTGGAGATGCATCACGATGAAGGATTTCAATTGCACCATGTTGTTACAGGTTTGTTTTGCCATTTGTGTAAAAATGTGTTCATCTCTTGTCACCGGAGTGGTTCCTTCTGCTAATGACAGAGGCACTAATGTGTTCATCACAAAGCCAGTCTGCCTTCTAAATTTCTAACTAAACACAGTTTGTTTGTGTTTTCTTGTCTGGAATAAAAAAAAGAAAAAAACTGGAATACCTACAGCACAGAAAATTACTTTTGTGCCCTGAATAATGTTGTGCTCACCTGCTAATTGCCATTTGCATTTATGTTTAAGTTACCTGGTTTAAGACTTGACAGTCATGTTTCTAGGTCTGTGACTTATGTAATGTGGTAAATATTTTTATTTTAATAATTTTCTGGACATTAAAGACTGGGAAGGGGAGAAAGATTGCTGCTTTTATGAAACTTTCAGTATTTCGGACATTGCTGTATTTTGTAATTCTAAGCAATATTGTTGAACTCAGAAATAATAAAATGCTTGTATTTTATATAATTCTGAGTGGATGTGAATATTCATGTGGCGTGTCGGCTGCCGGCAGTGCTGCAGCCTTGGCGGGGGAGCGCGGCGCGGTCGGGCCCGCAGACCCCCGCGCCAGGCGGCCCGAGCGGCGCAGTGGAGGGTGCGGCCCTGTGCCTCCGGGGCCGCTGGGGGGCGCCGCCGCGCGCGGTGCCCGCCGGGAAGGCGGCGGTGCCATGGCGGCGGCGGGCCCGGAGCGGCCGCGGCCCGCGGCGCTCGCCCTGCCCGGGCCGGCGGCCGGCGCGCCCAGCTGCCCTCACGGTGAGCCGCGCCCGGGCACCTCCCGGGCGTCCCCGTGCTCGGCTCCCCGCGCGGGCTCTTCCGCAGCAGTCCCTGCCAAGGCCGTGTCCCGGCAGCTCGGCTCTTGCGGCGGAGCAGTGAAACAGATCTGCGGGTGTTCCCTGTGTTATCCTGCCCTCGCGTTTGTCCCTAGGTCCTGCACTTCTGTTTGTGAAGACCGGCCAAGGGAAAGAGGAAGGAAGAAGATTCTATGCTTGTTCGGCTTGTAGGGATAGAAAGGATTGTAACTTTTTTCAGTGGGAAGATGAGAAGGTAAGAGCACTGCGTAAGGCTGTGCCAAAGGCTCGGGGCTGCGAAGGTGAGCAGAGGTCTGCAGCACCTCTCCTGTGAGGAAAGGCTGAGCGAGTTCGGGTTATTCAGCGTGGAGAAGAGACGGGAGGCATCTTACAGCAGCCTCCCCATACCTGAAGGGGGCCTCCAAGAAATCTGGAGAGGCACTTTTTTTGCAAGGGCGTGTAGTGGAAGGACGAGGGGTGATGGCTTTTAAGCACTAAGAGGATGGGTTGAGACGGGCTGTTAGGAAGAAATTCTTTACCATGAGGGTGGCGAGGTACTGAAAAAGTTACCAGGAGAAGCTGTGGATGCCCCATCCCGGGAAATGTTCAAGGCCAAGCTGGGTGGAGTTCTGAGCAACTTGGTGTGGTGGGAGGTGCCCCTACCCATGGCAGGAGGGTTGGAACTAGATGATCTTTAAGTCCCTTCCAACCCAAATCATTCTATGGTCTTATGAAACATTGGCAATTTTTTTTTTCTCTGTTTAGGAATTTAAAAAGTATATTTTATTGTGGAAATCTCTGGCAAGTGTTATTTTCTAAACTTTGTGTAATAATTGATATTTAGCTGAGACTTCTTTCTGTTAGGAGAACATGTTTCAAATATAGCTTTCAGGAAAGGCTATGTGCATTTTGAGCAAACCTGGCATTTCTTATTCTATTGCCAAAACATATAGGAAGTTTGCCGACACTTTGCAGTGTTGAACAGAATTGGGTACTTCTCATCCCAAGACGCCCTTGTTTCCCCTAATTAAGATAAAGAAGATCTATTGTATACAAACAGCAGTGGGGTCTACAAAATGCTGAGATTATATGTTTTGTGGGGACGAAGTAGAAGACTCGGAGAAGAGTGTGAGAGCCTGAAATGTTAAAGACTCAGGTGCAGATCGTTGCAAGGAACTGTCACTCTTTTAAAATTACTTCACACAAGACTTGAGCAGCATTTCTATTGTCATCAGTTTTCAGGATCAGATCATAGTTCTTCAGAGGGAGCACAACTGCTGGCACACATTAATAGAAAGGATGGCTCTTTATGTCTTCCTCATAATCACCTTTTGAGTTTTTCTCTGAGTATTACATGTGATGAGAATTCACAAGAGGCTTGTGTTGTTTTGCAGCATGCCCCTATGCTGCAGACATACTTGTTCTTCTGAAACAACAAATGTGGTTATTTTTGCTTGCAAAGTAGCTAAAGCATGAGACCTTTGATGCAACCTTTTTTTCATTATGAGATTTGATGTACCACATACAGCAGTAGTTGTTAGTTTTGTAACTTCTCATGTATGCAAATTTTACAGGTGTCAGAAACTAGGCTTGCAGCACGTGAAGAATATAATAGAAATCATCAGCCTTTTTTTACACACAGACAAAACGTGGACAGGTATTGTTAATGTATATTTTCTGCAGTAAAGATATAGTAATACAGGTTTAGGTACTCTGAATGTAGAGATAACATTTCAGGATTCTTTAAAATATGAAAAGATTAATTTGAGCAAATAAGAATTGTTGTACAGCAATGGAAAGGAAATAGCGTGAAACACTGAACTAGAGCATGGTGTTTTCAACCCAGGAACTGAGGGAGGGTTGGGGTTTTTTGGGGTATGTATAGTCATTCCTAGGTCAGTGCTCATAGTGTGCTTACAAGAGGTCAGTAGCAATTTCAGTTAAAAAAAAATTTCCTGACTTTAGCCTACAAAATTAACAGGCTTAACATTGTGAAAAGAAGCAAAGGTAACATAGTAACAAGTGATGTCTGAATTTGATGTGTAAACGTACAGGACTTTGCTGATAGTTGATGGAGTCTTCACTCTGTAATGCAGTTATTTTATGGAGATTCCCAGTCTATTTGGTGACAATATTTTATGCATTTCAAAGTGTCCTTTGAATTTTTTTATATATAATATTTCATTCTTGTGGAGTTTTGTGAGAGCAATGTAAACTGTATTGTCTGTTTAAATGTCTGAACTAAAATATAAAAAAGCTCCTCCATAGCTCCCCTTCCTATCTTTGATAGAGGCTTTTTTCAGTTGTTCCCTATTGTCTTTTGTACTTAAAGGTACAAGAATTTTGTTCTGTTGCCATTATCAAAGAGGAGGTTTTGCCAGGAATGCCAACAATTGCTATTGCCAGCAGAATGGGAAAAACACTCAGATCACCAGTTCCTGTGCAATATCACCAACGCCCAGCTGAAAAGTCCAAGTCAACTTCTATATCCACTGGAGAATAAAAAAACAAATGCACAGTATTTATTTGCAGACAGAAGTTGCCAGTTCCTACTGAATCTCCTTATAGATTTAGGATTCAGACGAGTGCTCTCTGTTGGAACACCCAGGTACACCAATGAGAATTGTTAAACTTTCAAATAATATTTCTATCTTAAAACTGTACAGCTTACTAATGCTTATAGTCAGTGATTCTTTCATAATAAGAGGTTCAGTATGCTTTAATTGGTTGGGATTATCCAAGCATCTAGTGGGGTCTAGGTTTGAACTTAAAAGATACCAGAGAAGACTGTGGCAACACTGCCAATAACACACATACACATTTTAAAAGTCTTTGGTAGTTATGGAAGTGACACTGAGTTTCTTACCTTATGCTTTTTTTGTGGTGATCCAGTAGGCTCCACTGACTTCTCATCTGTCAAGACAAACCTATTTTTCTAACTTTAGGTACAGGCCGAATGAAATCACCCAAGTTTAGGCTACTCAGTTTTCTTTATCTGTTTGGTTTACATTTAGTAAAGTATCAGGCATTCTTGTCTTCCAGGATAATTTCTGAAGTTGGTGGTTATGTGTTAAGTTTCTTTGTTCCAATTTTACTTCAGGCTTCATGAAATGATCCAGTCAAAAGCATCACAAGAAGAAGAATTCAATGTTAGAAGCCTTCTTCTAGATATTGATTTCAGGTAAGTTTTAGCAAATGTTTATGTATCTGAAGAACATATACAAACGTGTATTCTTACTGCTTTAAGAGATAAATTGGTGGTTGTTTTCCCTTTCTTGTCTCTGCATCTCTGTTCCTGTATGCATACACAAATGACATCCAATTGATGAGAAAAGTAAGTATACTTAATAATTTCTCAGTATTGGTATGTGTTGTCAGTAACCAGAACCCAAAGATGATGTTTTTCTTGAGGCTTGTTTTCACTCTAAATACCTCCTAGGATAGACAAAAAGTTATTTATATTTCTCTACTACTATCAAAACTTATTTTCCAGGTATTCACAGTTTTACACAGAGGATGAATTTTGCCACTACAACATGTTCAATCATCATTTCTTTGGTGGAGAGGTAAGGCCAAGTATTTATTGGGTGCTTTGGTAAAAATTGCATGTTGTTGATGCAGAATTTTGTAAGAAACTCATTACTAGTCTAGTGGAAAACATCATGGTAGAACATGAATTAATAAGATCATTTAAACAGAAGCAGCAATTAAGGTGTATAAGCAACATTAGTTAGCATAAATTTAATAGTCAACTTTTAATTGAATGAAGAGATCTACTGAAAAGGAGATCTCCTTTTCAGCAGTTTCATTCTTTGATTTTCAGTAATGTTTTTATATGTTAGGCACTTTTTTTCAGTCCTCCAAATCTAGGTGCATTTTTTGTGGTTTTTTTTTTTTTTAATGCTGCCCAAGAGGAAATTTACCTCCTCAAGAGGGGAGAAAAGTTCCATTTTCAAAGTTGAAACTTCTAGTCATCGGTTTATTGCTTAAGACAATATGTTTGCAGTTCTTGAATCATTATTTCAGAAAATTAACCTCTGTTTCTTACAGGCTGCACGTGAAGCTTGCAGGAAATTTTTGTATGAAGAGAATGGTGAAAGAGTCATTATGGTAACTGATCCCCCATTTGGAGGTTTAGTGGAAGCACTGGCTTCTAGTTTTAAAAAACTGATGGCAATGTGGAGGGAGACAGAAAAAGAAGGTAGGTATTACAGCCAGATGGGTGGCTTGTGCTGTAACATCACTTTAAGGAAAATACCTGTTTAGAAGTCCGTGATTCTTGTTACTGAAGTGAATGTGAGCACACTCATAATTTCTGAAGATGAACTACCATGTATTTAATTTACTGTCCTGATATTTTTAGTTAAGTAATGCCCAATTCTTAGTCTGCCTTAAAAACATTTCCTTTTTTTTTTTTTCAAATTTACTTTGCAACTACAGTGGACTTTAAAGGTAGAAAAAAATAAGCTATCAAACCAGTACCGTTTCTTAGCAACATAAGCAGATGTCAAGAGTTTAGTTAAATGGCACTTACATCTCCACATGTACAGTATGCCAAAACTTTTTGTCACCTAAGAAAACTAGTCCTTGTGACCAACATGATGTACATATCCATGTTTATGTATATGGAATGCTCACTGTAAATTTCTCATGCTACATGTGCTATATTTTTCTCCTCTGTACACCAAAGTCTTTTCATTACTAGGTCATGACAACAGAGAGATGCCCATGTTCTGGATATTTCCATACTTCTTTGAGTCTCGCATTCTTGACTTTTTCCCAAGCTTCAGTATGATGGATTACCAGGTATGGCTGAACCCCGTGAATCTGCTGAATGCCAGTTGTGTGCAATGTGAAGAGCAGTATGAGTGAAAGGAAGTGCAGTGGCAGTGCTTCTCTGTAGCTGGGCCATGTTCATGTGAAGGCTGGATTCTGTATTTCTATTAGTCATATCTGTGATAACCTGATCATGTTCCTGTTGTGTATCATTAACTCATCTGTCATTTATCCATGAGCTTGGATCCATGGCTTTCACGTAACAAAATTTGCACTAATTCTGACAGGTGCTTGTTGCAGAGGTGAGAGGTAACTTGATGAAGAGTATTTCATTCATCACAGATGTTAAATGTCAGTGGGTAGTGCCCAGCCCTAGAAACAGAAATAGATATATATTAAAAAATTAAGGTCTTTCATCTCCAAAACTGCTGGGATCAGAGTACAATTACAATGATGGAAATGTTTGGAATTACTTAATAAGTGAACTTGTCAGTGATAAAGCAATAATCTGGCTTCAGCTTCTTCAATCCATTGTGTGCCTAGTGTAGGCAGACGTACTTCAGTGTGTTTTGAGAGCTCAGTCATGGCTATCCATGATGCTAGAGGTTTATTTTGTCATGTAACAATTCTTCATGAACTTTGACATTGATGTTCTAAACAATGTATTTGTGTCTTGTAGACTGAAAATGTTTTGAAGAAAATGGAAAACTTATGCTGGGCTAGACTGCATTCCTACCAGTGTTCAGAGCTGAGGTTTTGTGACAAGTCTCTGAAGGCAGTGCTGGAAAAAGCAGGCTAATTGGATTTGCAGCTTTGTAATTATTCTGAGATGGTTAAGATGTCATCTCTTGTACTGACAAACTAAACTATATAGATCCTTTTTTTATAGCAGGTTCCTCTTGTAATCAACTGGAATGTTATCTTATGTATCCCATGCAAACTAGCAAAAAGAAATAAGTACAATATGATTATTGAAGGGTAGTGAGTCTAGCCTAATACTATGTTTGCACAAATGTACAGGTAAATGAGACAAAAATCTTGATGTAGAATTTGTAATCTGATTTGGAGTTAGAGTCTTGTATAAAAACACGAACATTTAATAAGGCACTTCTAAAGATAATAAATATGTAAATAGCTCTGCCTGTGCTTGGCATTCAGTTTAAGAATCTTTTTTATGGTTTTATTTTTCTAGGTAGACTATGATAATCATGCACTGTATAAACATGGCAAGACAGGTCGTAGACAGTCTCCTGTCCGTATTTTCACAAACCTTACCCCAAGTATGATTGTGCTTCCTGAAGAAGAGGGATATAGGTAAGAGGTATTAATGCTCAGGTGACCTTTGAAAGAGTGTCTTTGTTCTTAATTAGGGCATAAAGTCTCCAGAGGAGTTCAGGATGGTGCTGTTCCATAGTGTCTTGCCTAATTTGGATGCCAGGCTTAAGACCGCATTTCTCTGTCCCATTCTAAATTTGCATATTATATAAACAATGCATAGGAGAGCTGACATGTCTAAAAAGACATTTAAATTTTTCCATGTGGAATTATGAGATTCCTTATTTTGTCTGTAGGAAATACTGTCTACATCTACAAGAGAATTTTACAGCTATGCCTGATAATCAGCTGTTAATAAAGTAGTAAAAAAATGAACTTGTAAGAGAAGCATCACGGACAGAGGAATTTAATTTCATTTACTACTGATACTGTTGATAGTTTGACCTGAATTTTACTGTGTGGATGTACTGTGTGTAAATAGCCTAATTGGTCATTTATGCAGCAAAGATAGAATTTTTAATTCAACAAAGTGATTTTGCAGTCCTTATATTGGTTGTTAAGGTTGTATAAAATAAATAGTTTTGTGAGCCAGTAGTGGACCAGTACACCTTTTTCCCCAGATTTTGCACTGTATGTCAGCGATATGTTAGTTCTGGTAACCAGCACTGTGAGATATGCAATTCATGTACATCAAAAGTAAGTATTTTCACTTCTTTCTGAATGACGTTTTAGCAGTAGTCAGATAACGACCTCTGTAATTCTTATTTTGGTAAAAACCTGTTCTGATACTGAGTTCTATGGGAAACCCACAGCAGTTCAGCTTCATAGACTTACATTACCTTCACAGTACATCTTCCATAACCCACTGGGAATTAATTTCTCTTCCCCTAATTCCTTTGTGTTGCAAAGGGGACAGGACAAGTTTGCTGCTTGCCACTTAGACCAGAACTTACCCAGCTGTGGTCTGTTGACACGTGCATTTTTGTTTGTGCTTTGAAGCTGTAGAACTTGCTAATTTCAAAATTTCATCTGTGATTTTCAAAGATTCTCAGGACTGTTGTTTCTGAGTTACAGTTCTTCCTACAGAGGAATTGTTCCTGTAAACAGTGGGGACTGTACACAAGTAGTTCTGTTTTAACATAGAATCAGTGGGGGGTTCAATAAATAAAATCATTTATTTGCCTTTTGTAGGATGGCAGACGATGGAAACATTGTGTTCTTTGCAAAAAATGTGTAAAGCCCTGTAAGTACAGAAAACTATTTTCTAAATAAAAGTGCATTTAGTCCAAAGAAACTGAAATTCCAAACCAGAGGAGAAAATATTCTGTGAAAGAAGTAAAATATAATTCAGAAGACATAGAATAAACAAAGAGTCTCAATTTCACAAGTTACTATTCTTTAGTTTAGATGTACTTACATTGTGTGGAAATGCAGGAAATTCTTTCCAAGGCACACTGAATCCCATTTATATTCATCATGGCAAAACAGAAATATTTCCATTTGTCATATAAGTGTTTCCTAATTTTCTAAACTTTGAACTTCCTAAACAAGTAGGGAATTATTAAAATGTTTGAGAGATCATGATAAAATTGTTTCATGCTCAAATTTAGTTGTATTTATGCCTCTATATAAATAGCTGAAGCAGTTATCTTTGTTACTCTTACAAAAATCAAAATCTGTAAGTACATTGTAACATCTGCAGTATTTTTCTTTTGAAGATGACATACAGGATAAAAGTTCTAATGGCAAAATAATTCACACTTAATTGCACAGTATGTCTAGTAATGTGATAAGGGTCCAGAAAGTGACTACATCTATCTCTGTAGAGCTAATCCAGAATTAAAAACCTGGTAATGTGGCTTTAAAGCTTAGTTTCAGAATGTTCAATTTAAACTTTTCCAAGATCATAAATAATGTTATATATTTTGCAGCTTGGTTTCACTGTAACAATTGCAACTGCTGCGCTCTTCAAAAGCACAGCTGTGAGAAGACTGACATTGGCTGTTTCGTTTGTGGCAAGGCAGGTCACAAGCGCAGTGCCTGTCCCAGTCTCTCCCGCCCCAGAACGGCTTGTCAGTAAGTGTCATATTGCATTAGTACAGTAAAATACAGCACTCAGATGAGATGAGATCTTATGTTATGGAATCAGTTCGGAAAGAGATGATTTTTTGCTTTAGGTGCTGATGTCAGCTTTCCCTGTTGCTCACTTGCTGTTTTGTTGGGGAGTATATACTGAAGGGAGGGTATGATAAAAGGCAGGTCACTTTCTGGAGCTTCCAATTCCCTGTCTGTGGGTTTTCTTTCAAAACTGATTTGTATGGATTGCAGTCTTGGTGACTGGTGCATGGAACTCTGTCAAGATGACTAAATATTGAAGTAATGGAACACTTTTATCCCCTTTGAATTCCTCATGAAAGGGCAGAGAAAAGAGACACTATAATAGAGTCACCAAGAGTCACATTGAGTACTTTCATTCTTCCATTATTTTCCTTCTGTTATATACAGAACAACACTGTGTACATACCTGTATGTATCAGAGAGCCAAGTAAATGGTTTGTGGTTGTCTTCAGATGGAACTGACTGAAAAGAGGAAAGGGGATTTGCTAAGAGATGATCTAGCAGATGGCTCAGTCTTTCCAGTTCAGGGTAATTGATTACACTACTGTAAATTCTGCTCCAGAGTAATGGGTTTTTCTGTGATTCTGGACTTGAATGGCTGTAGCAGTGGAAGGCAAATTTTCCCTTCCAAAAGCTGTTACCTGTGAGACTCAGACCGTTACCCTTTTGGATGAGTATCCAGGGACCCATCAGATGCCTGCTGGATAGCAGATGGGTACAGGGGTATTGCTTCATGTCCTACTGGCACTTAACCGGATTTTGCTTAGGGAGTATTAGACACAAAAGGTAGCAATGTTTCATTTTATATACCTCTCATAAAAATTACATCTCTTAATGTTTCTTTTTCCTTTGATAAAGAAATTAAAAAGGATGCTAAAAGAATTTCATGAAATCTCATCTGCTTTTTCTGTCAAGGAAGATACCGTTCTGTCAGTTCTGCCAGAATGGTTTTAATACTTTTAGGCCATCAGTTAGTTCTTTTGCTGATTCATTGCAGAAGATAACTTAGATTTCTTTTTCTAATAAAAATTTTGTATGTTTTGTTATAATTACTCAGCATTTTGCATTGTGACATCTTTTGTCAGAGATGGAAAACAATCCACTTGCTAGTTGTATTTAGGTCCAGTACTAATTGCAGGATGCTTCCTAATGGTGTAAACTTAATATATTTTCTTCTAAGTCTTTCTATTATATATTAATGCATTATATATTCAGCATAAAAGTCTGTGCTTTTTTTGTACTGAGTGAGTTTCTTGTTTCCAGTATCCGTGTAAATTTAAATGCTGAATAAATACATAAAATGAATGTATAATGGCAATAAAGTGGACAGTTTTGTGAACTTGAAAGACCATAACATGTTGAGACAGGTAATGTTCCATGTACTTTTTGTGACAGTACTTCACATACTACCACCTAATTAATATACTTATTTAGAATACCAGCAAATGTATTTGTACAGAGAAGTGTGTTTTTCATTTTATTCTAATCTCTATGTTCCTTTTTTTCCTGTACAGACCTGACAAAAAGAAAGGACAGAAAACTCGAAAGAGAGTGAAAATGGGGATCTGTAAAAGATTAGCTATGAAATATGCCATATTCTCCAAGAGGAAAGTAAAGAATAAAAAAAAATGACATGACTCTTCTTGCTGCTACGTAGTTGCTAATTTATTTTTTTTATTGTCAACCTTTTGTTCCATTTTCTAAAAATGTAAGTGCTAACATCCCGAATAAAACCTGACTGAATTGAGTTCCTTTATCATCATTACTGATACCAAACAAAAAAAAGCAACAAACAACTAAGTGAACTACCACAGCCCTTGCCATGTATGTGTATAATGTGATAATGTTGTACGTAGGATTAGCTATTTGTCTAATTCGGTGGGTGTTGGACGTTAAGGGTCTTACTGCTGAGGGGTGAGGTCCTGGCGGATGCTCTGATTTTATGTTGGTATTGGAGGACGGGGGGCAAGGAAGGGAGTGAGGGTAAGTGATGGGAAGGCACGAGTTCTGGGAATTCAATGTCTGTTGGTTACAGTCGTCTCACAGGATGGCCTGTGATTTTTTAAAACGTTCTCTCCAAATGGAAAAGGGGTTTACAAAAAAAAGCATTTAGTACTAAATAGTACGTAGTAAGTGAGGGGAGCGGGAAGAGCCTGACCTGCCTCCCGCGCCTGCCCTGGCTCGGCGCCGCGGCGGCTCCGCTCCCGAGCCCGCCCGGATCCCCCCGCACGGCTCCGAGCCCGCCCCGCCGCCCGGATCCCCCGCACGCCTCCGAGCCCGCCCCGCCGCCCGGATCCCCCGCCCGGATCTCCCGAGCCCGCCCCGCCGCCCGGATCCCCCGCACGGCTCCGAGCCCGCCCCTGCCGCGGCGGAAGCGCCGCCCCGGAACGGGAGCCGGCCCGGCGGGTGTCGCGCAGCCCCGCAGCCATGCCCGCCTTCAGGCAGGTGGGCGAGAAGCAGCTGCCGCAGGAGGTCGTGTTCATGGCCTGGTCCCCCAAAAGGGACCTCATCGCCCTGGCCAACCGAGCGGGGGAGGTGAGTGCGGGTGCCGGGTGAGGAGCTCGGGTGGAACGGCGCTGCCGCTCCCTGCAGGCCCAGATGCCTTTGCTGTTACTTGGGGCATGTTTCTCGTGAATCTGGACAAGCATTTAAGGACAGCAGTTTTCTAAATCAAGCGTCTTACTGCTCCTTCATGTTTTGCATTCTGATTTCCGAACAAATTCATATACGATGCGCTGGTTGCTTGTTTGTAGGATTTTAAAGTGCATGGAAGTTCCTATTTAAATTAAATCTAATTTTAAATACTTTTTTTCTCGTGGAACTGCAGTGTGTGATTATGTAGGAAGACAAGACTTGTGCTTTCGGGCTGTTTTCTAGAGAGGTGATGGGTAAACCCTGTTGGTTAGGAGCTTGTATCCTTATGCATCTTATTTCTCTCTTCTGCTATAAACTGTGTGCTGCCCTCTGAAAGAACATAGGAGTGCATTATCTGCTAGAGGAGCCGATGGTGTTTAAGACACAGGAGTTAAAAACTGGTAAAAAACTGTGCATTTTGAACTGATTTACAGACTTTATTAATGGGAGAATGTGGTTTAAGTTTGTCTTCAATGCATTCGTTTTGTAGGTTTTACTTCATCGGCTTGCAAACTTTCAACGTGTTTGGAGTTTGCCTCCAAATGAAAATACAGGAAAAGAAGTGACTGCTCTTGCTTGGAGACCAGATGGCAAAAGTAATGTCAAGTATATGAGATTATATGGTGCAATAAAACCCCATGGGAACTCCTGAATGATGATGCCTCTTGTCTGTGAAGGAAATTTTCAAGTAAACTGTGTTTGAAGAAAAGGGTGGCTTAATTGTATGTAGCTTCATTCACAGCAATAGTGTAACACTGTTGAATGCAATTGCAAGAAAGATTTGTAAGCCAGATTTATGTGCCAAATGCTGCTTTTCAGGGTATAGCAAAATTTCAACCTCCTAACTAAGCCGGATATTTTGTATGCACTACAAAGTTTATTGGGAGGGAAAGAAGCTGTCTGATCAGGATTGATTGAAAAGCTTAGCTTACTTACCATAGGCAAAACTTCATAGGGTAAAATTGCTCTAATTATAGACCGGAGAAGAAAAACGTAGTCTTTTCCTTATTAACAGAAATGATGTTGAAATTAGCAGCTTAATAAACTTATGCCAGAAATCAGTTAATTTGTCATTCACTGGAGGTGGGAGAATGGGAACAATATTTTTCCATGACATGTGGATAAAAACTACCTATATTGTTTTATGAAGGCATCTGAAGAGTTTAAGAAACTTCTTTTTAAGATGATTACCTGTGATTATAAGGAAGTAAATACATAAACCTCTGCCTGCTATTATCTATTATGAGTGAAGAGAATGATACAAAAGTTGGTCAGCTCTTAATTTGTGTTTTTTGTCCACCAAATCTTTCTGGTGGACAATGTAATACATAATGTTGGACTCAAGTTTGCAAAATTGGAAGCCTCTACTTTATCAGAACTATTGTTAGAAGCATGTTCAGTTCTAGGTCAGTGTAAGATAGACATTTTGCTCATTGGTTATTTATACACTTTACTTGTCTTTCTCTAGTTTTGGCTTTTGGCCTTGCTGATACCAAGCGGATTATTCTGTGTGATGTAGAAAAGCCTGAAAGCTTGCACTCCTTCTCTGTGGAGTTATCTATTACATACATGCATTGGATGGAAGTAACTGAGGAAAGCAGGTGAGTCTGAAAAGAAGTAAATCATGAGCCATGTAATGCCACCTTACTGATAATTTATACTCTTAATGTTACAAGCAGTTACATAAAGTAATACAGTATTCCACACCTTCTACAACTTGATTAAAATTTTCCTTTTTTTAGAATAGACACTTTTCATATGCTTATTTTTAGTGCTGACGCCTTAAGTCTTGTGGTTCTTTGGGTAATACATTAAATTTCAGCATGATTTTGTGCTTCTCTTTCTTAAGAGCTGCTTAATCTAGTGTTAGTCTGTATAGCCTGTCTTCTGATACAGTTTGCTTCAATATCAGTTAATTTATTAAACTAATTATAAGATTGTTATGTTCATCTATTTTGTTAGGCAGAATAAGTATTATATTTAAATTTTTCTTCTGTGTTTTCAAGATTTTTATGTTGGTGTTTATGTCTTTCATGTTTTGTCTTTGGTGTTACATCCAATTTCATTGGCAATCCTGTTCAGGAAGTCAGATTATCCCTAGTGACCATGAACTCTGTGTGACTGAACAATTCTCAGCAGCACTTGTGACCTGGAGGACATCATGCTCCCTATTTCTGTTGTCTTAAGGAAGCCTCTGATATGCACCTTATGGCAGTGCAAGAACATGGTTAAATAAAACATTTATTTAAAGGAGGCAAGTGGTGTAAGCTCCTGACTTGAGGATTTCCCCCCTCACCTCCAGTAAGCATCAGTCTTAAAACAGCAAGAAAATAGCTGTGGCTTCAACCACACTGACATTCTTCTCCCGGTGGGGATAGGCTTAGCTTTTTATGGGGACTCTCAACCTTCTGACATATCCAAGATGTGATATTAAGTATCGTGCTTTGATCTTCCTCTCACTGCAATGTGTCTTCAGCTGTTCTGAGGTGTGTGGGTAGGTTGTACTGCAGGTTTGGAGAGAGTTTAAACAGAAAACCTCTGACAGTAACTGCTTTACAGGCAATGAAAGATTTAGTGACAAGCCTCTGAGCCTGCAGATACAAACTTTATTCACTGGAAATAAAAAAAGATTGTCAGTTCTTTTATTAATTTGATCACTTGATAAATTATTAAAGATCACATAAAGGATTATCCTCTGATATTTGTAATTTTGATATACATAATTCATTGAATATATACTCTTTCCTTTGGAGGTGAAAAGAAAGTCTTTTCTCATTTTTACAGCTTGGGTAATAAAGGCAGTATTATGTCTTTTTCAGTGTTCTCACTTCTTTTTACAATGCTGAAGATGAATCAAACCTCCTTTTGCCTAAATTGCCAGCATTACCAAAAAAGTAAGTATTACACTAGTAAGCGTGAGGAAATACCATTTGTCATTTGTTGTTATTTTGGTCATTCATCTTTAATGCTCTACAGATGTCTGATCATTGTTACTGAAAGTAATTATTTTGTTTTCAGTTACAGTACCACTGCAAAAATTTTCAGGTAAGGAATTGTCATATTATAACTCTCTATTTTTTTTGTTTTATTTTGTTTTCTGATATTGAGACAAACTACATAAGCCCTAATCATGTGTTTTGTATTTTCAGTGAAGAAAAGTCAGATGAGATTATGAAGCTTCTGGGTGATGTCAGGTAAATTCTGTCTGTGGATTGTTGGTTGAGGTTGTATGTTTAGTTACATTTTTAAATGTATAAAATAATGGATAATTGAGTTTACTGTTAAGTTATTCGTAATTGTTTTTGAAGGCTCAGAGAAATTATATGGAATATCTTTTTTTTAATGTACAAAGATAAAGTTCAAAGACTATATTAAAGTTTCCAGCAGTCACCTTTTCCCCTTAGTTTAGAGGGATTATAAGGCACTTTATCAATAACTGCTGTTAGTGTCATATCTTCCTAGAAGATTTCTTGGGGTGCATTTGAAGGCTGATTTATGTATTACGTAAGCTGGTCTTGGAGACATTTGTGAATGCTTGTTCTATACGAAGAGTTCCTGGGGATTTGTATGAGTGTGACAAATCTAAACTTAAAAGTAGCTCTGAATCCAGCTGTATCAATGTTACTTTAAAATAAAGATCTGTTACTGAGAAACAGAAGGGCAGCTGGTGGAAGTGTAATTTAGCATTCTGGGATGGCTTTGTGCAGTGCCTTGTGCTGCTTTTTTGAGGGGGGTACTGAATGTCTGTGCCTTGTTTTATCCATTTGACTGTTCCTTACAGTCTCACTATGCAAAACCACCCTCCTTAATTCAAATCTGCATCTCTATCACCAGTTACTCCTTTTTAAAACTTGATAGCTCTTCTTACAGTAGGGTTTATTTGCCTGAGAGAGAGTGAGCTATCTGTGGTGTAGTAGCTTTAGGAATTCTCTCTGCTCTCTTTATCCATTCAATTAGTCAAACCATAAGTTTTTAAGATACTGCTTTCCTAAGTTCTGTGTTGGCTTTAACAGAAATATTCTGCTTCAACATATATTTATTTAGATATGTAGCAGGCAGAAGTTGCAGGCAATTTTCTTGTATTTGTAGGCTTTTTCCCAAGCCAGTGTAACACATTGGTGTTACTAAGTGAGCAAAACATAGATCTGTCTTGTCCCAGACTGTATTCTTTGAACTGGGTTTCTGTTTCTGATGCATTTCTTACTTCTGTGGCTGTTACTGCTGCTGCAAGCATTTCAAATGTTCATTGCCTTTGTGGTGCTGAGGAGTGCCACTGAGTGAGTGTGCCAAACTCACTCTGCATATAATCAGGGTAATTCAAAGTAGCTTTGTAATAATGCTTTGCAGCCTGCATTGGTAAGGGGAAGGTTGCTAGAAACTTGTTACTTTTAGTGAAAAAGGACTATGTGGCTAAACTGTGCTATTTTTTCCCTATTCTCTCAGTTAATGTAGTAATTGATACTCTTAATATAAATTTTAGAGGCAGGTTTTGTCAATAAAAGGCAATTTGTTATTTTGGTTTTAAATTTCTTGACTCGTGGACGGTAACACAATGTTTCCTTTTGTGCTGTGATTCTTTGGAGGAACATTATTAATGGGATGGAATTTAAGTACTAAGAATTATATCTCTGTGTGTTCAATTTTTTAGTGTGCTTATCAACACATTCTTCTATTTTTATAGACTTAATGCTCTTGTCCTTGGTGGCAGCTCAGGATTTATTGAGATATATGCTTATGGAATGTTCAAGATTGCTACAGTAAATGGGGTATGTTTGGTTTCTTTCCATATTTTTTCTTCATAATACACCAAACTACAGCTGAATTGAGTGAAAATATACATATGCTTACACATAAGTGAAACTGGGCTGCTGAATTTAAATAAACTAATTTATGGGGTTGTTGGTTATTGATGGAAAGACCTTGTAACTGGGAATTTTCACTCTTGTTTCAAAATTCACTGTTAATACATGATAAAAAGAGTGGGTTTGTTCCTGAGCAGTAGCTGAAAATTACACTGCTTTTACATGGCATTGAACACAGTCAGCTTTGTATGTCAGTGTGTTAGAGCAGTAAATATGTCTTAGAGGAAATGAAATGTTTTATTAATTTGTAATCTGGAATCCTTCAGGTGGCAGGTTCTTGTCGTGGTCTATGTTTGTCTAGTGATTTGAAATCACTGTCAGTTATTACAGAGATTCAAAGCTCTTCAGACAGCGAAGCAGAGATAACATATTTTCAGGTAAGTAAACTAATGTAAAATCGTTTTTTAAAAGTAAAACTGCTTTTAAAATTACATTCTGGTAGCTTTATTGCTTTCCCATTATAACAAAAACTACCAATTCCAGCCATTCTGAAATTAACCCCCATTTAGCCTTTGAATTTATGATGTTAACATGCAGTTTCACTGCTGAGACTGACAGTGGTGATTTAAGCTATTCTTTTAAAATACTACTTTTAGAATAATGTGAATTTATTCAATTACAGTTACAATTATTCAGATTTTCTCCATTCTGCACATAAAGGCATAGCAACAATGCTTTTGATTATTCTGTCTTTCCAGAACAGTCATCCTTAAAACTATTACTGTTAGAGCTTCAAAATGTGGAACCTTTTCAGGGGTTTTTATAGATGTATTAAAAATAACAATTTCTTCTTTGAATTAAATGTATTTTCCTTTTAAAATCAACCATAAGGAGTTAAGAACAAAAAGATTTTGTGTGTGTTCTTTCAGTCTCTCTTTTAATTTCTGTAATCTATATATTGTTAAAAGACAATTCATCTGTTAACTGTTGCTTTTTCATTTGTTATAGTTGGACACTAGTCTATTATCAAGTTACTTACCTGAGGTAACTCGAATGGCCCGGAAGTTCACTCACATTTCAACTCTGTTACAGGTACAGTTGTGTTATACCATCCTTTTAGTCTTGTGGTTCTGTAGGCTTTGACATTCTAATGCAAGTAAAGTAAATGTTGTCTAGAACAAAGCTTGAGTTGGTTTGAAGTAAATGTAGAGCTCCAACTTGGAATTTGATAATAAATTTTATATAAGATCTACAGCATATCTTCCCTTTATATTGCAACATCCATTTTTTGAATGTGTTGTTGAAAGGGAGAAAGGAAATAATACTAATACCAGTTTCTGTATTGCAGTATATAAAGCTGTCATTGACATGCATGTGTGAAGCATGGGAAGAAATACTGATGCAGATGGACTCACGACTAACAAAGTTTGTGCAGGTACTGTAGGATTAACCATCCTTTTGGAAAAACATGTTTTGCAGTAGTTCTGTTGTTCCTGTTAGTCTCTTGCATATGTTAATGTTTAAGCATGATACCTCCAGATAAGAGTCTCTAACTTCAGAGACAGCCTGGAAGCTGTTGCTCTGATGCTGAAGGTACCTGTGTACAATCAAGCATAACTGTATTGTGATACTTCCATGTATTCTGAAAGTTAAAAAAATCATACCTTTCAGCTTGCCCAGCTGTTGATCAGTTGCATTCTGTTTAAGGCTGTGCTCTTTGTACTCACGTCATTGATAAACTGATCAATGTAAATGTTTAGTAACAACACTTACAGCCTAGTTCAATAGAGGACATGCAATTATCTGTGTTTAAGATGCTATTGGATTTGTTTAAATTTTATGTTCATTGACTGTGGCCAGAAGTTAATGAATCTTGTAATTTGTTTATTTTTTAAAATAGATTCTTGGTGGCAAGCTACTTAGAATTTTTACTGGGTAATGCAGTTGAAAATAATTTGAAGTACTAGGGAAATTTCAGTGATTTGAAAATTTTCAGTGATCAGTAGTCTGATTTCAGCATTCAAAGATATGGTTGGGTTAATTGAAATACTTTATATGGAGTGTTTGTGAGGTAATTGGTAGCATGGATTTAATCTCTTCACCAATCTATTTTAATCATTTTGACTGACAGGAAAAGAATACAACCACTTCTGTTCAGGATGAGTTTATGCAGCTGTTATTATGGGGCAAAGCAAGGTAGTTACTGTTGTTTTATCTGAGTATGCCTTTGCACTTGATGTTGAAACACAAAATGAAATGCCACTTTGGTTCTCTCCCCACCTTCTTCAGTCTGGAACTTCAGGCATTACTAATGAACCAACTGACAGTAAAGGTATGTTAACATTTTTTTAAACATACTAAAGTAATCTATTTCAATATCTTCTAATTATTTTTATGTTAACAGATAATTATTATATGATCATATTTCTTTGTCAACAGGGTTTAAAAAAACTTGGTCAATCCATAGAGTCTTCCTATTCCAGTATACAAAAGTTGGTTATAAGTCATTTGCAGAGGTAAGTCACAGAATTTCCAATGCATTTTAGATTAAGTGGCATATTATATGCTTTGATTAAAGAAAATATGCTGTCTGGGTGGTGCTTTCTATGTAGCTGTGCTGGTATGGAGACTGTGATCACGGCAAAACATATATTTTACTTTTGCATAGTAGAGAAGTAGTGAAGTATTTTGAACAATGTTCATTATACATCACCTGTAAATTGTTCCCTGGTGTGTTTTATAGGATCTATTCACTAACTTTGTGTCATTGAGACAATATCTGCCTTTCTCTGAAGTGATACCTTACCTCTTGTTCATGTCAGACCACCTTATAAAGCTTTGTACTTTGCACATTAAATGAAAAAAAAGTAGCATGCAGCAGAACACTGAATTTCCAGAGCGTGAATAAAAAAATCATGCTTCTTTCCTCTGCCTTCCTAGTGGCTCTGAGGCACTTTTATACCACTTGAGTGAATTGAAAGGAATGGCTTTATGGAAACAAAAATATCAATCTCTGGGATTAGATGCATCTGGAATTGACGGTACAGTAGTGTGTGTGTGCTACCTACCTGCTCTGATATCACTTTTGAAAGCTTAATAATTATGGTTAGCTTTTTTTTTTTTTACAGAGGCTATTACTGCTGTTGGTTCTTTCATCCTGAAGGCAAATGAGCTGCTTCAGTAAGTATAAAGTCTGGAGAATTTAAAAAACATTCCTATTCAGTCTTGTATTGGAGCAGATTGGTGGGCTGGGAATAGAGGAGGCTGGGAGAGCAAGACTCCTCTGTTGGTGCTGAGCTTTCGTCTTGTCTCACTGCATGTCAGACTCATACCACTAGAGTAGTCCTACTTGAAATGTTGCATTGGGCATTTTGAAAAAACTGACAGTGCCTGCAGGCCTGTCTGTGGTAAAGACTTAAGCCTGGAGTAGCTTGTGACAGTCAAATTTTGTAATTTCTTTTCTTGTTTAGAGTGATCGACAGTAGCATGAAAAACTTCAAGGCATTTTTTCGATGGCTCTATGTTGGTAAGATTGGTCACACAGTATCATCCAGTATCTGTTTTATATTGTAAGCATTGAAATGCAGGCAAGTAACTAGGCCAACCTTAGTTTTAATAATCTATTTCTTTTTCTATCATAGAAAATTTCTGGACATGTAAAGTGATATAGTTGATGAGGCAAGAGTAATTATAATATTAAACACAGATAATAAATTCAGTAGTTCTCAATTAAATTTAGTATATATAGAGTGGGTATTGTATATACTTGACCTGTAATATTGCTCCAGTCTGTTTTTTGCTTCATGAGCAATTTGCTGGCTTGATTTGGAGAAAAATAAAGGACATTTTTTTGTCTACACCAAATTTGAAATATAGTGTGATTTTCTTTTACTCTGTTACTTGCTGTTTTCTCCTGTGAGAGCCTAGTCACTTGTAAGGTTCTGCTCAGATGTAAACACTCTGAATATCCACTTAGTAACCACCTGCAGTTGTGTCTGTGTAGCTGCAGAGAAAGTGTTAGAAGGAAGTGCAGCATGATGTATTTTAGCTTGCTTGTTTTTATCAAGTGTTTATGAATAAGTTTATAACTTCTGTTTGATCCTTTTAGAACTACTTTACAAAAACTAAGTGGTATTACCAGATATTGTAAAAGCACTAGATAAGCAGTGTTACTTACTAGCAGGAATATAATAGTTCTAATTTAAAAATTGCAGGAAGAAGAACTATCAAAGTTCTCTAGCATGATGTTGTGTTCACTGTTTCATTTCAGACTAAACAGAGAACTTTATCCAAGCCTTGCAGATTTAAAATTAATCCTGTGCAATTCTCTTAAAACACATTTTTCTCAGCATGACAATTTTCATGTATTTTACATATATCCATTTTAGGACTTAGTATGGACATGAACAAATTCTTATGAGCCCTTTCCATAATTATTTTGTTTCAATCTCATACAGGGTAGCATGCAGTTGGAAAAGATTAAAGATAAAAATTCTTGAAGATTTGTAATGTAAGCTAGAGAGACTTAATTTCAGTCTCGATTTGTAATTCTTCATCCCAGGCTCTTTTGCTTCGAATGAATTAATAATTTTTAACAGCGGTGTCTTATTACATACATGTGAAAAATTAAGAATATTAGGAAAACAGTATTAATGCAGTAAGAATATAATTTTTCTCTCAGCCATGTTGAGGATGTCAGAAGATCATGTGCTTCCAGAGCTGAACAAGGTAATAGTAACATTTTTTGATAAATGGTGGTATCCTCTATGTTCTGCCCATCTTTATAGCAGAATTAAAGGTTTCTTTTTGTTCAGAACTTGAAGGGTAGTGTCTGTGTCATTTTTTGAGAAAGTTGATGCCTGCACATTCACACTAGTATGCTGTCATGCATGAATTACCTTTTCTGTTTTCTTTGTTAACACTATTGTATTTAGTATCCTGGGTATGCAAGGCCTCTGTATAGCAGCTCTTTATGTGCCCTAAATGATGAAGTTAACCAGAGTGAGATTTTAATATCTTTATCAATGCCCTCGTAGAGGAGAGGGAATATATAATAATGCAGTAATACCTGCATCGAATTTGCAGCCACCAACACACTGCCCTCCCTGGAGGGCAGAGGTCCCTTCCAGAAGTAGATAGGCTGGAGGAACAGGTGGGGACCCCCTGCAGCTCATGGAGGACAAAATGCAAGGTTCTGTTGTGGGGAGGGTTAACCCCCTGTGAGTGCCCTTCTGGAGCCCATGTGGCTGGGAAGATGTCAGCTCTGCCGGGATGATGTGGGAATCACTGGATTCACTCTGGGCAGAGCCAGTAGTGTGCCCTGGCAAAGGTGGGCAGGGATGACCAGGGCTGTAGTAATGAGAGCATGGCCAGGAGGTCAGGGGAAGTCGTTATTGTCCTTATTTAGCATCTCCAGTTTAGGACCATCCTGGAAAAGACAAGAATGGTCTGGGATTAGTTCAGGAGAACACTCCCAAGTGGGTTGGAGGCTGGAACATTTGCCCTGTGAGCACAGACTGAGGGAGCTGTGCCTGTGCAGCCTGTAGAACATCTGTTCTGTGCACATTGAAATGTGTTTCTTACCCTTTGCTTTTCTCACTTTTTTTTTTCCTTTTAGATGACTCAAAAAGATATCACATTTGTTGCTGATTTTCTTACTGAGCACTTCAATGAGGTTGGTGATACTGGTTTTCCAAGTACATGAATTGACTGTATTTTTGCTGACACTAGCTGAGTCTGAAAAATCTTAGTGTAAAATAATTTGATCATATTTTTGTTCACTACTTCTCATTATTTTTGTGTTTAAGTAATAGGTTTGTTTGCATTATTTTTTAGGCACCAGAACTTTACAATCGTAAAGGAAAATACTTCAATGTGGAGAGAGTTGGCCAGGTAAAGAACAAAAGAATAAATGCAAAAAGAATAAATGAGAAAATCCTTAGATAGAGACATAAAGCTGTATCCATTTTCCTTGCTTGACCTTTTTGCTCTCTGTTGCACATACCAGTGGTATGGTAAAATAGAGTAAATTGTTTCCCCTTATTATTAGGAAAATGAAGATTTAAAACCTTGTAGTTTCACTTTACACATGTTGCATTTTTAGGAAAAGACAAAAATATTTTGCAGCATTAGTAAAACTGTAAAAGCCAGCTTCAGTAAAACTGATATGTTTGCTAATCTGTATGGCATTAATCACTGCATTTCAAAACATTTGTGTTCAGACTTGATTTAAAAATCAGTTTCTTAGGGAAATACCACCATGTGATCTTAAAGAATAGTTGATCTTTCTTATTGTTTCTAGATGGGATGGCATATTTAGTTTTAAGACTATGGCATGTTAATTTAACAAGAAATGTTTAATATATTCACTAGGGGCAATAATGAAGGTGAACTCTAATGTTCCCTATTCTTAAATTACAGTCTTAAAAATGTGTTTCTTTTCTAGTACTTGAAAGATGAAGATGATGAGCTTGTATCACCACCTAATACAGAGGGGAACCAGTGGTTTAACTTTCTTAAAGATAGTACTCATCTTAAAGGTAACGTGCTTTCATGAAGAAGTGAATGCAAGATATATGCAGAATGTAACCAGTGTAGAAGAGTTATCTTTTTTCATGCTTATGAGTTACTTCTGTAGTGTTACTCATTAGTCTTCATCTGAGTGGAAAAAAATAAATGGGCCTTGTTATTTTGCACAGGGTTTATGTAGCTGCTTACCGAGTCAATTACCATTTTCTGGATGTTGGGATTTTCTCATCTTTTCTGTACAAGTCTCAGAAATGTTGGCTTGGAAGGAATCCTAGAAGAGGTCTATTTTAGGATATCTTAATTCCAGTTCAAGAAAGCAATAGTTATGCTTAGGTTGTACCTGTGGGAAGTGTCCTAACTTGTTCTCTGTCACTGGAGTCTGAGACTATTTTGTTAATTGGTGTTGAAAAAGAAGTAAGAGACTATAATGAGCAGAAACTATAATGAGAAATTATTTTAGTTTAACTTTAGAAACCAAACACTAAAACCTTGACAGCATAAGCTGCATGTAATAGTATTTGCCACAGTTGCCTTTTTCTGCCTATTTAATTCAATAAAAAGGTGTGGGGGGAAGGGTAGCATTTTTGTTTGGAAAATAGTCTTTAGAAAATCTGGTTTTGGAGATAATAACGGTGTAATACGTTTCTATAGAGATACAAGCATTTTTTAAATTAACTTTGTCTGTTTGCAGAAAGCCCACTTCTGTTTCCCTACTATCCTGAGAAATCACTGCATGTTGTCAAAAGGCAAATGGAAGGGGTCATTGGTCAGTGTGTACAAAAGCCAGCAGTAAGTTCAGTTTTTACAGATGATAGCTTTCTTTTAGGGGTAGTGGCCAACTGGAGGTAGCAATCATGCTCAGCAAGGCATGAAGCTTTAATCTTTGCCTTTGAGTGCCTATAACTTGGGTAGAGACCAATTTCACTATCTCAAGCCTTTGGCCAGGGAAAGCACAGTGAGAGATTTTTTTGTTTAACATATTCTGTTCACACGATTTTGGGTTCTGGTTTTAATTTTGATTGTGTGTGTATTTGCTGTGTACCAGATAAGTGTGTTAAGTGGCAATACATTAGTCTAATATGGAGAAACTTTAAACAAATGCATGAAGTCACAGTAGTGTTTGCATTAGAGATGTTTATTTCAGGATAAATATTGGTGGAGTTTTCTTTCAGATGTACTCTGACGTTATTGGTAGGTTGGTTGGGTTTTCTTTTTCTTAAAAACATGTATAATTATGAATAACTGCCTGTATTTTATGGCCAATTTTTTATATTTGTTAGGATGTAATTGGCAAGTCGGTGCATCAAGCAGTCTGCATGTGTCTCTACAAAGTTTCTCAAAGGTATTTCTTTACTAAAAGCAGCTAAAGAAATGTGCAACTAAAACTTACGCATGAGTAGCATTTTATAAACTGTTTTGTCTTTCCTTTGCAGTGAAGATTCTACACCTCAGTTATTCAAATTACCATTTCTGTAAGTATGCTGGTATTCCTTGTTCCATGTAGTTTACCAGTTATGAAAACTTGATCTAAATTTTCATTTCTTCCCCCGCATTGCAGGTGGAATGACAAAACATCTAATTTACATTATGTTCTCTTCACCATATTAGAAAATTCAATTTCTAAAATACACATTTTGAGGAGACATACTGATACTTCCAGGTAAGACAAAAAGAGGGAGGAAGTGGTGTGTGAGCTTTGCCAGTTACAATTTAAATCTGTTTATAAAAATAAGGAATGAGCACTATGAATACAGTCTCTCTTGAATAGTGGAGAAAATGAGGAGTTCATTAAGAAGTGCAGCAGGAAGCTGCAGCAGAAGTTTGTGTTGTATTAGACTCATAAAATCTAATCTCAAGACCCAAGATGGTTCTGGGATAAGGTAAAAATCAGACTCTATTAGATTGCAGCTAACATAATTACTTAATTGTGCAAACTTCCAAAAATTTTCAAAGAATCCTGCTGCCAGTGTTGCTTTGTCTTACTGTAAATAGTATTCTTTGATTAATGTCTTGTAATCTGTAATTTAATGATGGCTTTCTCTTCTCTACTTAAGCCAGATGTAGTTTTCCATTTCACTCCATTAGTCTTGTTTTTCTGAGGAGCAGAAGAATTTAAAAGATTCCCATCCACCAATAACATAATTTTGGCATGTAGCCATGTATTGTGCTAAGCTTAGATATGCTTTTTCACCGTCTTGTACCACAGTTGCCATTAGATATTTTGGATTCTCAGTGAAGAGAAAGGCTTTTGTCTCTGAGACAATTAACTCTGTTGTTCTAGGTCTGTCAGTAATGGGATTCTTGCAGTAGAGTTTGGAAACTTCTTGAACAACAGTATAAATGAGAGCTCAGACTCCAGGTCAGTGTATTTGATTTTTCTTGCAGATTGCTGAAGTAAAAATCATATTTCCTATTGGTTTTCTTGCATTGTTACCTTTGAAGTTAACTCACCTGGGGGAATCAGGATATAAGAAATGGCACAGGTGCATGAAGCTGCAGAATAGTGCAAATCTTACTTTGCACTGCATCTCAAGGTCAAGTACATTTTAATTTTGCAGTTGAAAACTAAAGATTTAACACATGTGCAAGAAACAAATCTAGCTGGAAACAGGTATTGTTTATCTCTGTGATGTTCTTTAAGTAAGATAAGACTTGGTATGCCTGAATGTGGCCATCTTACAAGGCATATGAGAGACGAAACTCATCCTTTTCATGTACAAAAGCCAGATATGATTTGCCCTCAGTACCTTCAGCTGGATTTCAGCATTTTCTTTGGTATTTATGTTTCCTGTTTCTTACGTTTCATCTGAAATGTGAAGGTTGCTAGTAAGGGTTTTTTGTGAGTTGCTTTTTTTCCCCTTCAGAATAATTTTTCCTGCATGAAGGAGGAGTCTGCCAGATTATAGCTATCATTCAGTCATAGCTGCACAACTGACCTCTTTTATTATTTTATTATTATTTACTATGAAGCTCATTGTTAAGTACTGAATACTTTTAAACAGGAGTGCTGGTCAACTTTAAAATATTTTAGTTTTACATTCTTTTCTGTTACTTGATGCTTTCTAAATTATTTTCCTTTAGATGCTACAGTTGTTTGGATGCTCATTTCTACGATGATGAAACTGTAACTGTAGTTCTGAAAGAGAGTGTGCAACAAGAGGGGAAGGAGAGGGTCTTGGCTCAGCTGCCTTTATCTTCAGTATATACGGATGAGGACCAAGATAGGAAATTCATTTGGGATTCTATGGAAAGGTATTGAAAAACCTTGAGCAAATCTGAGAATGTAGAACTGAAAAGCAAATTAAGCAAATATTGTAATTGTGTACAGTTACTTGTGCTTTGCGTGTGTATAAATTTTTTAAAGACAGACTTTTTCTGCCAGGAGAGTAGGATGGGGGAGATGGAAGCTTCCTAAATAGTTTGTTTTGTGGTTTTTGGCAGGTTGGTTTTGGTTTTTTTGATGCTGATACTACTTCTGTATCTGTCTGCCATGAAATGGAAGGATCAGCTGAGGACACCTTGTAGAATCATAAATCTTCATTAGAAGATGCTAACTTTGCTAGTCAGAATACTTCAGTTTAGGATGTTTTCAGCATATGTGCTCATATACCTCTGCCTTTTAATAAGAATACACAGGTATTTCTTGATCTTTCCCTGGTAGCCACCCTTACAAATATTGTCAGCTCAACCTTAAAACATCAGAACTGGTACCGCTGTTTCCATTGGCATAGGTAGAGCAGAGCATCAGGTGAAAATGAACACACACACCAAGACCAATGTAGTTCAATCAGTGAATCCAATTCTTTAGTTGCTGTGTGTTCCTTGCTTTTACTTTTCTCCCATTCTTCTCTAGTGATTTCCTTGTGATGCATTTTTATTTCAAGATAAAGAGCCACACTGAACTGTAAAATAACTTTTTAAGCCGCAAAGATAATGTGCATTGAAGAATGAACAGAAAATATTAAGAGCAAGTTCAAACTAATCTTGGCTGCTGTAATAGGTTGGGAGTGTCTTCTTCATACAATCCCTGTGAGTGGGGTAGTGATGCATATTAGAAAGGTCATGGAGGCCAAACTTCTGTGTAAGGGGAAGCGCTGCATCCAGGACTGTGTTTGGAAACTGATCTGTGCAGAGGAGAGCCACCCACATCCTGCTCTAGGTGTTTCTGGTGGGAAGATCAGACTTTACAAGTCCCTTCTCACCTGCTCTAATGTTTTTAACTCGGTTGGAACGTGCTGTATCTCTACAGTTGAAACTCCTCCTCTAGAGTATCTTAGCAGCGTTATGATGGTTTCATAGGCTTATTTGCTTGTTGCATATGATGAGATTGGAGGCTTTTTTTAGAACTGCAGTTATTTCTTGTGAACCAGCTTTGTGCTTTTTTTCTTGCTGTGTGCAGGCTGGATGAGCGAAGCGGTGAGATACCCACACGTACTGTCTTCTTGGAGAGTCAGTGGAGAGTGCTAGAGAACATGAAAGCTCAGTATGTTTCTGTAAATGGCATTAGAAAAGTTTCTTGTGTGGTAAGTGCAGTATCTCTGAAAAAGCCTGTCTGTTAAAGGAAGTGTGCTGTCTGAAGTCATAACCTAAAAGTTACCTTTTTTATTTTTTTAAACAAGTAGATTATTTTCTCATAATCTGCCATTAGTGTGTCAAGATACAGTAATAACTGTCTAAAAGCACAGGATGGGAAATCTTTAATTGAAGGTAATCAATCTGCTTCTCAGCCTGCAGAGCAATAAAAAAGTTGATAATTCCCTTGAAACCTCCATTTCAAAGATAAAGGTTATTTTCAAAGCTATTGGTTGACAGTTAAAATACTGCTGGTTTTTTTACTTATTTGGTCATTAACAGGGACTTCTTACTGTCTCTACAGCTAAGTTCAAACCTCCGCCACATCAGGGTGTTTGAGATGGATGTGGAGGATGATGGAGAAGTTGAGGAAGAAGAGGAAGAAGAAACAACTCAGATTGCAGCTGGGGAACCTGATGAGCCAAATCAGCCTGCAGATGGCCAGGACGATGTGTGTGATGCATCTGCTGAAGAACTGCCTGATGAAACAGAAGAGCATGAGACAAGTCTGGATCCTTGAAATAGGCTTTGGTAATAGTAAAGGGACGGGACCCTAATACTGTTTTTAATGGCACAAAGAAATTGTGTACTGAAGAGTGAACAGAAAATACTAAAAGCAAGTTGAATCATCCAGGCTGCTACAGTAAGCAGGGATGTTATCAGTACTGTCCCTAGGACTGGGAATGATGTGCAGTGATACATTTGAAAGGTCATCTAACTAGTTAAAAAGTAATCTGACTTCAGGCTGCTGAGGTGATGGATCCCATGCCTCCTCAAGCAGCTGAATTAAGCTGGAGTTCTGTATTGCTTCCCAGCTAAGATTGTGTTCTAGAGTACCTTTATTGACTCTTTTCTGTCTGGCATACAGTTTGGTTCCAGCTAAAGCTTTGAAAGCTTTTCTATTTGCCATCTTCACCATTTTTAATAGGTGAAGAGAAAAAGAAATACCAGATGAAGTTTTTGTAGCTAGTCTGTTTAGTCCTGAATACTGTTAAAAAGGTAAAATAAAGTTGCATATAAAACCAACAAAACCTGGGGCCTAATTCTTTGCTTCTCAGACTTTGTGTTCCAGTAATGGATATGAAAGTTTCCTGTAGAGCCACAATGTAAGAATGCAAATCAGTGTAGGGCTAGTAACAAAACAAAATTTAGCAACTGTTAATGAAATGCATAGTTTTAAAAGGTCTTTGGATAACATCTGTCCTCGGTAGCATAGCATTTCAATCTATGTAGTTCTTTAGTCCTCAGTGCAATGTGTGTGTGCAGTGCATGATTTGTTGAATGTTTGCATGTCTCAGCCTGCCTAGTTTCTGTGAATTTGTTCCTGAATGCCTGTCTTCTCAATCTGGATATTGTAATGAAAAATTTCAACAGAGAGTGTATTTTTAAATTCTGAGTTAGCATTGGAGGTTATGCTTAGCTGTCAGCATAATCATGTTACTTGCAATTTATGTATTACTGTAGGCACGATGTAGTGCTAAGCGGTAGAAACTAAAATGTTTTCTTCTTCCCTACTAGCTGTCATTCCTAACTGACTTAAAACTCAGCCCTTTGAATGAACAGTGCTGCTTAATGCATGATCTTCCTTCAGTGCAGTGAGTGTACCTTGTATTTGTGAAGAGGACCAAGTTTCCATTCTGTGCTGTAAAAATAAATCTTTGGAAATTGCTATTTGGCATTGCAAAATTCGAATACTAAACTAATGCTCTTATTTTGAAATATACCATTTTTAAGTAACTTTTTTTTAAGTGGACTTCTGAAGGTTTTGATCTCTTTGGGGGAGACCCTGGTAAAACAAGCTTTCAGTTTTAAAAGAGATGAAGTTTTTCCATTTCCTAATAACCTCCTTGAAAGCTGCTTGCTCTTCATCATTCTCATCCAACAGATGGTCATGTTTCAAGGCACAGTGAAGCTGTAGAACAGGAGAGGCAGAAATACCCATCCAAAAATGCTGTGATTTTCTGGGTAGAGCAGGTAACTCTTACTAAAAAAATTGCTGTTGCAACAGAGCCCACTCAGCTTAAACCTGGCCTTGTGATGGAGCTAGATGATCCTTAAAGTCCCTTCCAGCCCAGACCATTTGATGATTCTGTGATTCTGGAAGATGTAAAATACCAGTCCAGGGTTTAGGGTCATGCTGATTTATCTGTGTTCTCTATTAAGGATTTTTATGGTTAATTTAAATTGAGGGGTCTGATGACTTGATTAAGAGCAAGAGCAAGCCCACTGAGAGTGGGTTGGCTTGAAATTGCAAACAAAAAAGAAATTGTGATAGAAATTGCAGCCAGAAGAAAATGAAGAGACATTCTGTCCCCACTTTCCTGTCTCTCCAGTGCATTTTATCTTTGTAGGTTACTGATACTTCCTTGACCTGAACCTTGATTGCTCAGTACTGAATGAAGGAGCAGCCTTATCTGTCATGGTTGAATATATTCACATTTGAGTATATTGGCACAATCTCAGCTCTAGCCAAAGTCCTGTGCCACTCTGTCCTTAACCCAGCAAAGCCAGTCGGGGTTAGCCTTTGGTTCTAAAGTCCTGGTTGAAGGAGTTCTCTCAGGAAGGGAGCCTGCTTCCCTCCTTTCCTTCCTCCAGCTTAATACTGAGCTGCTAATAAAAGCAGCTTGGAAGATGTCAGTAAACATGCTCATCTGATTCATTTCATAGCATTGACAGGAGAAATATTCATGTCTTTACACTCAAAGAGGAGTGGTAAAATAAAGAAAAATGTTTACAATTTGTTGAAATGAGATGCATCAGCAGAAGTGCCAATTACATACTTTGCAGAACAAATCCAGCAGGAACTTGTAATTGCGAACTGTCTTTTGTGAAACTTTGCCAAAATCTCTGGAGGCATGTTGGAATTCAGTTGCTTGAAAGAGAACCAGTGCAGAGCTTCAAAGCAAGTGTATCCCTGCTAATTATAGGTGCAGGGTGGAGAGGGTGTCCCAGAAAAAGTAAGTAAAATTTACACTTTCCATTTACCCTTAGTGTTGGTTGACTTATGTTTTTCTTTTCCTATGTCACAACTAGAGACTTTCAGATTTAAGGTCTTGTAATAGACCCAAACTTTCAGTTTCTCAGCTTGCATTAGAGATTGCATTACTTTTTTTCCCATAATGTCTCTCAGATGTGCTAATGTGTATACTCACGGCAACAGTACATGCAGGACAGCTGTTGCTGAGTTTGTAGTCTGAGTTGAATTTGACTTTGCCTAGAGTGGGATTGTCCAGTCTTTGGTGAGCCACTTTCAGTAAAACACCAGTGGCACTAATTCAGTTCGTTGTGGCTGCCTCCCTTTCTGCTGCACAAAGTATATACAGGGAGTATTGCAGAGGGGAAGAATGGTTCTGAGTGCAAACAGATCTGGCTGGAAGTGACATTGCTGGCTTGCCAAGTCATATTTAATTTGGGCAAGGTGAAATCTATTTTAATTGAACAGCATCCTTCAGTGTTTCTCCTGTTCATCTGTTCTGGTTCATGGGTGGGACTTTGCTGTGTTTGGGGGTGAAGAGCTGTGCTCTGCCCTGCAGCTCCAAAGCTGTGCTAGTGACAGACTGAACCAAGGGAGCTCCTATATCCTCAGGCTATTTCTGAGTGTAATATTTTGTTCAAGTGAAAAGCTGCAGGTGACTTAGTGAAAAAAGTAGCCCACCTCCTCACATCTGCAAATGCTTTTAACAGAAATCTGTCTCCAGTGTTCCCAGTTCTCTCTCAGACTGGGATCCTTCAACAATATGAGATTGGAGTGGACTCTGTGAACACTCTGTGCCTTGGAGAGGTAACCAAAATTTGTATTAAAGTGGGAATATTTTGAAACAAGCTATTGAGTTCACATCAGAGAAATGTTTTAAGGTTTTTTCTTGCTTGCCTTCCAAAGAACTCCAAGGAAAGTATGTAAATGCAGACCAAATCAGCTTGACTTTTGCAAAATCAGCACTTGATAGGTGTTCAGCAAGGTCCAGATTTATATCCTGTTTTGAGTATTACCACTTAAGACAATATTTTTTCTTAAATTTTGATGTCATGTTGTTTTGAACATCTTAGGATGCTTGAAGTACAGAATCATGGACTCATAGAGTGGTTGGACCTCAAAGATCATCTAGTTCCAACCCCCTGCCATGGGCAAGGACACATTCCACTAGACCAGAGCAACTTAATTTTATGGAGCTTTTCTGTGAAGGTTGGAAGGGAGAAGACTGGGATGGGTATTATTAGTGTGTAATTTATTGTTTACTGGTTTGGTTTCTTATTTTAAATCCAAGTGACTTTTTATTGGCCATTATAGTTTTATTTGTGATCTAGTTTTATGGATTTACAGCATATGTGTTTTTTCAGATAGTTCTGTGGCTTCATTTTCAAATTTACTATAAAGGAGCTGATAGCTTTAACAACCTTTAAAATATATTTTAAGGGGGGGAATTTCATAGCAAACTGCTGTGATCTCATAAATCTAGTATGACTAGACTGAGGGAGCTGAACAAGAGACTTCTAGGTGCTACACAGAACACCACGGGTGTTACCATTTTTCCCTGAGTCCTTACTGAAAACTCCTCACTTTGGTTTGGCAACTACATTATTTTTCCAAGCCCTTCATTATTTCCTTCTTTTTTTGTTGCCATCTCTTCTGGAATAAATTTTCTTACTGTTCTATAGCTGATTTGTTGCAAAGTAAGTATTGCTTTTATCACTTTCTATCCAGCAGAAGCTGCTCCAGGTATCTTTGCTCACCAAAACCTGTTTACTTTTCTCTAAAAGTAGTAATAAACAATTGCTCAATTTACAGTCTCAAGAAGGTGCCAGACTGGGCAGTAAACTAAAGCTTCAACACAGTATCCTGTCACTAAGATGTCCACTGGGAAGTGATGCCTGTTGAGGTGGTTTCCTGAAGCTCTCTCTTTAATGAGTGTTTTCTTTTATCAATCTCGTTGAGTTACTAGCCTTGTGTAGCACTTCAACAACATTGGAAAATCCCATCATTCTGCAACAGGGTGAGGTCAAAAAGTATGATTGTAAGTTTTGCAGGATGAGAAACAACTGGCAGGACATGGCTCCTGCCACAAATTGCCCTCCTTGCCTTTTATTCTTCCAACTGCTGATGTAATATAGCAGATTTTCTACAGTGAAAGTCTGCTTCTCAAACCAGCCTTTAATATGAGGTGGGAATTGGCCTTCTCTAACATCCTGGGAACCTGCCCATAGGGAAACAGCAGGGGTGTAAATCCTTTACTGGTTTCTGCAGTCAGAGTGCTGGATTGCTGTTGTCTATCAAATCTTTGTCGACTGCTTCTACTGTGTAGATCTTAATCTTTAGTCCTCTGTCAAACTTCATAGTTATTTACAGCAGCCATAGCATCACAGGATGGTTTAGGTTGGAAGGGACCTTAAAGATCATTTACTTTTAACTATAAGCAGGGACACCTTCCACTAGACCAGGCTGCTCAGAACTCCATTCAACCTGGCCTTGAACTTTACCAGGGATGGGACATCCACAGCTTTTCTGGGCAGCCTGTGCCAGTGCCTCACAACCCTCACAGTAAGGAACTTAGTCATATTTCCAAGTAACATCATGATTGTTAATGTGTTACATGATGGACTGTGATTTTTTTGTTTGTTTTTCATTTAAATTCTCAGACTCCTAGATATTTAAAAGCCCATGGAAATGTGGGGCTGATGCAAGGTGCTGTAGTTTCATGGTAGCCAGAGGTTTCTTTTGAGATGTGGGGGAATGTATTACTTGTAGGTAGCCAGCAAAAATTTCAGGCTGTCACTTCAAAAAATACTCATGGTTTGTAAGCTGCATGGGTAACAGTCTTCATTCAGCTTTGTTCACTAATTCTTTATAAAATTGAGAAAATATTATATGACAAAAATAACTATACAGTGTTTTTTAATCTAATAGGTTTCTTAGTTAACTTAAACTTTTGACTACAGGCAAAATTCAGTTCTGTTTCTTTCTGCATACTACATATTCATGTTCTCCAGTTTTAACCCATGTAATAGTAAGGATATGGTTATATAATTGTATCATTGACAAAGCTCTTAATCTGATGTTTAATTTTAAATCCTTGTAGTTCTACAATAGATGATTTTGAAAGAGCTGGTTGTTTATGTGATCAAGACTGCATTTTTATTTTCAAAGAACATTCTATTAGATCAGAATTGTGGCTTACTTTAAGTATAATCATTTGTTTTCTCAGTTTATGGAAGTGTTTTCAATAAAATGGGCAATATTTGATAGTGACAGACTAAGCAGTGGGGGACAAAAAGGCATTTTCATTCTAGTAGGCTTTCCAAATGTTATTTAAAAATATTTATCCAGTGTTCAGGAATTCTCTAAAAATAGTTTTGTTTTTCTAAAGCATGAAATAATTTGGAAGCTTTGAGAAGAACAGATAAGTGAGAACATCCTTGAGAAATGGAACTGGATACAGTCTATCTTCCTACACGTATGTTATCTACATTACAGTAAAAGAGTTTTTGTTCCAAATTGCCATCCTCCCAGTGTCTTTCATTTCTCCTTGTGATTCCTGATTATGGGATCACTTTTAGACATTTACTGAAGTAAAAATGTAAGGGAGGCACTATTTTTGTTACACATTACTGAAAGTTGCTTCATTGTTTGGATGGAATTTACCTAAAATTTCTCAGTCATGTAAACATTTGGACAAATATTTATAGTTTCAAATAACTCAGAATCATTTAGCTAATAGAAGAAGAACATCTTACCAGAAAAAGTTGATTCTTTCCCAGAAGCTTGCGGCAAGGAATGTTATAGATTCCTGAAACACACATTTGAGTTACATGATCATCACTTGTGCTGCAGAGGCCTTATGGAGCCTGGAATGAGTAAATTTAAGTCCTTTTTGTCTGGGTTTCCAAACTTTGGATTATAAGTTTTTTTAGTTTCAAGAAGAGTAGTAAATACACATTCCTCTCATTATGTATCCATGAATTTGAAGTTGTCATTTTTTCATTAAGTATAAACTACAGACCATCACAAAGACAAGATAAATAGAAAAAACCCTGTTTTTCTAATCAAGAAATTTCTGTTTGACTTGATAGTTTGATAGGGAAGAAAAAAGAAACACGTATGTATCAAATATGTACCAAGTTTTCACTTCTGTTGAAAAACAAACCCCAGTCTTGTTACTTGGGGAAAAGAATGTACTGAAATAGTTTTTGCTTTTCCTTTAGCTAACAAAGTATTTATCTGTATTGTCTCTATGTAACCAAACACGTGTCAGACAAAGGATCACACACAAAGTAAGGTACCTGCCACTTTCTGTTTTCTACATATTCCCATAATTTTTAACAGTGGAGTGGTTTTCAGAGAAGACATTTTCTGAGTGCACTCGATGAAGGGGAAGTATTTGGCTAAGAGGTTGTTTCTCTTAGCGTGGGTGGGATGTGAGAAAGTTCACATTGGGAGTGGGTAAAAAAATCCAAAAGGGCCAGTCATCAGTAATTTGGGCAGAGTGTGGAGATTGGGAGGTGAGTGTGAGAGGAAATGGGAGAGACAGGTGGAGACAATGTTGGGTGAAGCTGATGAGATGAGATCTTGTGCCTTGGCAGTGCGAGCCAGTGAAGATTTCTGGAGCAGCCTCAGCTTGCGAGATGCAAGAAGATATTTTGTGTCAGAGCAATGTGGTTCCAGTATGGAGTGTAGCCAGAGACCTACTTCTGTTTTCTGGTCTTTTTTTCCACATTAAAAAATTACAATTAAAAAAGAAAGAAAGAAAAGGAAAAAAAACCCTAGTAATTTCCTTTAGCAGATTTCCATCAAGTAAGAGGTCTAAACACTTCGCTGTTCTTATCAATGTTGATACAATTGTGTCAGCAATTTTGCAGTTTTTTTTATCTAAAAGAATGTTGGATAAACTTGCTAAGGTGCATCATTTGCTGTACTGGAGCTGTAGGCACATTAAAGGAGTATAAAGCTGACCTGCATCTAAAAATAGAAGTACCTGGGAGAATGCAAATGCAAATCTGCGTCATACATTTTTATTTGAACAAAACTAACTGTAAATCAGATATGGGCATAAGAAATTATTTGTCTTAAAATTAGCACAGGGTTCCTATTTGAAGGACTCTATCTGTAAATCATGTCTGGACATAATGAAAGGCTTATTTTCAAACTGTTGTAGGCAAATGCTGGTATTACTAATGCAGTGCCAAGTATGTAATGCCTTTTTAAAAAAATGTACCTGAAGTTTTTTAACTGTCTGAAAAGTGAATTAAAATAAAGCACACCTTGTTGGTTACTCCAGTACCTGCCTAATACTATTTCTACATGCTAATAAGGCCATCTGTTCTTAGCACAGCTCAAAAGTTTCACATAGGCAGATAGAGCTGTGCTTTAAAAGTCCTTTACTGTATCACTTAATTAAAAAAAGAAAATCTAGACAGTCATCCTTGTGATATAAGCAGTGACTTGACATAATCTTGCCTTGTGTCAATCCATTAAATGTTTATCAGTTAAACCATGGACCTAAGTTCCTTTAAAAGTCTTGATGGATGGAAGCAACATGGACCCACAAACAAAATATGGCATAGTGGTGGAACTGTTTGGGTTTATAAAAATAAGCTGCTGACAGGACTTGCAGCAGCACCCTGCACTGAGAGTACCACAGCACCATGTGGGGTGGGCACGTTCAAGGGCAGCTTCTGTGAAATGCTGGCTGTGCTGTAAATCCACGCCCTGCCTCAGCTCACAGCAAGTCATTTTAATGACATGTCTTCATATCTTTCTATCAAGTAGAACTGTTTTTGTGAAAGAGCAACCTGAACCTTCCTTTTTAATATAATTATGATGAGCACAGTGGGAATATGGGCAGAAAAAAACCATCCAGGAATAACTGGATGGTTCATGTGACTGTGAGAGGTTCTGCACACTAGGAAGGTACCTCTGAAAAAACCTGGGCTTCAGTCATGAAAAGTTTCCTGAGAATGGGACTGAAGCATCTGGAGTATGCTGCTGTTACGGGCAAATTTGAAATATGGACCTGATGCATCCTCACAGCAGATTGGTGAGAGGCTTGATGTTTATGTTTACGGCTTCTGGATAAAAAAAATTGCTGGCCCTCAACTTGCTTGCAGTGGCTGTGCACACATTTTAAGATTGGCCTGTGAATGCAGTGTGGCCATTTGTCAAGGGTTCTTAGATACTTGACAGCCCCATTGGAGCAGCAGCTACCTCACATCCCAAAAACAAGCAGAAATGGACAAAGTACCTAAAGGGGGAAAAAAGGAGGGTGTGTGGGGGCAGAAAGCCTCAGAAGTTTGGTGACTACTTCCTGACTGCTGGATAATTTTCACATTTTGGTACATAAAGCATTGTAATTATTTTAAAGTTCCAGGTGGCTGGCCTATTCACTGCTTCCTCAAAGCCAAACTTTAACTCCGTGCCAGGGGACTGAAATCATGGAAGATTTTTGATGCTGTTCTTTTTCCTTTATGTCTGTTCTGTTTCAGATGAAAACAATATCTATGACTTAAGATTTCTGATTAAACCTATGCTTTCCCATTTCCATATTTGTGATGTGTCACTGCAGGACTATTACCATGCCTTCTTGGCTGGTCCTCCAGTCATTAGACCCAGCTAGGAGTGGTTAGATCTGAGATGGTTAAGTGTTAGAACCCAACAGAAGAAGAAAGAAGCATTTTTCTCTTTGAGTAACTAAGTTGTTTAAGAAGAAGCCAGAGATCCACTATCTATTTTTTAACAGAAGAGGTGGGGAAAAGAGGAATTATGTTGTGAAGTCGATTTCAGAAATTCTCTGTGGGTTTCCTGTGCTTTCTGGGGAGACTAGAAGCTGGTGGAGGATGTGACTGAAGTGAATATGGACCTTTAAGAAGGCAGCTTTACCCATTAGTCTTAATACTTATACATTTTGACTACACAGAATGGCTTTCCCTTTTCCCCCCCCCCCTTTGTTTGTTTATGTTATGCCTGTTCAGCCTGCTTTCAGTTTGTGTATTTCCTACTCTACATATGATCTCCTCATAGTAATTGCTTCAAAGTCAGTTTCTAAGAATATTCCACCTATTTAAATTGTTTTCAATAGTGAGAACAGAGAGCAAATGCAGAAAATGAGAAGGCAGATTAAGTAGATTTGTTTTTAAATTAAATGAGTGGAAAATATTTACAGGTTTCATTGTTCTCCAACTGTAAAAGCTGCTATTGAATTCCCGTTTGTCTTAAGTAAACACTTATTCCGGGAGCCTTCAAGTAATGGTTTTTCTTTATATCAGGTGCACATTTCAAATGCCAATGTCTTCTGCTTAATGACCTGCCGGAGGCCTCGTTACACTTTCTCTATTGTCCTGTCAGGGCCGTGGGTAATAGGAGGCTGTGCAGGTCAGCCAGGGTCAGGAGTCTTGCCCCCTGCTTTGACCATTCGGGGTTCATCCTCAAAATGCTCTGGGGAAATGTACTTTTCTCACTAAGAACTTCATCTGGCCTGTTAAAATTTGTACTGTCTTTGTTTGTGCAGTCTGAAATGCCACGGCATATTATTGGCACTACAGAAATACAGGTTTAATGCTCCCTCAGAGTTCAACCTAAAATAATTCTTAGTATCAAACTTGTTAATTTGTTCTGGATAGTTTTGATATATTGGTGTTGTTCTGAAAGGCAATATTTATAGAAAGAGATCATTATATTTTATCAGATCAGCGATTTAGCTGGGAAAAAAGCCCAGAGTTGCGTTAAGAAACAGAGGTGCTTCTTCAGTCTTAGAAAGTTTGTTGCAGCAACAGATTGGTTGAAAAGCCCCAAAATATTGCTTCTCTCTTTTAACCATTTAGCTTTTGCTTTGAAAAAGGTTAGTGACCTGATTCTGGCTAATGGCCTGAGAATATTATAACCTGCTACTCCACAAAATAGTAACTCTAACTGAAAGTGGGGCTTGTCTGAATTATCTGAATCAAGAGGAGAGAATGAGTTTACTGCTATAAGGATTCAGGTGAAATAGCAGAATTGTTGTGAATGCTTCATTAGCATCAGGTTTTCTAAATTTGTGTTTCTGTCTCATGGTGCTTTTCAGAAAGAACTTGAAGCAGTGTGCTGTGTGCTAGCCCAGATGGTGGACTGTGGGGGTCCAGAAATGAGAGCAGAGATGGGAACACAGACCATACATCTTTCCTTCCTTTCACTTGCAGAGGGATTTACCTTCTAAGCCATGGCCTGAAGGCCAATCTTTTTTTTCAGTCTTTGCTGTATTTCTATCGTCTGTGTGAGCAGTGCTGCCTTGGAGATAAGCACTAGAGAGGTGCAAAGGAAGAGAAACAAGCCAGTTTTCCTGTTGCAGAAATCATACTATGCTGCAGCTCACGCCTTCTTCTCATCTCATTCACCTTTCGTTGCTGTAGCTGGAAGAATAAAGCACCCTTCAGCTGCATCTCTTTGCTGCCTCCAAAAAAGAAAGATTGAGAAAATAGTGCTGTACTCATTCTGCCATCCTCTCTGCCAAGATTAGTGGGCAGTGTGTGCAGAAAGAGAGTTTGGATCAAAGAGAAGGAGAAACTTCCATAAAACCTAAATATTAGTTAAACACACATCACTTGGTGCCAGAATACAGCTTAATATTGAACTTAATACTGAAACCAATGCAATACAAATCTCTGCTGAAATATCATGATTAATGATTCTCTCTGTTAGAAGTTCCTAAATTAAAATATGAGGAGCATGTGAAAAATCAGGAAACCAGGTAATACAGGACAGTTGCTAGAACTGTTTCAAAGCAAAGAATTTGATTACCCATAACTGTAATAACTTTGGCTGTTTAAAATAATTTAAAAATCTCTCTTAATTGCTTTCTAAACCCTTTAGGTTACTATGTTTATTAATTTAGTTAAGTTCATTATAAATTAATTTCAAACTAAGACAATTAGAGAATCTTTTTCTTTCTTTCCTGATATAAACAACAGGGGATCTCAGCCTTGTTATAAGGCTTGCTTTGAAAATAGCTAATAATTACAAGATTAGTGAACAACTTCTAATTGCACATTTATGACGTCTCATCTGGATTTGGTTTTTCCTCTGAAGCCTCATTTGGACCTAAATTAATTAGATGACTAATTAAAGGAAGGCCTTTGATTTGAGATCAGGAAAGCATATTTGAATGAAGGCTACACCCTCTTCTTTATCTGGCAACATCCTTGAATATTACTAGCATGTAATAATTAGGTGTGTCAAGTTATGAGTTGATTCACCTTCTTTAAGTGGTCCCAGAGGAAGAGGTGGAGGACAATCATTCTCCAAAGGAGGCTGAAGAGAGTAAGATGCGTAATGCATCCTCAGTTCCTGATGCTTCCTTAGAATATGTAATTTTTATTACATATGCTAATATTTAAGTTCTTGAGCTCTACAACATCCCTGAAGTGCAGCTATAAAGTAAAATGTAGCAGTGTGAACAGAAACACAGCATGTGCATGAAAATAATGTTACCTCTGTTGGTGAATAGTCCAAAATTAGTTAATTCTATAGAGGTAAAACCAAAATCTTTGGCAGGCCAGTTGGTGAAGCACTTGCATCCCTTCCATCTGTTTTGTACAGTGAGTGTAAACTATCAGTCCCTCCTGTGACTGATAACAGTAATCTTGTACTTTTTGTATATGGAGCCCCAAACACCACAAGGTTTATGAATTATTTATTCCAGGAGGATATTTTCCAGAGCTTCAAATCACTGTTGATCCAATGTTGAATTTATGATTGAAGCTAACATTGTTCTTCAAGTCTGATTTTGGATTGCAATCTACCTATGTGCAGGTGCCAGTGCATCTTGAAAAGAAGTGCTGTTAAATATAGAGCAGACCCAAAATACAAAGTCATGGCCTTGGTTCCCTATATTCTGTAATAGACTGTTTTAGCAACAGTCAAACAGAGAGCCCAAGTACAAGACTTAGTCTGGAGCCCTGTGCCAGTCCTTCATGGTGGGCTTCATACACCTGATGTGATGTTAGCTCTGATGCTAGAGTAGGAGAAGGAGCTACAGCTGTGTAGGAGGGATGATGGCAAACTCCTACCTACCATAAATAAAGGCTCAAAAACTTCATCATGGAAAGATGGTTAAACATGGGAAAAAGATCACAGATAATTTTACTAATATTTTGAACCTGTAACTCTTGTGAAATAAACAAATTATGTAGGATGAAGACATATGTCCAGGATATCAGAACTGTTGCTATGAAATGAAGACTTCAGAAGTGAAGTGAAGTCCAATAATATCCGTATATGAGGTCAGGGTTCAGTTTTCAGATGGTTCAATATGACAGTAAGGTGTAAGCCCTACTTGACAGTCATAAAGCAGAGAGAGACAAGGAGTTTCTTCCTGCTCCCAAAGCAAAACTAGCAACTTCATCTTATTTTTAAGATGATAACTTCAAACACAGTAAGGAAACTCCAAAAGCTGACATAGAAATAATTGCCAAGAAGCTTTACTGAGAAAGTGGTACTAAGTGGAAATTGCATTTCTAATGCTGTAAAATTGATGGAGGGACAAGATAGGACCCAATCTTCTCTCCTCCTCCAACTTGCCTTACAAAATTTCAGAATTTGACCCACACCTGGCTGACACATTGGTGCTGTAAAACTTGTGTTCCCAGCTCTAGCTAATGGGCTCTGTCTGGGAACTCTCAGGTAAGGGAGGCAAAAGCAACCCTTCTTTGAGGGGACTGCATGATCCTCATCTGGTTTTGGCAAAAACATATCAGTAGAGCTTAGTGAGGAAATAATTTTTTTTTTTTATGGCTGCTATTTAGTTTGGTTTTGTCTTTCCTGAAATATAACAATCATGCAGCTATCAAGAAGTCTTTTCCAAAGAATACTTGCACATATGTATGTAAGCACATGTGTAGTAAAAAAATGCTTATTCACATCCAAAAATCTAAATTGTTTTGTTGTGAGCATTGCTTCTATTTACTTAGCAAATAAAAGTTATACATCCCAAGAATAACAGGAAACTGGGTCCTCAAATTATAATTTTGTAGTCTTAAAAATTACTATTTTTTCTTTCCTAAATGCAAATGACATGTTGGGGTTTTTTTTCTGCAAATGAAACAATTCTATGCAATACTCACCCTCTCAAGCACAAACAGGAGTGATTGGAACGCACGTCTACAGTTGCTGCAGAAGTTGATTGTTAAATTCAGGAAGATGATCATTGTATTCATGGGGTCAGTTTTCATTTCTAATGTACACTGATCTGAGGAAATTTTATCATTGCAATGTTGCCCTCTCCCCCCTGCACTGGCTGTATGTTCTTACCCTGTAGATAGATGCTAGTAGCACAGTGGCCAGACCAGAAAGACAATCAACAAATTCATCAAGCTAATATCTAATTGTCCAGCTTCAGATGACCTCTTCTGAGCTCAACTTCATCTTCATTAAAAGCAATGATTTAGAAGTGCTTTCCTACACTGGTAACAGTATTTGTTACTGCACTAGTGAAATTAGTAATCAGATTTGATTAATTATACTTTTTCTAAGCTTGAAATAATGGGAAAAAGTTTCCTTGTAGAAGTCAACTGTCTGGAATTATCTGTCATGGCCAACCGACTGCTGAAATATACTTAATGACTTTTACAGCTTCCTAAACCAGGTTAGGTGAATCATTAGATAATGTTGAAGTTCCTTGTTTACAGTTTCTCAAACTCTGTGTTCTTCTTTCCTATATATAGTGTTGGTATAATAAACAGCATTGCATTTGGGTTAAACCCCACTGCTGGAACTCAAAGATCAAAAAAGGGATGTACAAAAGACACAACTTTCTTGTAACACACTGTAGCTGCTTCTGGGCTAGGAGCTGGTTAATAACGTGATAGTTATTAACCAGCAGGCACTCCCCTTCCCTGCTTTGAAATAGAAAGTAGCACTGTAGTTTGGACGTGGGAAAAGGGTCCTGAGTGCTGGATTGTATTCCAGGGGATGAAGAAAATTGTGTACTTGGTGGCACAGGCTCAATTATTCCTTCATTTCCTCCCTCTCCCCAGGCTGTTCTCTCTCCAGCTCTACAATCTGAGCTGGACCCAGCCCTGTCCCTTATGCACCTGATGGATTTGCCATCTCCTCTGCTCTCTTTAGGAATTTTTTACCAGTCTTCTTCAGACAAGCCCAGAACTCACTATGGAAATCATGACCCAAGGTCTTTGAGATTCCTACCAGTAAATTTCTCTGTTCCTCACATACTGCTCTCCTTTCTGGGCCTCTACAGGTGTCCTTGTTCTGTTTCCTATCAGTGCCCCAAGATCCTTTTACCATTTTCTTTGTTTAGCTGGTACCTTTTGCAGTCTGGATAACAACTGTGAAATAAAATGCCTTTTCCCCTAATCTTTCCCTCCCTCTCAATTGTAATTTCTTACCCCAGTCTACCCTTCCATTCAATGTTTTCCTGTTTTCTGCCTCTGTCTCACACTCTTTACCACCCTTACCAATACTCCTTTTCAGGTTTGTCTCCCTCCTTTGTCATTCTAGACAGTTCATTAATTTCTAAACCCTAATCTCCTTATCTAACCATCCCTGATGACCAGCTATGACTGCGACTCCTCATTCTTAGATAATTAATTCATGCCAGACTCTGGATCTGTTTCCTCTCCCAGTCTCTTGTGTCTACAGACATTTGTTCAGGTGAGATGGCACTCCTGCTGGTGGGCAGTGTCACTGAGGCCATCACAAATACAGGAGACCAGGCTTCCCCATTCCTGTCTCCTGTGCTGTTTCCACTTGCTCCTGCTACTTTGGGCTGATGCAGACTTTGCAATGATGGAACACAAAGTCTAGGAGCAGTGCTGAGATAAAGCCAGCTCAGATGACTTTTTGTGTAAAATCAATTACTGTTTTTTATTGTTGGTGTTTTTAAGAGCTGTTGTGTTGTTCTGCTCTTTTTGAAAGTGCTTGTGGTTACTGCAAGCACAGAAATACTCCCATCTAGTGCAGACTGTACAAAGGCTATCAAGCTTCAAAAATAGGCTCCACTTGGTTTAAACATGATGACAAAAGGCCAGCTGGAGTTGTCAGTAGAGATTTTGACACTCGTTTCAGAAGGGCCAAGAGTCATCTCACGATGGGTGTAGCTCCTTATTTCCATGCTCATAATGCCCAGAGCAGGGCACTTGACAGCTATCTCTGTAGGTAACTGTGGATGTGCTTCTCAAGGAATTATGTGAAAACATAAAAACTTCATAAGCCAAAGTACAGCCATGTTAACACTGCGTGTGTAAAAGTGATGCTGCTTCTTGTTTACTTGTAAGTCTTTGTTATATACCATATAATTTCTTAAATAATATGTTATCAGGTCATGTTTTGTTCCCCAGCTTTTTGAAGTTGGACTCAATGATCCTTATGATCCCTCCCAACTTCAGCTATTCTTCAATTCTAGGAAATTGAAGTGTGTATTTTATGAACACAGCTCAGCAGTAGCTCTGGCTTGGTTGATTTTTTTTACACTGTATATAAAATTTTAGGGAAGTCACATACAAAACCAGTTGTCAAAACATGAGAGATGCTCTCATGCAAGATACTATCATTATTTTGTAAATGAGTCTTGCTTAAAAAAAAAAAAACAAATGTAAGACTTTCTCTACCTCTAACACTTCAGTGCTATGAACATTGTAGCAATAAATTGTTTGCATCTGGGATTCTGAGAGAAATTATTGAAAAGAAAGAAGTCAAGGACAAAGACGTGTAGGATGCTAATAGAAAGCGGAGGAGAGTTGCAGAGGACTTGAAAAGGCAAGCACCTTTTATGAGAACTGTAGGAGAGTTAAAGAAAAAGCAGAAAGCTGGCAGGGAAGGGAATGGAAGGCAACATAACTCAGCAGAAGAGCAGGCGCCTGTGTCAAAGGAAGGTGGGAATGCGGCACCTTGGCTGAGGTCATTACAAACTTTGGCAAGACATGTTTCATGAAATTAGATGTTGCATTATATCTGAATGTCACCTAGCATGAGATAGGGTGTGGCCCAATACCTTTTGTTTAGTACGTGTAGACATAGCAGAAACAAGTTTGAGAAATCCTGTTTCTGGAGTAGCCAACCTTTCACAAACCTGGGGCTGCAGCACTGCCACTGGGGTGGGACCACCCTTACAAATCCTCTGCCTGCTCATCCATCCCATGGATTAATGTGGATGGCTGCTCTGCTGCATGTGGTGGGGCTTTTTGGTCCCTCCCCCTGCAGTTGCTGGAGGTGCAGGGCCCTTGGCAGGTGCTGTGCAGGGCAGGCTGGGTGCCTGCTGCTGGCTGTGCTGGTGGGTGCAGAGCTGCAGCACCCACGGGCTCCAGCCCCACCCCTCTCCTGCGTGGGGCAGGGGCACTTTCACACCCTTTGTCTCATCTGGGGAACCTGTGCACAACCTGGCTCTCCTTATTACTGAGCACCCTTTTGATTCAATTTTTCCCAATTTCTTTTCAGTTTGGCAGGTTGGCAGACAGTTAGAAGTATGCTCAAACCAGAATTTGATTACTACCAGATACTTAATTTCATTGTATGAGGAAAAATATTCAAGCTCTTAATGATGGACAGAGAGGCTTGGTGTGGCATTCATGTTTTTAACTGAGGATCATTTACCTGAAAACAGCCAATTCAAGCACTTATTGGCTTTTTCATCCTCTGGTCTCTTTGTTCAAGATTAAGTATTTTCTATATCCTATATGCTTCAACTTAATCTAAAATTATGGGTTTGATGATATGTTATTTCGTCAAGTTCAGAATCTGCATCTGCACAAAACAGAAGAGATAGTGAATAATTTTCTCTTACATCTAGACTAAATTTTTCCTCAATTGTTGCTTTTACAGAGCTCTACACTTTCTTAAATATATTTCAGGGATATAGTACATGTTCTCAGGCACCAAAACAACTAAAATTATCATCACAATTAAGCAACAAGGTATGGCACCTGCAGTCTGCTTTGGAGGAGAAAGCAGAGTGGAGGGCAATCTCTAACTTATTAATAAACTAGTGCCAGTGCCATTGCTTCTTTCTCCACCAGGGACAGTTTTGCTGGTTCTCCCAAGTTTTTCACCCAAGTGTTTTGCTGGTTCTCCTTTCCTGAGTTTTTAAGGAACAGTTTCATCTTGTCTTTCTGAAGCAGGTCCAGATCTACAAATGCAAAATACATCTGTTATACTTTAATATTTATATCGAGATAGCTTTTGTATAGGCCAGCTGATTTAACTTCTACTGCAGTGAGAAATGGGCTGTTTGCTATGAGCGAGGAAATGGAACTGCAGCCTTTCACTTGCCCCTCTTTCCTGCAATGTCTGCTATGCAAACCAATGCTTGCTGGTTTGTACTCTCTCAACTTTCTCAATTTTCCAAATAAGACCTATAATTTAGACATCTTGAGCATGCAGTGCTTAATTGGCCAGAATTGCAAATACCTGCAGTGCTGGGTATTATACGGATTTAAAACCTGCTGTTTGTTGTTGTTCTCAAAGTTGCTTCTTGCAAAGGCAGTTTTGTCCAGAGCTGTATCTCTTAAAATTTTATTTTTATGAAGGAGGAAGCTCCAGCTCTTCCCTGAGAAATCAGTGGGTGGAGAGCTGGTGCTGCTGACCAAAAACTATTCCTTTGATCAATGGCCTAGGAATCAAGATACTTGGGGCCACTTCTATGCCAGCTTGTACCTGAACAAGGCGCAGTACCTGCAAACTTCACAGGGGGTATTATTCATTTACTTGGACTCACTGTTTCCATACTAGGAACTAGGCTGAGGAGCTGTACTGTATGACTTTCCTTTCCTTGTAGGAATGTGATGCTGCTAGTTTCTTTAATATTCAGAGAAACGTGTGGGTGGTGCTAAAAATAGTAATGAACAATCATAACTTTAAAGCCAAAGAAAACAAAGAGAGTATCTGGGAGCCTTGAGTATTTAAGTCTTCTTATTTGGCTGGTGTTAGCTTAGCCTTTTTATTTGCATCTATTTGCATCTTCTATTTATATCTATCTTTTTTGAAATCAAATAAAACTTTGATAGATAGGGTTTCAGCTAAGCTGGCTCTATCTGGAAGACTAACAAGCTTTCCAAACAAAACAATTCTTTTAATGAGATCATAAAGCTGTCTCCTCAGGAATGAAGCAAGGTTAGACGTTCAAGGCTTAGTCTGCAGAATCTGACATTTTCAGAGGCCAGAAAAACCTGAGGGTTCTCAGCTTTTGTCTTTATCTGTAGTTCAGTGCCATCTCAGCTGCAGGCATTTGGCCATTCAGATACTGCAAAGTAGAAGTAGAAAAATTTGTGAAAAATTGTATTCTGGCACTCCCTTTTCATGTTTTTTTCCATTGTGTGAAATGGGGGGAGTCCATTAACATCACTCTTCTGCTGGAGCTGTATTTGTGCTCCATCTGTTTTGTTGGCTATGAAGTTATTAGCACAGAGGAGAAAACACAAGAACAAAACAAGTTGCTCTTAGCAAAGCCCTCCAGGCATGAATTAGTGATGGTGACAATTTAGTACCTGTGTTTGGTGAAAATCTTAACAAGTGAATAGCAGAGCACAGAAAAGGAGAGAGATGGTTCTGCAGGAGTTTTGTGCTGAAGTACAAGTGTATGGAGCCCACATTACAGTATTTAACACCATCAATGCCTCAGAGGTTAAGCCTCTTGTCAGCTAATTATGAGCATCCTCTGTTGCTCTGGAAATTGCACAGCTGCCAAGTGTAACTCTGGAGCCCTGCTGCCTGTGCTGCAGAGGTCTGGAGGTCTGTCTCTCACAGCCTGCAATCCCACCCCTGCCTATTCTCTTACAAGGCTAGCTTTTATTTTTATTTTAATTGCTAGAGTTTTTTAATGGCACTATTTCATATTATTGTATATGTATGTTATTGTTATTATACTGCTTTATTATATATTTTAATTATATTCAGAGGCATGAAGACTGTTGGTGATCAACCACATGAGCAGCTAAGAGAATAAGGGACACTGCAGAAGTACCCTGAAACGTGTGCTCTTGTGGTTCCTCATGTGTGCCTGTAACCAGTCTGCTCTGGGCAGAAGATGAGTTTGTCATAGTAAATTGTCATAGTAAAATTAAGCCCTTAGTAATGTCAGAAGCAGTCTCATTAGATGTCTGTGAAATTGGGCTTCTAAGTCACAGAGGACAGGCCTGCGCCAGACACTGAGTGATGGCCCAGGAAAGGCTTCAGTAGCGCCAACTCAAGCTCATCTGTTCATTAACAGTGCCTTTAAACAGAGCTGTGTGTTTGGAGCCAGAATCAAGGCAGCTGTACCACATCATGTATGACCTGGTAGTTCAGACACTGCTTGGCACCGGTGTGGTGGCATCACCAACCACTCTGAATTTCTGCTCCCTCAGAGGTATCTGTGCTCTGTTCCAGCAGTTCATGGAGACCAAAGTTAGCAAGAGAGGAGCCTGAGACATGCTGCTGTTCAGCAGTTGGTAAAAGTATCTATTTAAAGCCCTAATGTTACTTCTGGAATAAAGAAAACTGCTTTAGAAGGCAAGGGGAATTTTGAGAGTAGTTAAAATAAACATAAAAGAATTTTGCAACATACACATAGATCCACAGCAACAGGTACAGCTCCTTAAAAGCTGATTCAACCTCTTTCAGATTCTTTTAGAAATACCAGAAATGAACTACAGAAAATTCAACCTAGAAACTTGAGCTAGTGCAAACAGTGAAACTGGACTACCCTTAACATTGACCAGGAGCCTGTTCTGCCTTTTTATTTTTTTAACCTAAAAAGTTCCGCTACTGTAGAAAGATGAACACGGTGGAGTTAGAACAGAAACTCATATTTTAGGGTGTCTTTATTTTAAATCTAGTCTTCCTCTCACTTCCTTGAGCTGAGAAGATTTTGGTTAGGTTTGGCTTGGGTTTGTATCTTAACTGATTAAAAGGGAAAGAAACATTATTTTGAAAAGTAACATCTAATACATCCTTGTTTTTTTCTTGCAATCATGGGAAGCTGGTTTGTAATCTCCCCATTCCTTGCATGCTATTTTTCACCAGAGGCAAAGTTGAGGTTTCTGTAGTGTGAACAATCAACAGTCAGACACAGATGAGAGTTCCTGAGTATTTAGACTATTTAAATATCTCATGACATTTCTTTCCTCAACTGTGTAAATGAAAAGTTAGCACCCAATATTTCTTCACCCTGCTGAAAACTGCTAATGTTTGCCAAGCACTCTGCATCAGCCTAGCTGAAGTCACCAAGAGAAATCAGTGTGCCCTAATGTGGGCACAGTGCAGGGCACCTGGAGAGCACTGCTGCTGTAGGATGGGATTATGTCCAGATTAATTAGAATGTCCTCTCTGCAGCACTTCTTGGGAGATGCTGTTGCACAATTTCAGTTCTGGAGCTGGTTGGGCATTAGATTAAAAAAACTGAATATTGATTCCACTGAACATGTAAATATATCTCAGACCGCTGTGAAGGTCATTTGTAGGCACTGAGTTTATATTGTGGTTTAGCCCTCATCCTGACTGAAAGCATGGTATTTCCACCCTCTCTCCCCTCCCTTTTCTTCTTTTTGAGGGATCATCTCCTAATATTCATAGTGCTTTTCTTTTCCTGTGTTCTGGCCTTACCCCACTGCCTTTGCTCAGGAAGCCCTATCTTGCCAAGAAAGCTCACCACTGCCATGTCTAAAATCATTGAGTCCTTAGCCTAGTCTAGTGGACAGGAAAGATACTTATCACTGCCTTCTGGGAGCTCAAGATACCAGAGTTCTTGTCCTGACATAACCCATCTGTCAGCAGGGGTCACAGGGTACTGGTTAAGTTCAGAAAATGAGTTTAGGGAAAGAATTCAAATAAGCACTTTTGTAAGCTGCCTCTTCAATTATCAGAGGAAAAAAAAGCTGTTTTTGTAGGAGTACTGTGGTATGTTGCTACCTTCTGAACACCTTCTGGAAAAGCCGGTCTCTGTCTGTTGATTGTGAAGGACTAGAAACTAAAAACAAAGGTTTTACAGAGAAGCTGCATTTTTCTAAAGAGGGAAAGTTAAGATCAGCACTAGAAATGCAATGTACTTTCTTGCTAGTCTGTGTCATTAGTAATACCAGATTTTAATGATGCCATTAAATTCTATAGATCTTTGAGTTGTTCAATAATACTCATCACAGCTATAAGTACTTTTTGCCTTTTCTTGGCAAAAAGATATTTTTGGCTTCATATTGTTGAAAGCAGTCACTGCTAGATCTAATCAAGTTTAAACATCTGAATCATAAAAATGTAAGAGCAGTAGTCTAGAGAAAAGGGGATTTTAATGTAAACTAATGCTCAAAGAAGTAATTGTCATGTGGCTTTACTTTTATATCTGAAATACACGGCAAGCTACAGCATGAGGGAGGTGTTTCCTCAGGAGCATCTCTTAAAAGTGTTGTCCTCAAATTACTCCTGTGAGTCAGTAGAAGAGACATGTTTAAGGAAATTATCAAAATTGGAAATGGCTTTGTACATCTGTTTATTTTGGGCTATTTAAAAGCACGGTAAGCTTTGCATTTAACATTCTTCACATGATGCTGTAATTATTTGCTATACCCGTATTTTTTTTCTTCCTTGCCTTCTTTGAACTTCTAACTTTTAAACTTTCATTTATTATGACCTTTATTTTGTTTCCCTATAAATGCTTGGATTAAAAAACAAAAATTAAAATATTTGCTGTGAACTGCTATTATTAGGATGCAGAATTCTACACATGGGTCCTCAGTATCCTCAAAAATGATACACATCTGATATGGGCAACCATTTTCTGACCACAGGGTTAATAAAAAATATATTTATAGTTTATTATGTTTCTTTTGTAGTCTTACTGACCAGGCAACTGGTATTTGGTGTGAAACATAAAAATTCTATATGCTGGTTACTATTGAAATTTTTCGTCACTTCTCATTGTATGAAGGACAACTGGGTTAGCTAAATGAGGGGCATCTGCAGGCCCTGACAGATGGCTGTCTGTGCTCCAAAGTCACTTCTGCTGCACAGTTGCTTGGGTTATCAACTCCTAATCTTTTCAAGTGAAAATTATCTCAAGTAGCTCTTGACCCCAGCAGTTGCTCTTCCAGCAAACCTGTCCTTAAGTGTTTGCATGGACAGCCATGGTTAGAAGAGAATGTACAACCAAGCCTTACTGGGAGTTACCCAGAACTTCCTGGGCTCACATCCCACAAATCTTGCCTCTTTTTTGAACAACACAGCAATTTTCTATCCAAGAACCTTTCCTTCTGAAGTTTTATTGCTATAAAACATATGAATCACAAAAAGTTTTGATGAATCAGCATTCTCTAATGAGTTGAAGGTCCCAAACACCTACCTCCACCTCTAACCTCCTTTCCTGACTTCTTGGGTTTTACAGAATAATTCAGAAAGGCAGCTTGAGTGATCTGCTCTCATTTCTCTTGAAGTGCTCAAATGACAAACCCCTGAATACACACAATAAGACACTGAATTATTATGTTCTTCCATCAAACTGTGATGATCATGATGTACTTAATTTCCATTCCAGTTTCCTGATTACCCTTATGCACACTATTGCTGAATATAAGTCCATGCTTACTGTGCTGGACTTCTACAAAAGATAAGTAATAAATTACACAAGATGTTTTGAATCAAATGTAAAAAACCCAAAGGTAATTGACAGGGCTTAAAGGTAGAGGGATTTAGAGTTGTTTCCTTCTCTGAATTTCTGAGAGCTGATATACTGCTTTTCCTACCCAGTGATTTCTGTATGGGACAAGGATCAAATTGTACTGGCAAGCCTGACCAAGTTTCCACAAAAGGTAAGAGGACTTTCCTATAAGCTTTTTCACCTTTTGGTTTTATATTCAAGGTCTATGGAGGGGTTTCCTCCTCCTTGGAGGAGGAAAGGCCTCTGCCCTGGCCTTTTCATTTCAGGGTGGGTGTAGAAGACCCGTGGCTGCAGGTTTAGCAGCCATCCCGAGCTGGCTTTTATTGCTGTGACTTTGGCTGTGAGCAGTGTCCTGAGCATGCACCTTCCCGAGGTGTGACTGTGTGACTTGGCACAGGGTGAAGGCTGCCCCAGGTGAAGGCTCCACCAGCTGCTCTGTGTGACACACTTCAGTAAAATTGCTCTCAGGTAGGAAAGTATTATTTACTGTAATGACTAAAAGAGAGCCCCATTTTATTTCTCAGGCATTTTTGCTCAGAAAACACTGGTTTTTATGCAATTGCATTGGGTGAATGATGGTGAGTTCCATGCTGGACATGCAATCCCAAATACAATCCCAAATTTTTTATGCAATTGTGTGATATAACGACAGCTGAGGTGATGGCATGCTCTGTAAGGCAGTTCTTACCTTTGAGACCTACTTAAAGGGGACTTAAGAATGGATGAATGGACTTTTTTATAAAGTATTATTATGTTCAAAAGCCTAGAACCTCAAAAGGCTCATGGGTCTAAAAGAGCAAATCCTCCATACAATACTTTTCTGTCTGTGAAAATGATAGGTGTGTATTTTGTCTTTAAATAGCAGATAGTTTGTCTTTGCTTGTACCCCTAGGCAGAGAAGATCCACTCCATTATGTGCTTGGGTAATTGGATTTGTTAAACATGCCTCAAATGGTCCCTTCCTTTCTTTACCACTAAAAGAAATGCAGGGATGTGGGTATCTGCGTCCTGTTGATCACCAGGTTAATGGTGCATCTTTGAGGGGAAAAAGAAAAAAAGGTTTTTCTTCCAGGGGGAAAACACAGGAAAGCAATTAGGGCCAGGAGTGTGGGAATATATAGACCATATCTAAAATGGCTACAGTGCACTGGGGAGGCTGGTCATTTGGGAGAAGAAATTCTGTAATAAAGGTCAGAGGGAATGTGGGTCAGATGGCTTAAATGGCTGCCAGCCCAGGAGGGAGATAACGAGACTGGAAATAGCAAGTGGAGCATGCTGTCCATGAAAGAAGGGAGAAAATGGTGATCAAAACAATGCAGGTAGGTTGTAGTGTACAAGGCCTCAGAAAAAAAAAATGAGACAAGAATTATGAACATATGGAGGCTGACAAAACAGAAAGTTGGGCGCAGGTGGGATATATTAACCTACTCATGTTTTGAATAAAAACACCTGTTTTCTAGTCCTGCTGAATTCCTTATCTGTGTTCCTGTGAAACTGAATATATTCTCAAAAAAAGGTAAGACCTAAATCAGGAGAAGTACTAGTGTGAGAAGTGTGATGCTGGTGCAGACATGTATCAGTCACTTGTATGTATCAGGTATTGGTCCTGAGTATTATACCAAAAACCCACATGAGGACTGCAATACTAGAAATCACTCATGTATACATACAAAATGTGTGGATGGCAAGAGTGTTAGCAGTCAACCAATGTTTGGTTTAGCCAGAGAAATGAGAGCAGTTTAGAAGGAGAGTAGTAGGGAGACTATCAGGGAGAGTAGTTTATCTAGCTGTTTCTGGCTCTCTGCCTTCTGTAGTGTGGAAGGAGACGTCTTCCAGTGCTAGAAACTCTGTGTAGCTCTAAAGCCACATTTTAACTCCTTGAATCCCAGGCCAAGGCTAAAATTCTTTTAGTGAAGCTTGTTCTACCTGATGGGGTTAATATTGTGGCAGAAATGGCTTTAGTATCCAGACTGTTCTGCTTTAGAACAGAAAAAATAAAGATAAGATAGAAGTTATCTCACAAAACACATCTTGCAATTCCTGCAAACCAAAGCCCACAAAAAACCCTGTGTATTTTCTTATCTGTGAAGAATTTACTGTATCACCATGATCTGTGGACTAGACCAAGCATGTGCAAGTTACACCCTGGACCTCCAGGCCTGTGAACTTTCATTCCTACTGGCAAACTGTAATCCCTTTAAGGAGGATGAGAGCTGCACATCTTACCCTGTTCATTAGAGCTGGTGCACGTTTCTGTGTGGCAGCAGATCACAGCCCAGCTGGGTTTGCTGGTGGCTGGGGGTGAGGACCAATTCCTACACTAAGAGCAGAAAGCACCTCAGCCTCCTTCCCCTCCATCCCTCTGCATGCCTGTCCTTGCAGAGCACAGTTTGCACATGTGTCCTTGCAGACCACAGCTCACTGTCAGATGTGCAGTTAATGTCCCTGCTGTGCCATTCCCTGGCCCTGCCAGCTCCTCCACATCCCCAGTTTGTTACCCAAGGATGGTGTCCCTTGGCAGGTGCTGGCACATTGTGCTGGGACAGCTGCATGGAGTGAGCAGCAGTGATGTGCTGGGCTGCTCCTGCATGTTTTGGAGCAGCAGCCACCCCTGTGCCTGGAGCACTGTGAGTCCCATGGCTGCTCCCACCCACAATGAATTCCCTTCTCCTGGCAGTGCTGGGGAGCTGTGGCTGCTGTACTCAGGCTGCTCTGGGAGGGGATTAGGCATGGGCAGAAGGAGGAGGAAGGGGTTTGATGGTGGAGTTCTCTGCACTGAAGGTGCTCTGAGGGGTCCAGTTCAAAGGAAAGCATCCCAGCAAAGACTGACTAGAACAGAAAAGTTTCCACCATTATCTTGAAGCTTATGTAAACCCAAATATTGTTTCAAATCATGGCAGCAGGAGCTGGGGTGCTGCAGGCAGCCTGACCTGGAGACCAAGGGGCCACTGGGAGACAGAGGAAGCTGTTCCACCGGTGGAGATGATATGATGCTGTCACCTGACTAAAAGGTGGCACATTTTGAAGAATTCAGCAGGAATTTTGTCAGTCATCTCAAACTGGCCACTCCAATGTTCCTGTGCTTACTGTTCTGGATAAAGCTGCCACTGAACCACTTCTTTATAAAAGTATTTCAAGGACAGGAAATTCTCAGAAATGGTTGTTCAAATGGGCATCTCCCTGTCTTCCCTTTCAAAGAACAATCTTAAGCTCAGGACCACCTGAAACAGAGAACTTTAAAGCAAAGATTGCAGAGGTGTGCCAGTATCTGGGTATGGCACCTGTCTCAGGCTGCATCATCTTGTCCTTCACCAGAAATTGCTCTTAACCATTTATAGCTATCTTAATCTTGTATCTTCAACATGCATCTTACATCTTCAACAGATTGATTCCCTTTAATGTGAAATGCACTATGCAAAAATCAGGTATTATTATACTGTTATCAGGCATAATTAGCCTTATGTATTTTGTTTAGAGATTACACAAAGTGTGCTGGAAACTGTTCTATATACCTCCTGAACATATCATGCTGGTTTTGCATTAATGCCATTTTGTGGTCTCCTTTAACTTTCAAAATGCAAGACCAGTAGTAGAATCTGCCACATAGTAAATATGACACCTTTCAGAAATGATGGGACTAAGAAAAAGAGTCAGTGACTTTCCAGAGGAAATATAAGTAAGTCAGTAAAAGACAAACAATAGCATGCTTGGTATTATAAATAAATGATATTTCTCCTTCTTCATGCTACCCTTTGCTGTGATGGTTTGCTGTCTTAATCTCTGTAATATCCAGCTACATAAGAGCACTTGCAGCTTTGCAGGCAAATGCACGACGTATTACACACGTGACAGACACACTGCAGCTGGAGACAGCACTGATGGGGGCTGCTTCTGTGTCTAAAAGGGGAGCTGGATCGAACCTTGTGCACTTGTTTGGTGTGTGCAATCATACTGTCAACCCTACCAGAAACCTTGGCAGTTTGCTGTGTTCCCATTTTCCAGTTTTCCAGGGCTTGTATTTCGTGACATTATTTATTCACTCCTGAGAAACAGCCAAGTGTTTCCCATGGCACCACATCTAGAAACTGATGCTCAGTTGCTGCCGGGACCCTGCTGTGTACCTGCTGGAGTGTTGAGTTTATTATCCTGAGGGAGCATGGCCATGTCCATGTCCCTGAGAGCAAGTGGGCAGCTCTGTCCCATCTGCACCCCCATCACTGCTTTTCTGGGCAGACTGAGGTTCACAGTGGGTGCCTCAGACAGGCTTTCATTCCATGCATGGTGTTCCCTGTTGCCCTTAATGCACCTGGGCTGAAAAGGGATCCTGGTTGTTATTCCTGCTGCTAAGTTTCAGTGAAAAGAACAGCCGCAAGCATGGAATAATTACATCTGATCAAGGGCTTCAGACTGTGGAAAAGTCATACATAATAATTATTCTGAAATGTCTGCTTTGGCTATCTCTGAATATCACGAGTTCTATACTCCATCCTTTTTTTATTTTATTCAACAGTATTTTTCAAATAAAGAACCAAACTCACCTAATCATGAAAGAATGTGGTCTGTGGCATGTGACATGTGCCAACCCTTGCTGTGACTGAAAGGGGTGAAGGCTGATAGGTCAAATCTTATTTCCTGGAACCAGTAACAGTTTACGAGACCTGTGGAGACAGACCTGATTAAAAAATAGCGGACCAATCCAAGCATGGTGTGAGGATCAAGGACAGCACGTAACGTATTGTAAATGGGCTATACATTATTTATATAAATTAGCATAAAGTTACAGTTTTACAACTCTGAAAGTCTTGAGTTACACATCAGCTGTAACAAAATCACCTCTTTAAATCTTAATATATGCAAAATGACACTTGTTACCTTCAGGTTTAAAAAAAAAGTTCTTCCAACTACAATTAAGAAGCAATTCTTGTCTTCTCACTGAACTAATTTATGCTTGTTACTTAAACAAAGAAACACTTAATTTGAAAGTAATGGAAGTCATAGGTTTGCAATAGTATAATTTTTATTGAAAATGCAGAAACTTCAATGAAAATGCATTAAATTATTATTAAGACTGTGTTTTTGCTAACTGATAGAGATATTTTGCAAGACTTAAAAGCAAGAGCTTAATTAGGTCATATTATGCCAGAAAATCCCAGCTTATCAAAAAGCATAATATTTAGGCCTAAGTTTGAAGAGGTTTTAAAGAGCAGCCAAGCTATATAGCCAGCAGTTTATCAAATAATTTTTTCGAGAGATAAAATTATATTTTCCTGAGCAGAAGAATCATTTATAATGCTTTTTATAGTTAACATGATCCACTCTTTAAAGAAAGAAGACAGTCTTTGCTGTAGTATGCACTTTGCACTTGAACAACCTGCCAAAGCTGATGTCTCTTTCCTTTAGGAAAGATGGTTAAAGATGTATTCAGATATCCTTGAAGTATCACTTTCTATTTTCAAGAAATATTCAGATTTCTGTTTCATTAATTCAGCTTAAGAACAGGACAGAGAATGTTTTATTGTGAGTTTTTGCTGGCATTTTTCTGCCATCACTGAGCCCAAAGGTTTGGATATTTACTTAATACCTTTGAGTTCTGCTTTGTGTATTCAGTAGGAAAAGTTGTTATAAATTCCAGGCCTTATAAAAAGGAAGGAAAGGGATTTTTCATAAGCAGAGAGTGCTAGGACAAGGGGCAATGGTTTCAAACTGAAACAGGGCAGGTCTATATTAGATGTTAGGAAGAAATTCTTCCCCAAGAGAGGGGTGAGACACTGGAACAGGTTGCCCAGAGAAGCTGTGGATGCCTCATCCTTGGAGGTGTTCAAGGTCAGGTTGGACAGGGTTTTGAGAAACCTGGTCTAATGAAATGTGTCCTTCCCACGGCAGAGAGGTGGGAACTAGGCAGTCTTTAAGGTCCCTTCCAACTCAAGCTGTTCTATGATTCTATGTTTTTTCATATAAAGAGACACAACTGCTATAGAAAGCACATCACTTTCTTTCCTTCAAGGGAAGCAAACAGCAAAAACCCTGCACAAGAGGAAATGCTTTCTGTCTTGGGTTCTTCTTCAGGATTGCCCTGTGTCTATTATAGCCTTCCTTTGTAAAAGCAAGTACTGGTCTTGTTACTCCCTTAATTACCCCTTATAAAGCTTAAAATATTTGTGTAAAGCTAAAAATATTTGTGTATGAACTCTAAACAATTAAAAAGCAGCTACTGCCTGCATGCCTTGGTCAATATAATGGCTTACACACACACATTTACACTTCTGAGTCAATAGGAACTATAATTGTGTATGAATAGGAGATTTAATATTTCAAAAGTTTATAAGAACCAATGTTTTCTTATTCTAGTGAAGTCACTCATTGCATGTATCTTGAAGATGGGCATCTGAAGTCTATAGAAAGTCCTGGGGATAGTATTTAAGGAAAAAAAGCCTTGCATTTCTTCATGTGTGACTTAAGGCTGAGGACTTCTATCCATTTTATACTGCAAGGAGAGTGGGAATGGTTCTTGCACCATGTATAATGTAATGTTTTCAAGAACAAAATCCTCCAAAAGACTCCACAGTTTCAATGGCTGACAGCAGGACTGAATTGAAGCTGTTTAGGCACAGGCATCACTGAGAGATGTTGCTGTGAAAGAAGGAGACAAATTTTCTGATGTTTGGCACGCTCCTAATTGCAGGATCTCTCAACTATGCAGCAAGACTAGTTTGCCTAATGCAGTAAGAAAATTACTGCAATGCTCACACAGGAGAAGGCTGTCCTCACGCATTACTTGACTTGGATTCCTTTCCTGATTATCCTGGCAGGAATAGAATAGACTAGAACAGAATAGACTCAGTTGGAAGAGACCTACAATGATCATCTGGTCCAACTGCCTGACCAACTCAGGGCCGACCAAAAGTTAAAGCACGTTGTTTATGGCATTGTCCACATGCCTCTTAAATGCTGGGCATTGACCGCCTCTTTAGGAAGTCTGATCTGGGGTTTCACCCCCGTTTTGTTAAAGAAATGCCTCCTAATGTCCAGTCTAGACCTTTCCCGGTGCAGCTTTGAACCATTCCCTTGAGTCCTAACCCTGCAGAAGGGAGGAGAAGGGATCATCTCTCTCTCTTTATTTCCCCTCCTCAGAAAGCTAGAGAGCAAAAGTCACCCCTTTGCTTCATTTTCTCCTACATAGACAAACCCAGAGCCCTCAGCAGCTCCTCACAGGACATTGCTTCCAGCTTTTCACCATCTTTGCTGCCCTTCTCCAGATACATTCAAAGACCTTTGTGTTAGATGATAATCACAGGTAATTGCTTATAAAATATACATTAAGGAAAGTTACGGTTTGATATTTATTAAATACCAGATGGTTTGATTTTGCTGTTAATTTTGCAGATCTAGTTTAATGAACTGTACAGAATTGGTGACTTGGACAATTAGTTGTATGGCAACTAATTTCAAAGAAAAGAGATTTATTCCCTGACCTCATGGCATCAGATCACCTTTTGGTAAGTCACCTAGAGTTGTCCAAAAGCTGTTTCATGAACAAAGGCTCAGAAAGGGGATATTGTCAAGTATTTTGCAACAATAAGTACAGAACAGCGTCATTGATGAAATAATTTGTAACTTTTCACCTGGAGTTTGAGGTGTTTTATACTTTATTTGGAATATACATTTTTGTACACAATTAGTGCATATGGCCTTTGAATGAGTAGTGTGTTCTTGAGAGACTATTGATTTTGTCAAAAATCCTCATTTTAAGTCACCCTCAAATCTGCCTTTTTGGCAGAATTAATTTGGGGAGGAGATAAATTGGCATGGGAGTGGAACCTGAGCAGCTGCTCCGCAGGCAGCACGCGGAGGGCAGCAGGCTGCAGGCGCAGGCGCGGGAAGGTAAGGTGAAGTGCCCAGGTGGGAAAGGTAAGGTGAAGTGCCCAGGTGGGAAAGGTAAGGTGAAGCCTCTGGCTCTGCAATCATGATCAGCTGGCTGACAGTAATTATACTTTCTTGTCCTGCTACCAGCAACACTGTGCCCAGTGTCAGCCAAGAATTAACAAATCATGTAGGGAGAAACAATGGATTTCTTAAAATTAAACATATATTTAAACTGTTTGTGAATAATAAAATGAGCCAACATCGCTTACTTTCCCAAAGCACTTGAATCTGTAAATTAAGGTTTGCCTAAGAGTGTGAATATTATTATTTATTTAAGAGCTCTCACATTTCCTTTCACATCTCTTCCTCTTCTCTGTCACTTGTTTGTTGGGAAGGTGCTACTTGCATTCATGTGTGTCCAAAGTGGGAGGCAACCAGAGGTGTGGAATGTAAGATTGGTTTAGAGAGTGAACAGGAGTGGGGAAAGAGGAGTGTGGTGTCAGGGCAAGGTTAGGGAAGAGACTATAAAAAGTGTAAGGAAAGGTTAACAGGAGGGGAATAATATTGGGTTTCTTTTGTGATTAAAAATTTCTGATGCCAAAGCATCACCAGATCTTTGCTTTGGAGATTATTTTTTAATGAATCATCTTAACCTTTAGTTAAACCTTTTAGTTATACACTCCAGACAAGAAGTGAAAGTTTAAAACAGCTATGGTAAGCAAAGTTTAAAAATTTATCTGGGATTTAGTGGTCAAAGCAAATTACATGGTCCAAATTTTTAGCATTCTTGCTGAAATCAAATGCAGGCTACTGCTGGTACTATTTTTTCACATGCCCTACTTTAGCCTATGCCTTTTTGCCTCTGGCCATGCCTCCCTTGGGAGAGGGTCAGAGGCTGGGGGCTTCTGTGCTAAGCAGAACTGCCCCTGCTCTGAAGCCCTCACCCCTAGTGCCCAGACTGCAGGCTCCAGATCAGCAGTCCCTTATACATCAGTAAATGTTGAGAACTGTGCACCTTGTAGCAAAACATCAACTAAATAGGATGTTAAAATAAGATACTTCAGGAACAATAAAAACAACTGTAATAAGCTACTTTAATGGAAAACATAGCTATCATGGAAAATGTGAACAAAATAACTCCCTTAACTCATGTCCAAGGATGCATTTGTACTGACAAAAAAATTTGAGACGTGGTGGTAATGAGAATAAACTCATTCTATACTGAAGGAACTGCTCAATTGTCGTAAGACCAAAAGAGATTTCCTTTTTCCTTTCAAACAGTTCTATCTGTCTAAAACTGCTTGCCATATAATTGCTTCATAAAAACTATTTATTCTGTGTTGAAATATTTATTTTCTATTGTATGTCTGAAAGCCCTTCCTGTAGTTTTTCTCTTTGTGACTCCTTCGGTTCACATTTTACTTCCCCCTTCCATTCCTGGCATTGGTTCTGTTGAATGCTGTCCCTTTATGACTTTATTCATTACTCAGTTCTGGAAGTATGGTAACTACTGTAACTCCATTAATTTTTTTTGCATTATCATCCATCTTAGTTGAAATGCATAGTGTTGTAATAGAGAACCCTGTGATAGAATCCAGTTCCTTTATACATTAAATTAGAGGTTTTCTTATTCCTGTTGAAGTAGACTTAAAAATTATTCTTTACTATTCCCAACTATAGCAGAAATATTGGGAAAAAAGTTCTGAGTATGTATTGCAGTAATAGGCAGAAGAGTGCAGGGTAGCTAAAAGCCAAAAATTTCCTTCAAAGGCAAATTTACACTTCTTAATGGAAAGTAAATTAATTAGTGAACAGTAGAGTTGTAGCACTTATCCTCTCTTACAAAATCAAAGCATCCTATATAATGTCAGGATCAAAGTCTGCTGCAAGTATTGTTTGCAAATAAATACCCAGCTGGGTACCACTATGGAAGTTCATATTCAAAAAAACACATCTGGCTGGGTGTTTTCATTAATAAGCTTCACTGCTAAAATGTTTATAGGAAAAATACTTTTCAGACAATAGGTGAAGCCAAGACTTAAATTTTTCTAGATAACTGCACAAAGAAGGAAAATGTTTTTCAGTTGAATGGGTGTAAGTCCTTACCAAATAACTCTCCTGGCTATAATTCCTATTGAAATCAGCACTGGCCTCTCTCTTTAATGATCAGGGCTTTGTGTTTTACATATCTGGAAGAGGGATTTACACTCATGTTGTTCCTAAATATAGACAACTAGATTTGGTCAAGGTCTCTGAACAAGAGAAAATAGACACTTTTTTTTCCAAATGATGGAAACAATACCTGTTCTCTTCAGTAAAGAGCCATATAGCTGTTTTCTAGATTCTCACGCTTTTGAATATACATTGTTTAGGTGTGGATTCTTTGGATTTGTGGAATATTAAAAATTAAATTTAAATGTAAGAGAGAGAGAGAGAGTTTTTCTCCTGACGTTAGCTGAGAGTCATGCTCATGCTTGCTGTCTTTTGAAGCTGCGTCCAGTATAAGAGCCAACCTCATCATGTTAGTACTGCTGTTAGTGAATATGTATCTTGGACTGCACTGACACCTTTGCAGGATAAATGGCCATTTCTTTTACTTCCTATTACTTCTTTTTAATTATTTTTGTTTTAGTTGTGACTTAGGTGCACTAGTCACTGGTTTATTGTACTAGGGCTTGGTCTTACAGATGGATGTGGTTGACACTTGCACAGCAAGTACCCCTTTGTGGGGAGATCTGTAAAGGAGCTTGTAGATGTTATGTAGACATGTTTCATTTCTGTGTCATAACTTCTTGCAACATATAACAGTGACTGGACAGAGTTCACCTCTCACAGAATTTGCACATGCTAGGAATTTTTTCTTATTCTGTGTTTAAGATATTTTTGGTGTTTGCACTTCCTGCTAAATGCTAGACTTACACAGATATTATTCCAAATAGCTGAAGAGTGATCCAGCACCTTTGCTAGAGGAAACCAGGACCCTTGAAATTTGCTTGCTTTCTTTATTTATTGTTTCCTATCCAATATATATTTTTAAATTAAGTCAGTTGTTTCAAAATAAACTCTAAAGTGTAAAGATAGAGCATTGCCTTATACTTCCTAAGCAGCAGCAGCATTTTTTGAGTGTGTGCCAGACAAGCACTCTGAATTATCTCTGACTGCCCTGGTGTTCTGGGAAGAACACCAACTTCTTCTCCTCTGATTTTGAATGAAGGGAAGGCTTCTGGAACAAATGACACCCACCTTCATCCCTTGTGACAAGCTTCTTATGAAGGCTCTTTCAGAGTAACTCTGCAGAAGATTCACCCCGGACTTCCAAAGACAAACTGTAGATTGTCTGCCTTTGTGTAAATGACTGAGTTTTCTTCCTTAAGTTTTTTTAGTACAATAGGTCTGATCTAGAACTTTCTTTTTCTAAAATGTTTACTTGGTACTTGGTCAGCACTTAGGATTGTGTTTTCCAAATGGAACTAGCAATGTTGAAATAAAAACACTACAGAGGACACCACCATGTTCTGGGTGAGCCATGGCAGGGTACTTGGGTACTTGAAATGTTCACATCTCATAACTTCCCACTCAGAAGAGCTGGGTTTCACAAGCAGTGACTCAGAAGAGAATAAGCCATAACTGAAAGAAATACAAGTATTTCCCATTAAAAGATTCACCTGATTTCCTGCATATTGGGCAAGACTTAAAATGTACTACTTTTAGATATAATGTTAAAGTACATTTCTGTTAAGAAAACCGAGCCTGTGAACCACCAAGGATGACTTTGGGTCTTTTTCCATTACTTCTTTCCATTTTTGGACAGTTCTCCACACAGAAGAGAAATTGGTTTCCTTTTCATTCTTTCCACCTCTGTGCAAGCTGCAAGTGGGGAGGGTGAGGCAGGGCTGGTGCTTCCATCCTTGGGCTAGACCATCAGCCCTGCCCTGTACAGTGTGGGCAGTGGGGTCGACACCAGCAGAGCCACTTGCAGGCAGGGGAGGTGCTTGGTGGTTCTGCTGCCAGGATGTGATGCTGCACACGGGGCTGCAGAGGCTCTCATGGCTACTGCTTATTAAACATTTCTGACGCCAGCTCAGGAGAAGGGGAACTTGTGACTCACCACTCCAAAGGCTGGGCATCTCCAGGGGACTGAGAGGTGCAAAAAGCAAGAGTTTTGCTTTGCTGAGTTACTAAATCACTAAGCTGCTGGGAGATATGACTGCATACAAGCAGACAAAGCAGATCTGCTGGTTAGATGGCTAGTTTATGGCTTATTTTCTCCGTGTAAGTTGCCCACTGAAACAAAAAAATCAAAGATAATAAAGCTGCAGTGCCTAGTGCAGCCCCCCCTGTCCCTTAGCCCTGTTAAGATCAGGACTAGAACAGACAGCAATGCTGGTGGCTGCTTTATCTAATCTATAGTACCAGACTGTTTCATTGAATAACGTATCTCTTTATCATCTATTTGTCTTCATTTCTAGCGTTCTGAATGCAATTATCAAAGGTGTCCTTACACCTTTAAATCTACTTTGGAAGTAGAGCCACAGCCAAAATGCTAATGAGCTTGCCTTAATTGTAAACATTGAACACTGATAAGAATGAAACTCCATCCTCTGTTCTAAGGAGTTCTTACGTGTTTCCTACTTACACCGTTTTTTATCTGATTCTCCTTCACTTCGGTTCTTAGGCAGATTAATAGGCACCTGGACAGACAAATAACAGTACTACATCTCCTTCACACAGACTTTTGAGACTGCAAAATATTTTTGGAAAATTATTATTGGAAAAAAGATTACTGAATGATCAGGCGGACTGCAATTTTTCAGGCTGGAACAATTAGTTCTCCAGCACTCCCATGAACACATTTGTAACTTGTACTTAAATGCTGATGGGACATTTTAAAAAATGTGATAAGTGTGAAATAACCCATAGTTTTATCAGTGTTGGTTGCTGCCCACTCCTGCAAAAAAAAGTTTTATTGTGATCATTAAGTTGCAGGTAGGCAGTGCCTCTGGACTGTAAAATAGGAATGTTAGTGTGCAGTGATGAAAGCAAACTTTGCTCAACACCTGTCTATATATATTGCAGGTTTCAGTGGCTGCCCAGTTGGTCCGTTCACTCTATTGTCTCGGAATTAAATCGTGGTAAGTAAAAGCAACTAAGTCTGAGTTTTCTTTTCTTCCTTTTTGAACCTTTTTAGCTAGCAAATCTAAAGCTCTGCTTTTGCAGTTCAAGAAATGGCAAGAGAAGGGTAATACAGGGTACTGGAGTGGCATGTGAAATGTCATCCTCTTCTTAACATTTTCACCTTGTTTTCCTTTAACTGCATCTATATTTTAAGGAAGTTATAAAAAACATAGTTCTGAAAATAAACTTTACTTTTTTCCCCTGCAATTACCTAGATTTATTCTTATGGAATATGATAAAGAAATAAAGTATTTTTTTAGCAGCTGCCAAAAAACCACCCCCCCCCCCCCAAAAAAACTGCTTATAGCAAAAGGAAGTATTTGTTTAACTATTACTTGAAAAGAAGTGAGATTTTAAGTCATAGTAATCAGTGGTATTGGATAATGGAAAATGTCTAGGATATGATTAATGAAACATTGGAAGGAAATACAGTCAGTTCATGTGTTAGCATAGATCTTCTGTAAAGCCTGTGTGCCTCACGACGGCCGTGTCAGGCTGTTCTCAATGGAAACATTTTCTTATGCTAATTTGGTTTGATACACGGAGGTAAAAGGAATACATTAGAGTCTGATGTAGTTTGCTCAACTAATGTGGCAGTAGGCAGAAATCAACTGGTTTCTCAGTAACTTTTATTATCAGCTCTTCCATTAGATCAGTAAGTCTTTTTAATATGATTTTTTATCCTCTCTTTATTCTTTACTATGTATTTTGTCTATGGGATGGGGTAGATCTGTACTATTTCGTTGTTGTGGGGTTATTAATTTTTTTGGCATTTTATTCTGAAAAAGTAATTGTTTTATTTAAATACCTACTAGGCATTTCAAGTAGTTCACTGGTATTTCCTGGCTCTGGCTCTTTGCGAGCAGTCTCCAGTGCTTTGCTTGGCTGTCAATTCAAAAATTAATCATTGGGATTTGTTCTCTCTCTGCACATACATAGATAAAAGTTCTCTTTTCTAGTTTGTTTTGTGTATTTTTTCAGTTTTGCTATGTGTTAGATTCAGGCTTGTGAGCAATGAGTCTTACAGATCCATAGGAATAAAATTGAGCACAGTGCTCTGTTTTTGTAGCTTTTGCATATCTCTTTTTGCCTTTACTACTGCATGAGTTGAAAGTTTACATCCCGGCTGAGCCTGCTGACTTATTCAAAGAAAAACCCCAAGGAAGCGGCTGGTGCCAGAGCAAGGACAAGACTTGCTCCTAGCAAGGCTGAATCATTGCTGATGTTTATTTAAGCTGTTACTGCTTCTGTTGCACCTGGGGCTTTGTGGCTGCCATGGAACTGGTTCTGAGGCAAAACCATCAGCTCATGTAAAGCTACTGAATGAATTTGTGCTGGCTGAGAAGCTTTCTTTTCCTGTCTCTACATAGTGTGCTTCTATGTTGCAAGTTGTAAATTTTGAGAGGAAAAAGACAATATTTCTTCAAATTTTGTGTAAGACCTGATACATAGGTTGGTATTTATTCCTATGAAGTATGTGTGATAAATATTCATATTTACTAAGTAATATATTTGGATATCAGATTAGCTAATAAATCCTTTTTTTAAGATAGAAACTTTAGTGCTGTGGTGAATGATAAGGAAGTGATGTAGTTTTGTAGAAAAGCTGAGACAGAAGGAAGGATTGAGAGGCAGAGAGAATGGGGAAATCTTGGCTGAATCCAAAATCTGATATGGAGCTGTAGGTGCATGTTGGTGGTTGTAGTTATTATCAGTTAGTTTTGCAAATACTGCTCTTGTCTTCAGTACTTTTTATTTTATCTTGTTTTGACTGGGTCTGTTCCCCAGGAGTGAGATTTCTTTAAGGCTTGCTGCTCTGTAGTTCTCATGTCAGGCACAACGTGGCCTTTTGGTGAGCTGTCATGGGTGGCGAGGTACGAACAATACCGGCAGGGTGCACACAGGTGGTAGTTGAAAACAAATAGATTGACGGCTGTTTCTGATTTAGGACTGCAAAGCACAGAGAGTGCAGCTCTGCAACAGAGGCAAAGCTGTTACAGCCCAGTGAGTCACTGAGGAATGCAATATAGGGCAACTGCATGACACCTAGTGTTGCTCAGATAATTCCCCAGAGACTTTAACTCTTTGAAATACTGTAGTGAGAGAGTATGGACATAAAAACCACAGGAGCCCACTTTGGCTCTGAGTTTTTCTCTCTCACATTTTCAGGATTTGAACGCAATTGATTTTTTTCCATCTATCTTCCTCTTAGGAAGGGGAGGATTCAGTTTCTTTTGAAGTTAGCAAGGATGTCGCAAATGGTTAGCATTTTCCAAAGGCAAGGAAAGTTTATACTCACAATGAAAGAGGCACACATGATGGTGTGAGAGGATTTGCCACGAGGTTCACTGAAACAGACTGGATTACATCTTTCACAGGCATTGGTTTTCAGACCTTTGCAATATGCATAGCATATTGTGACCTGCCACTTTCAGGAGGAAATTAGCTCCCGTTTCAGTACCGCTCCCAACAGGTGGATATCCAAAGCACCGATGCGTGTCCTGACGTGAGCTCCATGACTTCACCCTGGGTGCAGGCACCCTGGCTGGTGGCCTGCCAGCCAAGGCAGGAACCAGATGCACGGCACTGAGACACCTGGGCTGGCACGGGGGTGGGCAGAGCTCATCATTCCAGTGCCTCATGCAGCAATTGTGGCTCTCCTGCCTTTGGACCTGGACCGGTGCATCCAGCTGAGCACAGCAGGTTGTTGCAGTGTGCGTTGTCATTGGCCTGTTCTCTAATATGCTCCTTTGCATGTAGTTGTCTTTGGTGCTCACCATTAGGGTTTTCATTGTCACTGATGGCTTGTGTCAGCAATTTTGGTCTTTTCTACCACACCTGATGTCAGCCTTTCCAAAGGTGCGTGTGAGCAGCCAGGGAGCAATGAAGTCACTTTGCCACCCTGCTGCTCTGCTCCTCCACAGCACACAGATTATCTTCTGAGTATTTTCTCAAGGTGTTAATGTCTGTGTTTGGGACATGGAAAAATTCCTTAAAGAGAAAACTATAGAATATAGATTATCTTTGTAGCACAGTGATTAATTAACAGTAAGTAGCTGTGGCTCAGACTCCAGCAGAGAGTATCAGGTGTCTCTCCCCTATCTTCTCAGCTGCTCCTCTTAACAAGAGCTGGGATCTGAGAAAGCTGACAACTGTGGGAGGACTTTAAGAGTATAGATGGTTCTGCTAGCATCAGTCATTGATACCACTCACACAGCATGGCCTGTTCTAGTAATGTCTCTGCAAACCCAAATGCTAAAGGCAAATGCTGTAAAGGCCTCCAGTATTCAAGTCTTTCTTCTCAAATCAGAGGTTGGCGAGGGCTCATATGAATGACTTTAAATACCTACCTATAAAAAACTTCCTCTACAGGGGTGATTAACTCTCATTCTATTATGTTTAATCACATAAAGCAAAAACAATAATAATACATGACGTACCTGTGGGATCCTGAGCACCTCAGGAACATGGGAGATGCTTATTATGGAAAAATGCTCTGCTGAATGCTTGTTTGGAGCGACTTCATTTAGGAGACGAAGAAGCTGTTTGTCTGCTGAAGTTTTCAAGCTCCAGTTTCTCCATTGAATGCATAAGCTCAGTTTCCATACAGTAATGCAGGCTGAATCCTTCATTTCCATACTAAGTGTAACAGAAGAGCTGTAGTGCTGATGGCATCTCTCGGGATGGTGGTGTTCAGCATATTCTGTGTCTCCATGGTTGGAATAAGTTGCAGCTTCACATCTGACTTTCCAATATATTTTCATGATTACATTTCACTTAAGACTCTCTTGTGCAGAGCAGTTATTTTTTTAATACCTCTTTAAATGCTGAACATATATAAATGAAACTTGTTTAACAAGATGGAGGTGTTTTTGCCTGGGTGGGGCTGGAGGTTGTTTTGGCATGGATGGAAATGCAAGAATTTGCTCCAAGCAAATGGGAATCCTTGTTGAAACAAGCAAGAATTACTTTCTTTCATCTGTTCGATGATCTTTGTGTATCTTGGGAGCTGCTCTGGGTCTTACATCACAGATAAAGAACGTGAAACGTGTCGTTTTTGCTAATGGAATTGTAGAATAACTTTTCCTGGTAAAGTGGAAGAGGAGATACTCTTTCCTTTGTGGAATGCCAGAAAACAATACTCACCTGTGTTAGAGTAAGACACAAGTGATTTTGTCTGTGACTTTTCCTTCCCAGCTGCAGGAGGAGGATATGTGGCTTACTGATGTGGGCAGAGACAAAACATTTTCACCATCAGCTACATAAAGGATTATGATTAAATGAATGACTAATTATACTCCCTTAGAGTGACTGCTAACTGCCGGTGAACCTTGTTTACAGGAGCACAAAACCAGCTCTGACTTTTGGAGGCTGGGCATAGGGACTCTGTGTATGAGGAGCATTGGAGGCAAATTTGCTGACCAGTGTTTCAGCCATGTGGGTGCCAGATGTGCTGGTCATGGGGCAGCTCTGACTGCAGCACTGACTGACTTGTGTGGCAGAGAGGCTGGAAGAGACAGACCTGAAGGTGAGGCTTTCCTGGACAGGGTTCACTTCTCCCATTCTTTGCACCGAGTTTTTGGATGTGCTGGCTGATGTCATCAAGTCTGTAAAGGCAGAAGCATTGTGGTACATAGTCACTTCCCCCCTCTTTCACGTCTCTCCCTCTGTCTTCCAATATTGGGGAAGTAAATAGGGAGGACTCTTCCAGGCTTGGCCTCTTCTTTTGCCTGAATTGGGTCTGTCATGTGTGCTTGTGCCCATGCTGGCAGGATTCGGACATGTGATGTCTTATTTTTTAAGTTATTATTCATTAATAAGACAGTGCACATCCAATGTGCCCAGAAAGGGGTCGGGAAGGAAGAGAGAGAGCCTATGTGAGATGGGTGAGCTGGTCCTTGCTGCTACCAGCTCAGCTTCACTTGCAGCATCAGCTGTGAGTTACAGGCAAATACAGACCTGCAAATGGCAGCTGCTCTCTAACTCTCCTCTTCTCCAGGCACTTGGCAAGCTCCAAACCCTGGGCTCTTCTTCCACCTTGTCCAGGATTCTCCTCTTCATGTTTCCATGGGAATGAACCAATAAAGGCAACAAGGCATTGTGTATAGCATTCATGACCCAAACTAAGCAGTTCTTTAGAGAAGAATTTTTTTACTAAAACATTTCTGTACATTGAATTACCAGATAAAGGTCTGTGTATTGAATTACCAGGCAGTTGCTTAAATCCAGAAGGTGGAAGAAAGGAAAAAAATCTCTGACTTCTTGTTGAAAGGAGTTAAAATTAATTAAAGACAAGGAATTCCTACCTTTTGGAAATCAGAAGAATCTTTGCTTTCATGACAGTTAAAAGTGTATGAAAATACAGATGTGAGATGGAAATAATTTTTTAATTCTGTGCACAAATAAATAAACTGTGATTTAAAAAATAATTGAGGAATCAATTTTCCAAAGAGAGGAATAACTCATAAAGTTTAGTAAAAATTTGTGTTCAAGGGAAAATTGCTTATATTTAATTTTCATCTCCTTTGCTCTTTATCCTTATCATATTTCTCACATATAGTCTTGTAAGGTGAATATTTTGACTGCACTTGTATTTCAATCAACACTACTTTGTTAGTCACAGATCATGGCTCCCTGGCCAGAGGTAGAAAAGCCTGAAACCAATAACTATATTGGGGACTCTTCCAAGCAAAACCAGAACATGGCTGGGAAAGAAGGAGAAAATCACAAAGGTAATGTGCTCACTCTGAGTTATAAAAAATATATAGGATTTGGGGATCCTTGGAGAAGATGGAAAGTAATGAAACAAATTTTTAAATGTTCTATTTCATCAGGCAACGTGGCTTCACTTGGAAATAAAGGGGAAATTCAACCTGCATTTTCCACAGTAGCTTTGATAGATGAGACAAGGCCAGAAGAAGAAGACCCATGGGCTCTGCCAGAACTGCAGGACACTGGGGTCAAGTGGTCAGGTAGTCATTTCTCTGTAAATAAGTTACCCACATTGTTTTCCTATCACTTGTCTCATGTTCTTCAAGAGTTAATGGGTGTATTATATTCAGTCAGCTAAGAAAAATCCTGAAATCTTGTTTCTTACCCTCCTTAAAACACAGGAAGATATATGTTAAACAGTCCAGCACTAATACAGTTTTTTATCCAGGCTGTTGGTCTTTTTTTACTCAGTAGGATGACTATAAAACCAAGGGTCAATGTCAGATTTCATAAAGCTTTTGGCACATACCAAAAAGGGTTTTTTTTGTGGTAAAAGTAGGTAAACAAAATACCTGCTGCTGCAGTTAAATTGTGATCAAGAACATTCTTTTAGGTTTAATCATACACTGGAACCATGTCACCGTCTTTGTCTCCACTGTCTCTGCTTGTGCACTAGAAGATTCCAGAGAAAAATTCAAATGATTCTTTTATACATAATATATTTGTTTTGCAGAACTGGATAGAAAAGGAAAAATCATTCGTGTACTCTATGGGATAGGGAAGTTCATTATGCTACTTGGATTACTCTACATGTTCGTGTGTTCTCTGGATGTACTGAGCTCTGCTTTTCAACTGGTAGGAGGTAAAACATCTAAAATATCAAGAATAAATGAATAAGGCAGTAAATTTTGTCTGAGACACTTAATTACAACTACCACTCTTCAAGAACATTCTTTGTATATGATGAGACATAGATTCAGAAGGAAGTTGCTCTGATTGAACACTGACCTTCATTTGTTTGAAAGGGTCTTTCTGTCTCAAATTCCAAAGAGCTGTTGATGTAGGGGTTATTGGCCCCAATTTCCCAGTAGCTTCCCATTACTTTAGTGACAGTTAAAAAAAATACATCTGTGCATTAATCTGTCCCATGCAAAAGACATTTCAACAAGGTGAAATACAAAAATTGTGCTCTTGACCAAAGCATCTAACACTGAAATGTCCCCCAAATCCTTCAAAGATGAAAACTATTGAAATGTATTTTTTACATTTACCTTGAAATGTTGAGTTCAAGTGATGGACTCAGGAGTGGTTTTCAGAGAAATATGTGCACTTCTGTGGAAGTATTTTGCAAACAGAGAAAGGTACAGGAAGAGAATTAATAGCATTTTAATAGTATTGTTAAAAGCATTTCCCTTAATTCAGTATCCAAAAATACCAAGTAATAACATTTAAATCAAGGTATATGTGTTTTTTTGTCCTACTACTGATGGCTGTGGCATTATATAATTCTCTAGAGAGTCCAGGAGGGTTTATAGTCACTGAAATAAGAGAATATAAAGTATTTTTTAAAAACTGAGAAGATGAGAGTCTAGGATATGAATCTGGATCCCTGGGCTACATTGTACTTTTTTGGGATAGCAAATATGGTTATATATGTATCAATTAAATGGCTGACTTAAGCACTCTGATAATTTCTATGGGCTTTACCTTGTACTTCCCTCATTCTGAGAATATGTTTTTTTTATAGGTAAAGCAGCAGGGGACATATTTAAAGATGATTCAGTGCTCTCAAATCCTGTTGCGGGACTGGTGATTGGAGTTCTGGTGACTGTTATGGTCCAGAGTTCCAGCACTTCTTCATCCATTATAGTCAGCATGGTGTCGTCCACATGTAAGTCTGCTTACAGCATCTTCCTAAAGATCACTCATAAACCTTGTCTCAGGTGCAGACATTCCCACTTGTGCGCAAATTTTAGAAGCTTTGGAAAAAGAATAGAGACTAGGAAAATTTTCCACAGCCATTTCCCTGATATAAAATCAAAATTTAAAAAGGAATCATAATGGTATTAATATTAGTAGTAACAATAGTAGTAGTAGTAGTACTAGTTATAATAATAAAACCACAACTGCAATGAAAATCATTGGAAACCTTGGCACCAAATGACTTAATTTTGGAATTATCTGCATAATTTCCTCATGTTAGGCAGTTACTTTGTTACATTGTTTCTGTAACTGCCTAACAGTTTTGTAACATCATTTCAAAATTCTGCAGTAAGTAGGCAAATACCTGGGAAAGAAGAGGCTATTTTAATCTGGCCCTCTAACATGTGATGAAAATGGATAACCATGGGCCATAGTGTCAGTGGGGATCATGGGAATATGGGTGTGCCATGTTCCCAGGGGTCTTGACTAAAGCCAACCTGTTTGGATTGGGGCAGCTCATCACATTGACATCAAGGGAATTCAGTAATAGATAGTAATAGAAATAGAATAGATAGTAATAGAAATTTTCATTGAAGCATAGAGCTGGTTGATAATCTGATTTTTTCATTCAGTGTTTCCTTTTCTGTTTTCTAGTGCTGACTGTTAGAGCAGCTATTCCTATCATCATGGGAGCAAACATTGGCACCTCAGTTACAAACACAATTGTGGCGCTTATGCAAGCTGGGGACAGGAATGAATTTAGAAGGTATTGTACTTAAACTCTAGATCTGGAAAATTGTTTCTTTCAGTTTTGTAGATCTTCTATATTCCTTACCACAGCCATTCAACTTTTCTAGGTAGGAAAGTCACAAGCATGGCACAGGTATAATGCTGATTACATTTATGGCTTCATATGCTTGAAGAAAAACGTATCACATTCCTTTAAAAGTTTTTTGGGATTGTAAGAATTCACCATTTTTAACAATCTTGCACAGGGATAAATTTTCAAGTGCTCTCACTGTACCACCCACCTGTTATTATGTGCTGGTTATGGGAGGGCTGTACAAGAAGTTAATATTGCATAATTTTGGTCTGATTTCCTTAAAAGAGATTTCAGTGTTGAAAACTTCTTAAGTCTGCACAAAGCCAGAGCTGGTAACTGTAAAGAAATTAAGTGTTCTGGCTGCCAGATACATACAGAGACAACTTTTAGACTGACACGTGACATTGACCCTGAGAGAGCTCGTGGAGCACTTGGAGGCTTACTGGAGATGGGCACTAAACTTGGGAGCGATCGGAGACTTTGGTACCTTTGTGTCATTTATGGCGCACTGGGCATGTTGGAACACTCTTGGCCAAAGCCTCTGAGGGAAGAGCTGTGGCTCCTCAGGCTTTGGAGGAGAAGATGGAAGGGAGCTATACACAAACAGTTTGCAGAAACATATGGGAGACCTGCAGAGCCCTCTTGCCCCAGGAGTCAGGGAGAACAGGTCCCTCAGGAAATGACTGGTTGAGGATTAAAAATGTACTAAAACAGGTGAGAGGCAAAACAAATACAGGCTGTACAGCCACTTCTTTCTTCAAAAAAGTACTCTTGGCAGCCTCATGTTAAGTATCACTTTTGTCTTTTCTAGTTTTTCTTGTTTTACTCACCTGTCTGGCTCTTTAATTGGTCAACATTGTGGAGCCAACCTAGCACTCTATAACAAAGTAGCTATTGCATTTGACCCCAGAAATTAAATGATTCCCACCTTGAAATGCCCTTCATCTCTACTTTTATGATTTCATATCTAATTGATGTTATACACATTTTGTTCAATTAAAAGCAGTTCTGTTTTTTAATTTCTTCTTGCAGGGCCTTTGCTGGGGCAACAATCCATGATTTCTTTAACTGGCTAGCTGTGTTTGCACTGTTACCCATTGAAGTCATTACTGGCTATCTCTACCATCTCACCAATGTTATAGTTGAGTCCTTTCATCTTGAAAGTGGTGAGGATGCTCCAGAGCTACTAAAAGTTATCACAGACCCCTTTACAAAGCTCATCATTGAGGTAAGCTCTTTCTGACTTCAAGGAAGCTGCTTACCTGGTTCAGTCACAACTAATCAAAATGTTCTGAGTATGAGAAGGCTTCCCACTCCTATCTTTGTGTCCTCAGAGTAAGGTTTATTAGCAGATGAATTCTTCTCTTTATTCACATTTCATAAAGCCCCAGCTCTATGTTTCCAGTTTCTATTTCCCCTACATTTTACCATATCAATGGCAGACCTAGCTAGGAGGACTGAAGGCAGGTGAGGACAAATACAGCCATGTGGGATGGATGGGAAGGCAGCCTGTTGCCTGGACATTGGCAGATAGCACTAGCTGAGATAACCTGCCACAGCCAGAGGATCAGCATGGGACCTGATGATGACACTGAAATGATGGGACATAGTCATGTGCATCTAGAAGCCAGGAAGATGCACACAGCTTCTGAAGTGACAGTAAATACAGTCAGGGAATTGTGTCAGAGCAGCTGATTAAACAGAAAGGGTGAGATGAGGTAGTGGATGATGTGGGGAGGATGAGACAAAGCATTTGTTCATGCAGAATTGTACTTTTTTTCTGGGAGTAACCCCCTCCTACCTGTGGGGCAGGAGTTCCAGCATTAGAGTAATTCAGATTTTATATGATTGAGCTTCTGAAGGCAGTTATTTGAGTAGAGCTGTGATACAAGCTGGAAACAAAGCATTTTTAAAATACTTTTTATTCTTCTTTTTAAGCTTGATAAATCAGTAATAAATGCAATTGCCACTAATGATGAATCAGCAAAAAACAAAAGCCTGGTAAAGATCTGGTGTGTCACTGAAACCAATGTGGTGAGTATCATGTTAAATTAATTGTCAGGAAATATATTACTGATCTGTAGCTGATGGCCCTTATAGGATTGTGAAACTAGATTTTTTAATTAGGGTGGGGTTTTTATCAACAGAAAAATAATGAAAAAAATTTAATGCAGTATTTGCTCCACTTAAACCAAGTATGGTCACCAGTGGTGGCCTTGACCTGGCTGCTTTAGGTATCGTGCAGGCTCTTGCCTATCAGAACTGGTGGATTGGCACCAAGCCTTTTACTCCTTTTGAACCCAAATGCCTTTAAATTCTGATAGTCCTACCAACTCCCTGAAAGTGGAAAAAGTCTGCAACATAGGCCAGAGATCGTTTCAACCCCTGTTTATCTACTGATCTAATCAGCTTTAGCTTTACGTGTTGGGGTGATCTGGTGGCAGCTGGCTATTTGCAGCTTTCTTGGAAAACTGCCCTTGGAGAAAGCCTCTGTAGGGCTGTGTCCTGTTCCTCTTCACCCAAGCAGCCCTGCAGCTTGGAGGAATCTTTTACCCAGACCAACACCAATGAGTATTTTGGTAAGCTATGGAGCTGAGTGTTTGGTTTGCATTGTTCAGCTAACTAGCAATTAGAGCATTAAATATCCTTTGATTCTCTAATTAGAGTATTCCACCTGTTGGCATGCATAGAAAAGTAATTGCTGAAGTCCTGAGGCAGAAGATACTTAAGGACAGGCGGTGGAGGTTGAACTAAGCGCTCAGCTCCTATTGAATGACGGTCTGGACGGCCCGTGAAACGCTACCTGGGGCCGGGGCCGGAGCGGAGCCGCTCGCCGGAGCCCGGCTCGGGTGGCGCCGCGGGCTCGGCTGGGAGCGCCGGGCTGCCCCCGCGGGCACCGCCCGAGCCTCAGCCCGGCAGCTCCGAGCCCCGCACGGCACAGCGAACTACTCGGAAAGCGCAGCCTGAGGGAAATGGTTATTTCTAGACACACACTTTTTTTCTGTGTTGCCGGTATTTTGGCTGTGTACCTACTGCTCAAGCTTACAGTCAAATTACAAAAACATGTGAAACCCTCAGAATTTTGACTTGGATTTGGTGGGGGGAAAGGAAAATAATCTAAATTATCTGCATTCCTACTAGGTTAAACTAATTTCTAGCAAAAATTAATAAACAGACTCATGGCAAGGCAGACCCCATAAGTTTAAAGCAAAACAAAAGTTTTGATCAAGAGAAGCTGCTTTGAAATGAAGATGTTTGAAAAAAAATTCAGGAAGGTGAAAAACAAGACTGTTGTGTTGTAAAGGTTTACAGGATGGAGTGCCTGGAGCTCAGGCACTCCCTGGAGATGTGGGGCACTAGATCCAGTCCCAGTTTTGCCCATCTGCATCATCTAGAGAGAGGTACAAATGCAGGTGTTAGTAGGCAGTACCCAGAAAAAAAAAATTCCCTTTCCCCATTTCTGCAAAAGAAAAACACTCAAACACTTTGGAAAGATACCTCGTGTTCAGGAGCATGGTTCAGAGTCCATTTGTCTGTTAGCTGCTTTTGTGTGGAAGTACAGCTCAGTCAGCAAACTCTTCCTTAATCTGCATAATGACTTATGGACCTGGTGTCAGAATGCAGTATGTCTGGCCTAGGAGGGCTTATAAGGAATGTTTTATTGTGGTACACACAGAAATTCAGTAATTCAGTAATGCTAATCATACTGCTTGTAATGAGCTCTTAGACAGCATTTGAACTTTGAAAATTAAAGTAGTAGCAGCACTTCTGTTTCTACTGACATGGAAACTGAGGCACAGGAAATCAGCTTGAGCACTTTGTGCTCATCCAGCAAGAGAGGCTGCACTAGCATTGTAGCATTCTGACTCACAGTCCTGCAGTACTTGTCAGACCATGAACTGCACTGAGATGTCAGGAAAGAGGTCTTTCTTTCATCAAGGAAGCTGTGGCACTGGCTGGAAAAGAAATGCCACTGTCCCACAACTGCAGCCAAACATGAGCCTCGCTCCACAAAAACTGTCATCAGTAGTTAATTTCCTTAGCTATTACTGGATTGGTGCTGTGGTTATTACAATGTAGAAGATTTTGGGGATATTTTAATCTTTACGTGTTGTACTGATTGAGTTGGGTAACAGCATAATCATTTAAGAATGCCAAATATTACCATGTCATTAATATGGTGCCAGCTTACAATTCTGACTTTTTAGCTGATGAATCTTGGTTGTAGTAAAATTTGGAAATTCGACATGATCTCTTAATAAAGGATTGTAGATGACTGAACTATCTGCTTTGTCTGGCAATCTTTAGACACTGCAGAATGTCACAATTCCACCTTTTGAAAACTGCACATCTCCTGACTTTTGCTGGACTGAGGGAAATGTGACATGGACCCTCAAGAATATAACTGAAACAGACTATATCACTAAATGTAAGTAGAAGAACTACTCCTCTGCTGTATTTTTACCAGTCTATAGCTTTCTAATGGTGCTAACAGACCACTTCTGAGGTGTATCCAGAAGCCCTTCCCTGTGTACAGACACATGGCACTGCTGCAGGTGCTGCCCCAGGAGCCTGTGCGCTGCTGTAGCTGCACAGCTGGAGTTACAGCAGCATCATGGTATCTGGCTGCAGGGGGATCTCTTTCCATGCTGCCTGACACCAGCAACTGAGGTCCTCAGTATCATGTCACCCTTGATGTTCCGATGGCTTGGAGCTACGGTTACTTTGCTGTAATGCTTGCTAGGATATCCCATCCCTATGCATGCCCTGCAGGACTTTCAACACCCCTTCTCAGGCGTGCAGGCACCTCTGGGAAAAGCATCCCACCCAAAATTTTCTCCTGCCTTTATACTCCTCTCTCTTGCACATGATCACCTAGTTCCTGCTTGCCCCATAGGGGTGCCCACAGTGTATTTTATATCATGTCTGTAGAAGCACCTCTCCTGCCTCCCTCAGACATGGATTTTGTGGAAGAGGGAAGGTGGCATTTTCCCTTTTCACATCAACCCCTCAAGTTGTTCTTGCTTTGGTGCAATTTCCATAGGGGAGCAAATGAAAGCAAGAGCTGGTCTTAGGATCACAGGCAAAAATTAGGGTAGGCTAATTCATTTTCCTTTTCTTTTTCAGGCAAACACATCTTTGTAAACTCAGACCTGCCCGATCTTGCCATCGGGCTCATCCTTCTGGCTTTGTCCCTGCTTGTTCTGTGCTCCTGTTTGATCATGATCGTTAAGCTATTAAACTCTGTGCTTAAAGGACAAGTGGCAAGTGTTATCAAGAAGACAATCAACACTGGTAACTATCTCCTTTTCCTAAGGATTGTTTTTAGGAATGACAAGGACACTAAGCATGTTTATTGATGTCTTCTGTTCTGGAAGACATTATAGAATATTTTAAAGAAAATACTATTGAATGAAAATCATGCACACTGCCCACCATTTTTTCTCTCAAGCAATTTTTTTCCCTTTCATTTAAAAATATATTAGTGAACAGCTTGATTGAGAAATGCAGCAGATTAACAGCACTGGAGACCAAAGTCCAGGCTCTGTTTCTAGATGTATAATCATTAGCTGTTAGAGATGTCGAGTTCTCATCCTCAAAAGATAGCACCAAAGTGCTGAGATTGTGACTGCCTGCTCTGGCACAGGGCCTGCATATTCCTTCTAAAGTAAGTTGAAAAAAGTTTGTAGTAATTAATGATCTTATCCTGTTCTGCTGCCTAACCTGCTCTTCAGCGGGATAAGGCAGCCTTGAATAGTGGAGTTTTTCTATCTTTCCCTGTTGTCCAGCTGTTTTGTTCAGCCTGGGTCCATTGAGTGCAAACATTACAGGTTTTTTCACCAAGCTGCTTTTCCTTCATATTCTCTTTAATGGAGAGATTAGAAGCTGTAGCAAAGAAAAGCAGTCCTGGCACAGATCTCAGGCTGTGGTTGAAGTGAGGGTACAGAGAAGTACAGAAGGCAACAAAGTGGTCCCTAAGCTGTCTTCTCCTGGGCAAAGAACACTGCCCAAATTAAAAACAAGGGGTAGAAAGTAAACAGCTGACAGCTACTACTTATTAAATTTGGGATCTGCTTTGTGTTCCTCTGTGTCTTCTCAGCTGATTAAGTCCTTACTTCTCAGCTCTCTCCCTAAATCTGCAGACAACAGGGGACATTTGTGCCTAGTTTCTCTAATCAGTGTAATTAGCTGTTGTCTGCAAAAGTTAACAAGTGCATTTTTAGGAGATAATCTGCTTGGAATAGTTAGGGCAGAAAACTTGGTTCTCTCTCAGGATGGTCTTCAGAGCTTTCTGAAGATCTGATCCATGCAGTGGGTGCCTGGTTGCTGAAACCAAGGCTCTCAAAACACCCAGAAGGTTTTGTGTTGACCTCTGCAGAAGCACTTCTGGTACCTAATTGTATCACAACACACATGCTACCCTGGGTCAGGACAAATGTCTGCCTAGTCTGGTATGCATCTCAAAGTGTATCCAGTGCTGCAAGGCTGTAGAAGGCACACAGCAAACAGGATAAATCAAAGTAGTAGAACTGACCCCAAATTGTCATTTGAGACCCAATATGCAAACAATATATCTACTTAACAGTCTTCACTGCTGTGTTGCTCTTACATAGATCACTCTGTTATGCTAACAGCAGTGTTCTTCCTCTATTTTTAGATTTTCCATTTCCTTTTACCTGGCTTGCTGGATACCTGGCTATGCTTGCAGGGGCTGGTATGACCTTCGTTGTCCAAAGCAGTTCTGTTTTCACATCTGCTATTACACCCCTTGTTGGTAAGTTGTAAATATTTTATCCCCATGTTTTATCTTCTCCATCATTCTGAAACCAGCTCAGTCATCTTTCTTTTCTCGTAGGCATTGGCGTTATAAGCATTGAGCGCTCTTACCCCCTCACCTTGGGAGCCAACATTGGCACAACCACAACAGCTATACTTGCAGCTTTAGCAAGTCCTGGGAGTACATTAAAATATTCATTACAGGTCAGTATAAAACAATGTTTTCTTAACTTCATTTAGAAGTTGTAACTTTTCTGAAGAAAAATGACAAAAGTGGCTGTGATGCAAATGTGCTGTTCATGGTGTGCCTGATTTTGTGTGTGCTATTAATAACAATGCATTCACTTCAACTGCTAGAGCAAAAAGGTTGCATTAAAAATTCCCAGGATGTCAATATATAGCTAATCTTGCTTTTATAAACTGTCTTGATCTGCATGAATTGATTCAGAACTGAGACAGGGGAGGCCACTTGATCCCTGAGCATGGGGTCTTTTCTGCTTGGAGTTCAGTGCCCACATACTGAGAACCCTCTGAGGGTTATTGATTTCTGTAAGTTCTCTTTTCGGGATCCTAAGTCAGTTCATGAATTGTACAGGGGTTCCTGTAACCTAAGTGAAGGTTGCACAATCCTTAAGGGTGGCAAGCTCTCTATCTACCTGATGTTGCAGTGAGCATCATGGTATCTCTTTTTCTCCTTGTAAATGTACTTTGACTGGGTTTTATTGAATTCCTTTTTGCCTCAAACTATTTGAAAAGTAGTAAGCCTAGCTTTAAACTCTCATTTTCCACCTAGTAAAGAACCTGGCAGCAGATAACATTTGAATGAATGCTTTACAATTAAGAGTGAAAAGATAATGACGTTTCCTTGGTAAATAGGATGAATGTCTTTACTAGCTAAAATAAATCAAGAAAATTACAGAAGTCATTTTATTTTCCTCAGGCAACAGATGTAATCATGAGAAGATGCTATCTTGATAAAGCTCAGATTTCATGATAACATACTGGGTTTATAATGCCCTTTATAAATAAACACCTGTACTTTCATATTTACTTTAGTCTGATAACAGTTACAAAATTAAAATAGGATAAGGTGAGCAGGGAATGTACTGTTTTGTTCAATACATGCTTATTCTGTCTAAGTGACTCCTGCATGCTTTAGGAAGTCTGTGCCTATTAATGCTAATTTTTGCTTAAAAATTTTTTGAAGTATGGGAATCAAAGGATTGTAAAGACCCAAAGAAAAAGTCCCCTTCCAGGAATCTCCTCAGCCCTATAAACATATAGCTAATTTTTTTTGGTTAAATCCAAGTTTGTACCATTAAAAATTTCTCTGTAGCCTGTGTGCAATATCAAATTTACATTTCCCATGTTTTCATTGAAAATTTATGAATGCAGAACCCAATGGTTCCCACACTTATTGACAACAGTACTGTTTCCTGAGAGCTGGAAGTGATGAAGTGGGTAGGAGTATTTAACGGTGTTTTAGTTAATGAGCTTCCCAAATGTTTTTGCTTTCAGATTGCCTTGTGCCACTTTTTCTTCAATGTCTCTGGGATTATTCTGTTTTATCCGATACCATATACCCGCCTACCAATCCGCATGAGCAAGACCTTGGGAAATATAACAGCCCAGTACAGATGGTTTGCTATATTTTATCTTCTCCTCTGTTTCTTTCTGTTGCCTTTGTTTGTATTTGCTCTGTCACTGGCAGGCTGGGCAGTCCTTTTGGGTGTTTGCCTTCCCCTGTTTATTCTTTTTATTGCTGTGGTTGTAATTAATGTCATGCAGAAAAGGCGACCACATTCACTGCCTGAGAAGCTCCAAAACTGGGATTTCCTACCTGTCTGGATGCACTCCCTAGAGCCCTGGGACAATATGCTTATGTCTTCACTTGCTTTTTGTGGGAAACACTGCTGTGGCTTCTGCAAGTGTTGCAAAGTCAATGCTGAACAGGAGGGTGCCAAAGACAAGCAGCTAAAAACTATGGAAGTTTATGAAAACACCATGGCAATGGCTGATGAAGAAAGAGGTGGAAGAAGGGCACCAGCTGTAGCTTGTGTTGACAAAACAGGCACAAACAACACAGCCTTATAGTATTGGATCCATGCATGTTAGCAGAGATACAGCACAGGACACCCAGGCTCATCAAAACCACCTTGGACCTTGCACTGAGGACAAAATGAACATTTTGTTAGGTTTCTGAAGCCAGTGATACATCACTCATCAAGGAAGGGAGTCAAACAAGCTTGACAGAGTCCCCAGAAAATCTATGCTCAGTTGCAAAGCTAGTGACAGATATGGTCACAGAGGATCTGTGGCACCTTCCTCCAATGTCATTAGCAGCAAACAAAAGAAATCCTGATATAGTCCCATGTAGAGATGGACGAAAGAAGTGGCAATCAATTCAAATTTAAAAAAACCAAATAAATAATGCACTTGTTGAGATCAGCCTTTCTGACCTACTGACTCAGCAGAAATTACTTCATAATACCTAAGAAGCCCTTGAAATTAAAAAAAACGGGGGGGGGGGGCGCGAAGGAAAAAAGGGGAAAAAAGGAATCCTAATGTTTTCATTGGCCTGCCTGCAATGGTCAAAATGGAAAACAGTAGCTTTCCTAGAATAGACAAAATCTATTCTTTGTGTATGAAGGAAAATGAAATACTGGGACATCCTTCAGAAGCCCTTGGAGTCCTACTCTGGCATAAGCCCATTTGGAGCCCTCTCTGTCTCCTCTAACAGAGGGGACAGGAGCTATAATATTTTGTAATCTCAGGCTAAAGACCATTAGAGTAATTGCTGCTCCCTCTGCCTGCTGAATGTTAAGAACTGTGTATGGAGAGATCGGGTTGCTACCAAAGGTCTTGACTGACCGAGGATGTGATTTGTGGCCATTCTCTCTCTGGATGGTCCTCTTCAGTCCTGTTCACCTGTAATCCCACAGTTATGGACTGGTGCAGGAAGGAGGACAAGTGGCCATGGTAGGAGAGGAGAGAGCTGTGCCAGCCTGTGCTGATGCCAGGAGAGCTGTGTGCAGCTGTGGCTCCATTTGCCTGAGCCACAAAAGGAGTTTCCAGAGTAGCAGTGGAGAATGGCTTTAGACCTACAACAGAGGGAGCCTGCAGAGCAGATTGTGGCTAGCCCAGGGCATCTGGTAATGTTTACTGGAGAGAAAGGGGTTTTCATTCTCCTTTTGTGCTCTGAACCACCCTGCTTGTAAAGAATGTGAATTTTACTGACAACTGTATGTAGCAATCAAAATCCCAAATAAAATCCATAAGGAGTGTAGTCACTACAATGTCTTAGCAAATCCATGGGTAGTGCAATACTTGATAGGAAGCGGCTTGTGCTCAAATATTACCGTATTGATGTTTTAGTAAATGCTTGTGAGGCTGCTCTGAATCATGGGCTGACAGAAGGCATAATTTCAGAGTCAGAAGAAGAGCATTTCAAAGATGCACTCAATACTTCTGCTGGTTCTCAACAGCTTAGATATTACTGAGTATGAGACAATATCCAAAGTCCAATCGCTGATATTCAAAAAAAATTAGGTGGCTGAGTGAAAAACAAGTGTCATTTAAAGCCCATTTAAGTGGCTGAATTTTAAATTAAATGTGTAATGAAAATGCTGAGAAGACCCTTAGTGTAACAAAGCTACTCAGTGCTGCTAGAACACAATTACTTCTGAATAGTTGTTTTCTGCAGAACTTGGAATTCAGTAGGTTAAATTCAGCAATCAATTAAATACATACATTTTAGAAGTGAAAATTTTTTTCCTTTACCTTTTAAGCTAACATTAAAACTGGCAAACTGTGTGTCTGCAAATTGCATTCAAACTGAGATTCTAACAGTTTCTGTAATTGTGAGCCAGTGACAAAATACTTAGAATCAGAGTGAATTCCAAAAACATCTAGTTTTGGTATAGTTCTGCTCTTTTGGTGTGTAGTACCAAACAGCAGAATTATGTCAAATGCTTTTTTAAAGTTATTTTCCTTATGCTTCATATGGTTGAAACATAATTTTGTCAGCATCTCATTTTTAAAGTGGAATTTTTTATATTTTCAGTAATTCTTTTATTCCTACAATTCTGGATACTTTTTGAATCTGTTTCTTTAAATACCAATGTGTATTTCCCACGCCCTGCTTCTTTGGGAAAATATGAGAAAACTATCCAGAATTGTTTTCAAGTTATCTTATGTTTCCATTGACCACCCATTGAAAGAGGAAACATTTTAGTCTACTATTACTCATTTCTTAAACAACATGCACCTTATTTTGCTTCTTGAAATAAATCCTTCAAGAAGAGTGATAATAACTGTGGGAAAGCAATTCTTCCAAATGAATCAGGGTAATAATTGTCAGGCATATCAGTACTTTATGGTTCCTTTTTGTAACCTCGCCCCTATGATCTCCTCTCCATCCTCCAGGTCATACCATGCCATTGTGTTAAATAGATTCCAACAAATATTTCTGTTTAATACAGCATGATATGTCATGGTACACTCACCCCCACACTCTTACTAGAAGATATTTACACTTTATTTATAATTGTTTGGGTGTACAGAATTTTTCATAACTTATAGAGAAAAAGGCTCGTGATTGTGTTATATATTACATATTTGAAAGCTATGCAATGTTTATCTATAAAAATGTAAAAAGGAACTACTGTATATTTTGTAATATAACTTTTCAATTGTTTGTAACTGTGTATACTGTGTATTATGGAGACTGTTGGCTCCATCAATAGGTTACTTAAAGATTGTTAGTAATGCAGAGACAGATTTCTTAAAGGCAAAAAACAACTATAGACTTTAATAATATGGCTTAATGCGCAAGGATATTAAACACTATGTTTCTAAAAGATTTGAATTTTCTGTAATGAGAAATTTTGAAAATACGATGTTTCTAAAATACTTTTTTAAACTCTTAACACTTTATCTTTTAACTGTTTCAAGGACAGTATATGTATTTATATTTTGTCATGAATGTTTATCTTGTCTGTCCTCATGCATTGAATGCAAAAATAAAGAGAAATTTAAAAATATATTTTCATAGTATCTATCTATCTATCGTGGAATTTTGCAGAAAAATAACTATTCAGACAAGTTCTAGTCTGAGCTGATGCAATGTGCAAGAAATTAGAAGGGTTTTTTTTTAGCACTGAACACTAAAGAAAAGCACCTGTGTGTCCAATATTTTCATATGAATGATAGATTTTCATATATAGAAAAATAAAAATAATTTCTTAGTGCAGCTGTGTGGGTCAAGACAATTTCTGGAGGAGTGCTACAGACTGTTTCTAGTGAAGGCAAGCATGTAGGAGCAAAGCCAATGCTATTGTGGCTATAGGATGCATGACGAGGCACCACAAATGATCTGTGTCACTACCAGGCTCAGATTCTTCCTGCATTCTCTGGCAAACAGAGTGTCTCCACAAAGCTCCTTATACCCTGTAACCTGAGCGATGTCTGCCTTATAAATGGCAAAAATATTCATCTTACTCTTTTTTTTTTTAATCGCACATGACCTATGGAGCTTACAATTAGTCAGACAGAGAGAAATAAAGAGTGCTCTTTAAATGTGTTAAAGAGTATTGAAAAGGTTATTAGACTTCCTAATTATGAGCTCAGTAGGAGCTGAGGAATCAGCCCCAAAAGTACCTCTCATTCCCAATTACACCATGTTTTATTGAAATGAAGATAGCAGAAGTATTTCTTGTAACACTGATATTTATTCACTAAATTGTAAACTGGCTTCTTCTGAAAGTGCAGTAAACACCCTAAGCCCATGGTTTAAAACTTAGTGCTTCTTACACCCGTGCAAAAATACTGTAATTTATCACCTTCCATGACTTACTGTCTGTTGGGAATCAAAGCACACCCAGGACACAGGCACATGTTGTGCCACCCACCTTTCTGTTTCCAAATTGCCTGGGACAAAGTCCAGCAAAGCCTGTCACTATTTAACCAATACCAGTTAAGCCATGGAGCTCTGGACTCATCAGAAGCTTTCAAAATGTGCAAACAATGCTTCAGCTCGTTGCCTGTTCTCTGCTCTTTTCCCCTCTGCTTGCAGCTTAACCATGTTGTCCACAGTTCCTTTTGGTGCTCCTGTGCTTTTTCAGTCTCTGCTGAAGTGCCACATTTGCTTCCCCCAGTTTCAAACTCGTTATAACCCTGCACTGAGCTGTACCAGATGTACCACTGTACAGTGTTCTGGTTAGTTTGAAATGCTACTTGAATGCTCCACCATCTCTTCCTTCATCTCACCATGTGGGGGTGGGCACCCAGCCAGGCCCTTTGCACAGCCACTCGCTGAGCCATTGAGAAAGGTTATTCTCTGATTTACAGCAAATTATTTGGGGGTGCAGGTTGGTGTGCTACCACTGGCAGCAGCTGAACCAACACACAATCAACAGCACACATCTTTTAAAAATAAATAATGAGCAGTGTGAAGCAAAAATCCACTGTTTCAAGAACTGCATAAGCAAGGATACCACACAAGTACCAGGGAATGCCAGGCCATGCTTGTTGCATCATCTCAGTAGGCTGTGCTTCCATGCAGGCACTTTATCTGCATTCAAAAGTTTTTCACTATCTAATGGCCGCTCCTGGTGTTGCCACATTCCAGAGGCATGACAATGGATGTGTAAACCCTCTCATGATATTTTTACAGAATATTCTTTAGATCTTACTCCCTTTATGACAATTCTACAAAGAAAACATGTGATCCTTATGAGAGAATGGAGTGCTCGCTTTACATGTTGGATTAGCAATCACACTGATTTAATGGAGTTGTCTCTAAGCAGGTTTCCCCTAATAACTAGGATCTGAGTATTTCAAGAAGATATCAAGAGAAGCAGAGCAAAGGCTAGAATTACACTGTCACAAGCATTGTATCTTACTCAGCACCTGATGAAATTCCCTAATTGCCATTTACACTTTTGGTGTATTAATCTTTTTATATGGCTCAATGTCTAAGGACACATTACCATGACATAAACAATCAGGGTAATTACAGGAGCAGATATTTTGCAACCAACATCACAGCTGATAGACTGGGGTTTTTTTTACACAATGCAGAATGCATAAATTATAGGACATGCAAACAATTTGTGGATCAAATGCTGCCCTTTGTGAGGCAATACATGGCCATAATTGACATTAGGAAAATTGGTGCTCATGTGAGTGAGGAGAAAATTAAGCCCTATTTTAACTGACTAATGCAATGTCCTCAGGCACTGTATCTCAAATGGTTGCCAGCTTGAAGGCTGGCTCTGGTGTTGCTGCATAGTAAAAACAAATGATATTGACTCTTGTTTCTTGCTTCCTGCTGTTATACCATCCGAAAAGATGTTCTTAAAGATACTTATCAGTGCAATTTCCCTGTCTTCCTCAGAGACTGTGCTAGAACAGTTTCAAACACTCTCCAGCAGAGTGGGATGCATATGGCTGCTCCTGCCCACAAGGTGCAGAGCATCCTTTGACCTGTGCTTGAGGACAGGTGTGGCACAAGGAGTGTTTCTGAAGAAAATGGCAGCACAATGGCTCAAATCTCTCGCTGGTATGTTGGAAGTGGAAAGAAGCTGTACATCCTGGGGAAATCTAATTAGCCTGGTTGCTGCTTTTAGCCAGGTTGGGCATGTCCTTACTGCCCTCAGAGCTGACATCTCTGTCCATGAGCAGGGAAAAGAAATCCCAAGCAGCTCATTGTGTCTCAGGTGGGACCCCATCTCTGCCCTCAGTCGTTTGTGCCTGTGACAGCTCTTCTTCCTTCCCCTCAAACATAGCAACGCTGCTAAACCAAGGAATCCCCATGCTGATGTTCACCCAGCTTGGGAAAAGGGGGACAGGGAAAGATGTTTTGTTTTGTTTCCTCCCTCCATCACATTGCAAGCTTGGATTGCTGAGGATTGAGGAATCAGACAGAGCAGGAGTGGGGCTGGAGGAACAGAGCTCCAAAACAGGCCAGGACTTCCAGGAGTGGGATGAGGTGGAATTGATACCAGGGCTGGTGGCTGGCTGGACCTGATGGTTAAATGACTGCACGTACATGGCAGCAGGCAGAGAGCACTTTGCATTCATCAGCAGCAATTTCAACACTACCTTGAAACACAGGGAAACGAATGAGTTTTACTTCCCTTGGAGAAAAACAAAATGGCAGGTGAGCCAAGCAAGGCATCCTAAGCTCAGATGCATGGAGTTGGCAGTCCTCTAAGAACCACATGGTTATGGATGTGATGGAGCAGCTCCTGTCCACCCCTCCCAGTCAGCCATGGATTCACAGTCTCAACAAAGCCCTAAATAAGATGGGCTCAAAGCATTCTCTGGGGTATTGTGAGAAAGCAGCTCAGTGTTCAGGGGCACTCCATCCCAGGGGGTGCTTCTTGGACACTGCCAGGGGAGGGATGGAGGAGACCTCCCTCCCTCTGCAGGGCAGCAGCCAGGCCACCTCACCTTGGGTATGCACACACATGGTGTGTTGTGTGCAAGAGCTTCAGGTGGGTACACTTGGGACAGATGTCTGCAGCTGGAAGAATGACCCATGAGGGAAAGTAACCAGACTACAACCAGTGGCTATAAAACTGAAATATTACAGCTAGGAAAGCAACACTGTTGAAACTAGCAACTGAAAAAGAGTTTGAGAGATTAATTTGTGGATCATTCAAGGTCATCATTAGTCCCTTCAGGAGAATGACAGGTCTGGTTCTTGGTGAATTTGGAGATTCTGATTAAGTGGTCTTCTACTGCTGCAATGAACTGTCCTGTGATGGATACAAATATTGCCTGAGAGCACCACAAAGAGTCTTTGTCTGTTAGTAAAACTAACTTCTTACCAAGTCATATTCAGCTGCCCCCTTGGATGTGACTCAGAGGGATAATACCTGAGAGGCAACTTGTAAAGCTTTTAAGACATCTTGACCACATGTAAGAGGTGATTTGAATAAATTACACCGAGCCACAGCTTAGTGTAAAACTTTTGGCCTTTCTTACACCATGTACAGCAGTACCTTGCCAGGGCAGGTTTGTCACACCATACTGGCAGGAATGTTTGAAACTACGTTTACTCAGCCTTTGTCACTTTTAATTAAAACCCAGCTTCAGGACACCTCATTGGGTAACTTTTGAGCAAGAGTAACTAATGAGATTTTTGGTCAATGAAAATGTTTCCACAGAGACACTATAGATGTCATTACAGAAGGTGTTTTGGGGGTCAAAATCTCAAGCTGGTAGGAGCTGGAAGGGCCACTCAGCCAGAGCATCCACAGAGACAAAACAAAACCCTTGGGTGCATTAGGGTGTTTGTAGGGCAGTGAAGACTCGAAAGATGCAGCAGGATACAGTAGCCAGGTCTGCTTTTCTGGGGTTGTCCCCATACTCACCCCATCAATGTGGTGGAGCTGTTGGGTTGTGGCTCTTGGGGTTTGGACACTGAGGCTTGGGGCTGGCTCAGACACAGGGCAGAATGTAGACAGAGATCAGTGGAGTCTCCTCCCTCTTTTGTTCAGTCATGGATCTAAGCCAAAATGCCAAATACGTGAGTTTTACAAAATACTCTGTTCCTCACTAGATGGTGAACACTTATTGTTTTCACATCAAATTTAGCATTTAAAAGACTTAGCAACCTTTTAAAAACAACAAGGGAGACTGGATGGCATAATTCTTGTAGTGTACATAGAGCATTTTCAATGAAGCAAACTCTGGTTAATGGAGAATATCACAGAGCTGAGAATGGATTTCACATGTGACCAGTAGAAAAGGCCATTCCAGCACCATCTGTTGACACATCCTGGCAATTCTCCTAGTTGCAAATCCCATAGGAATTAAAAATTTCATCACCTGGGCCAGGTGCCTTGCTCGCCTCAGGAGGAGCATTGACCTCAGCCTCTGTAGGACACAATTTTCAAAGCCTGCCTATGCCTGAATGTGCATGCTGTATGATGGGCAGTTCTTAGTCTTAGGCCTGCAAATGACTAGTAGGACACCTGGTGCTGGCTAAGATATCACAAGCAGTCAAAATTGTTGTTTATTTTTAAATAATCACATGCATTTCCATGCATGGAAATAAGAAAACTAAATAGAAATGAAAAATGATGAAGTAGTTCCCAAAATGTTACTTTATATCTATTGGATTACAAACAAATGCCATTCAAGATGGGCTGAAAAAACTTTTCACCCACTAAAAGTTTCAAGCAGCTTTTCAGCTCAAAAAAGGATGAGAAAAATTGCTCTAGAAAAATCAAGTATCTGAAATAGCTAATCAAGGGTCCTGGGGCACAGCTGGGGAGGCTTAAAAGCAAAAAAAAAGGCAAAATAAAGGGATTGAAAACAGCTGAAAAGTGATGGAAGAAAAACAACTCTTGCTAGGGGCAGTCAGATTTAGGCTTGCTGGTATGCATCAGGAGCAGCTTTGTACTTATGTGCCTGAAGTTTTCTCATGGTGGGCAGGGTTGCTCCTGGACACACATAGTCTAAAACTGTGGCTGTTTAATAAGCAGGTAAGTGTTCAAATTTTTTTTATACTTTGGCACCTGTTACTTTGTTGAATCCACAATATTATAACAGGAAGGAAAAGGGTTTCTATTCAGAGTACTTTCTTGAACCAGAGGAGATGTGTGGGAAGGACTTTTTTTCTTGGACATGCCAGCATGTGAAGGATGTACTCATTGAGGATCTTTTTGTTGATTTTTATTGCAGTAGTGTTATTCTTCCTTTTTTTCTTCCCCAGTTATGAATTAACTTGTGTGGAGGTTTCAAATGCAGTCACAACTTGCTCTGTTGGCTGTGTGGTGGGTTTGATGGGAAAATACAAGTTTATTATTTATTATGTCTGTAGGAGAGAAAAGTCTAGTCTTTCTGTAAAAATATCCAATTTCTAACAGAAACTGTCCTGCTGGATTTGTACAATATTTCATCTCAAGTCAAAGGAACAATCTAATTCTTCACTTTCTTTTGTTGGTGGCACACAAATCCTGAGGATACTGTTATGTGTGCTTCTAGCAAACAGAGGTCTTGGAGGAAGGATGCTGAGAGAATGATTCTATGAATTGAATGGAGGTAATATAAATTTGTGTTGTGATGTAGACTATGCACCTCATGAATTTATGCCACCTGTGCCAGTAAATGTATATTGGGGTGGACTACCTTTCAGTGGTTGAGATATATGGGGGGGCTGGTGGCACAAAAACTATGGCAAAAATATGGAAAATTTACAGGGTGCAAGCAGCAGACCCCAGTCCAGCCATATCCTGGACCAGTTAAGGATGTTGAAAGTCTAAGATTGGTGATGTTAAGTGGCAATCTAACATGGCTTGTGAACTCAAGCTGGGTTCAAGAACTGTTACAGTCTGGACTTCACCCATTACTCTTGGCTGAAACGGGACCATACTCACTAAAGAGTAGAGGTCAGCTTTCTGATAGCATCTGGGACAGTCTGTACAAGGATGAATCTTTCTTGGACTACTTTATCTTCTGCTACACATAAGTTTCCAGGAGACTATGCTAAGCTCTTATGATCTGTAATAAACAAAGTCACTGTAATTATGGGAGAAATGCAATCAAGACCAAGAGAACTGCTCTTCTCTTTCTGTATAGAAGAGTGATGGCTACTGTAAAAGGCTCCAGAATACTCTCAGGACTCCAGTCACTGTGGGGTTTGGGGTTTTTTTTGTCTGTCCTTTTGTTTTTCCATTGCTTTCATTTATTTATTATTCACAGTCAAACAAAAATTGCTTTCTTTTACAGCTACCCTCAATTTAAAGTACAAAACTCTGGTTTTGTTTGTTGTGATGGTTTTGGCTGAGGTAATTTTCTTTATAGTAGCTGGTATGGGGTCATGTTTTAGATTTTTGCAGAAAACAGTGTTGACAATATGATAATGTTTGCATTATTGCCAAGCAGTGCCTACACAGTGCAAAAGCCTTTTCTGCCCCTCACCCCATCCCACCAGTGAGGAACCTGGGAGTGCACAATGAGTTGAGAGGTGATGCAGCTGGGACAGCTGACCCCAGCTAACCCAAGGGAGTGTCCATCATACTGAGCACATAGAGCTGGGGAAAGAAGGAAAGGGAGACATTTGGAGTGATGATGTTTGTCTTTCTGAGTCACTGTTGTTCATGATGGAGATCTGTTGTCCTGGGGGCATCTAAGCTCCTCCCTGCCCATGGGAGCATTGAAAGCACTCCTTGTTTTGCTTTGTCTGTATGCAGGGCTTTTGCTTTACCTGTTAAACTGTCTTTATCTCAATACACAAATATCTTCCCTTTTTTCCTTCCAGTTTCCCCCTTCTATCCTGGAGGAGTGCATGTGAATGAGTAGCTTAGTCACCTGCTGAGGTTAAACCATGTCATGTGTCAAGGAGATCAAGGGTGAGATGAATATCTAAGATAGTTTAGATCAATTATTCTTTAGTGGAGTAGCATTAATATTGTGTATCTTCAAAAACTGCATCTTGAACTTCTTGCTCCTAGGCATGTATTTGTTAACACTAGTGTAACCATTTAAATGTTTCAAAGAAAACACTTTAATTGGAGTAAGTGAAAGATTCAATTGCAGGTATCTTATATATTTGCAGAAGGGGGTCTTTATGAAACCCAGATCCTCGCTCCTTCAAATAGTTCTGGAATTATATGAGGCAGGTACACAAAGCACAGGGTAGATATCTAAATTTCTGCTTTCATCTGCAAGTGGTGGTGGGGTCAGTGGGTGCCTGTGGAATTCAAATGTTATGGTTTTTATAGGCAGACTTATGGCCATAAAAATTATTTACTGCATCATAAAAGAATCTAAATATTCCTGGAATAATAGCATGAGGGCACAAGGTAGTTAGGCAGGGGAGGAGGCAGAGGTTTGCAAGATAGTTTAGTTCTTTCTTTCTTATTTTCTTTCCTTCAAATTGAATTATCACATGGGGTAGCAAAGCTTTCTCAGAACAGTGCATAGGTATTTTTTAAACTGAAATGCTGAACAAGGTGGTTTCTATCTCTCATATCAGCAACAGAATGTAACCAACTGTCATGCATGATCCCCCTGCTAGGCTGATAGTATCCAAGTGCCAAGGACATCCTGTGCACTGGCACCAGATTTTTGAGATATGAAGATGAAGCTTTTTATCTCCTTTTAATACTGTAAAGGCACAGAGGGTATGTTTGCAGAGCACACTAATGCTGTGTCACACAGGACAGAAGAATTTGCCCTAGGAGATACTGAAGAACAGGCTGGGCAGCAATGCTGCTGCCTGACAGCCTCTGGCTCCTGGCACCAAGGGCTCATATGTGCACTTGCCGTGGTTATCTCTGCATGGCTGTCACTCCTCTGGTAGGGTTTGGCCTCTGTAAGGATATGCTTTTAATCAGTGTAGATAAACACTTTTAATCCTCTTAATTTAAATTGGTTATCTGAAGAATATGGCAATTACTCTAGGCCTTGGAATATTTGAATTCATGTCTCTAACCTATGGCAGCTTTTCAGGTAAAAAAAGAAACTCTTAAATATTGACCTACTAGTGCTTCTGCAGGCTGCTGGTGACATTATAAAAACTTATTGATTGGGGTCAGACACAGCTGAGCAGTAAAGACTTAAAAAGATCTAGAGGAGAAATTTCTGATCACAGAATGGGTAAAGTTGGAAGAGACCAGAGTTGGTTGGTTATCTGGTCCAACCTCCCTGCTCAGGCAGGATTACCCTAGAGCACATGGCACAGGATTGTATCTAGACAGTTCTTGAATATTTCCAGTGACAGAGACTCCAAGACCTCTCTGGATAACCTGTTCCAGTGCTCTGTCACTCACACAGTAGAGATTTTCCTCATGTTCAAGTGGAACTTCCTGGGCATAAGTTTCTGTCCACTGCCTCTTGTCCTGCTGCTTGGCACCCCTGAGTGGAGCCTGACTTCATCCTCCTGCCACCCTTCCTTCAGGTACTGACAGACATTGATGAGCTCCCCTCTCATTTGTGTCTTCTCGAGGCTGAACAGGCCCAGCTCCCTCAGCCTGTCCTCCTAACAGAGATGCTCCAGTCCCTTCAGCATCTTTGTCACCCTCCTCTGGCCCTGTTCCAGGAGCTCCATGTCTCTGTTGTACTGAGGAGCCCAGAACTCCAGATCAACTTCACCAGGGCTGAGTAGAGGGGCAGGATCACCTCCCTCAACCTGCTGTCAGAGCTCTCCCTAACACACCCCAGGCTACCACTGGCCCTCTTGGCCACAAGGACACTGCTGGCTCATGGACACTTGGTGCCCACCAGGCACCAGGTCCTTCTCTATAGAGCTGCTTTGCAGCAGGTCAGCCCCCAGCCTGTGATGGTGCCTGGGGTTATTCTTCCCCAGGTGCAGGATCCTGTATTTGTCTTTGTTGAATTTTAGATGGTTCTTCTCTGCTCATCTCTCCATCCTGTTGAGGTGAGAGAGAGCATCAAAAGCCTTGCTGAAGCAGAAAACATCCATTGCTTTCCCCTCATCCATCCACGTAGTTGTTTCATCATAGGACAGAAGCAGGTTAGCCAAGCATGATTTATTTTTAGTGAGTCCATCCTGATGATCCCTGATCACCTTTGTGTCATCCATGTGGATAGAGATGGCCTCCAGAATGAGGTGCTCCATCATTTCTCCAGGGACTGAGGTTCCCTGGGTTTTCCTCCTTGCCACATTTGAAGATTGGGGTGACATTTGCTTTCTTGCAGTCCTCAGACAGCTCTCCTCTTCTCCATGACCTTTCAAAGATGATGACAGGAGGCCTTGCTATGGTGTCTGCCAGCTCTCCCAGCACTCGTGGATGCATCCAGTCAGGGCCCATGGACTTGTAGATGTCAAGTTTACCTAGGTGTTCTCTAATCTAATTCTCCTTGACCAAAGGAAAATGTTCTTTCCATCACTCCCTTACCTTGGTCTCCTGGGTCAGAGATTCCTGAGGGCTAGTCTTGTCATTGAAGGCTGATGCAAAGATGATGTTTGGTGACTCTGCCTTCTCTGCATCTTCCCTTACCGGAGTCCCCCTCCATTTAGTGACAGGCCCACATTATCCCTTGTTTTCCTTTCATTATTGATGTATTTGAAGAAGCTTTTCTTGTCCTTGCCATCCTAGGCCAGATTTAATATCAGATGGGCCTTGACCTTCTTGGTCTCAGTCCGATGTACTCTGAAAAATATCCCTATATGCATTCAGAGTGGCCCAACCTGCTTCCATCTCAAGTGTGTTTCCTGCACTTGAGTAAGGACAGGAATTCTTTAAACATCCACACAGATCCCTTCACACCTTTGCCTGACTTCTTGCTCATTGAGAGGCACTGTTCTTGAAACTGGAGGAAGTGATCCTTGGCTGTTAATCATCTCTCTTGAACCCCTTTTTCCTACAGTGCCCGTTTCCACGGGATTCTTCCAAAAACATCCCTGAAGAGGCTAAAGTTAGCTCTCCTGAATCCCATAGTTGCAATCTTGTTTCCTCCTTGCCTGGTACTGCACCCCAAAGCTCATGGTCACTGCAGCCAAGGCTGCCCCCAGCCTTCACATCTCCAACCTTGGAGGCCTTTCCTGTTTGTTAGCATGAGGTTGAGAAGCACATTATTCCTTGTGGGAGCTCCACTACCTGTGTCAGGAAGCTGTTATCAGTGCTTTCCAGGAAACTCCTGGATGGAGGTTTGTGCTTCACTCTGTTGCTTCTGCAGCTGATGTCAGTGGAGTTAAACTCACTCACAGGAGTTAGTGCCTGTGATTTTGAGACTACTTACAGCTGCCATTAGAAGGCCTCACCCACCTCTTTGTCCCGATCAGGTTGCCTGATCCTCTGAGACTTCTAATATTTGTTTAATGAACCAGCCTAGAGTTTTCTACATTAGAATAGGTGTATCTGGGTTTCCCCTACTGGTGTTGTAACCAACTGAACTGCAAAGGTTAACTTGTTTTCTGGGACTAGTGTATTGTGTTTAACTCAAAAATTAAATTGGAAAGGCTATCCATGTGCAACTGGAGCTGGCTTGGAAGAGCAATGTAGGACTGATGAGAGATAGGAGCCTCTAAAACTTGTCACCTGGGCAGGACAGAAGACACAGCAGATATGGGACAAGGAAGCGGGGACAGTGTTATTGCTACTGCTATCTCTGCAGGGCAGAAGGGAAAAACTACAATTTGGTCTCCATGGAACATGAGTGGAGACACTAATTTCTCATTGCAGTTAGGCAGTACTGGTGTTTTTTTGGAAAGACTGTCTTGTGTTCTACAAACACAGGCTGAGCACACTTCTCTCAAGAAAGCAAGGCTTCAAAACAGCTCTGACCATGCTGGGGCAGCTGGAAGGCTCACACTGGTAAAACAGGTGAGATTGGAAGGACTAATCTCAGCCCTTGCTTGGGGGTGGAATGGAGCCTCATGGCCTGTAAGAGAGGGAGACAGTCTTGGTTCATCTCCACAACTAAACTGAACAAGGTCTGGAGGATATGCTTGGGTACTGGGTTGCGACTATCTCAGCTATTTGGGGGTGTGCTGCTTGACGTAGCTCAGGCTCATTTGAGACTAATCCTCCTAGACAATGTCTGGGCACCATTTGATCACTTTATGGACCAAGACTGGACCAAGAAGCAACAGATGAGAGAAATGGGCTCACAGAAAAAGTTTAACTCAACACAACCAGACAGCAGAGCCTGGCCTTGGTTAGTCTATCATTACAAGTCTATCCAGGGAGATTTGCTTATAACTTGCACTATTACTGGCAGTGTATATCAATTTCTCAGCACATGCTGTAATAGATAGATGATGCCAAACAGTTATCTCAGTTCCTGCCTTGGCAGACTATCAAAAAAGGATGCTAGGTTTGCTAATGGACTTGTGCTTTTTCCTGCTCACCTGGCATAACTGATAAGAGCAAACAGCAATGTTAAGCATTAAGAGCTATCTATCTAGACAGTTCATGAGTGACTAAGGAGAGGTGGTTGTAGACAAACAAAAGAAACAACAGAAATCAGAAAATGCAAACTGTGGGGGGAAGCAAGGTCAAGGAATACGTTAACAGAAAGATCCCTGAACAGTTACAAACAAAGCTGTTGCAGCCAGTTTTCTTTTCAGGGGGTATTTAGATGCCCAAAGGTGGACGGGTATCTGATAGTGCTTGTCAAATAACCCAAGTCCCTTAAGTCAACAGGCACTCAGCACTGTTGGTACAATTTCAGTTTGGAACATCGGTGCCTCAGAATGATCTGCTGATCATTCTGGCAATCTGCATATCTGCTGCAGGGGATTTGGCTTCCGGTTGGTTGTGGTTTTTTTTTAATTTTTTTAAATTTTTTTTCTTGCTTACTGTAACTGTTACATAATTACATTCTGCAATAATGCAAGTATCTTTTCCTTTCCATTTGTGTTATTAAGTTTCTGCTTATCTGGTCTGATTTTCTAATTAGCTATAGACTCAGTGTTACTTTCCTTATTGAAAATATAATGAAGTCTCCTGGCATAGGAATTAGGTATTTAGATAAATAAAGAAGCTTGATGCACTTCCAACACACCTGTATTCCAGATGCTGCAGTTTTTTTATTTACAGTTTTCTGTTGATTATTCAGTAATTGTTCCTTTAATTGTTCCAGGGAACAATTAAAGAATACACCAAGAAAATAACAATACTTCTTACGCTGTCTTCTACATCTTAGAAGACAGCATAAGAAGTTGCTCCGTGCTCAGATTCCCTTTGACATTCTTTAGTTTTCTTCTCCTTGGACTTTTTCTTAAAAAAAATCCAGCCTTTTATTTTTCTTTTCCTACATCCCAGTCTTTTAGTAGAGTTCACATATTTATGTGAGGAAGGAGAGAGTGTATGAGTGGAATTCCTCTGCCAAAACTTATTCAACTTGTTTCATGCCTTTGTGCTATCCTTCATTCAGGATAAGGGTCAACAGCCAGTGTTAAATGTCACAGTCCACTAGTCAGTGGAGGCAGCTTACACAGAGAAGAATCTGCTATAAATCAATTCTCTTCACAGATAATCCATGTTTCCCATGTGGTTTTTAAACATCATCTATGCTCTTCCAGTAGCTCAGATGGGAATACAAAAATACCAGGAAGGGGTATGTATATAATATATAATCAGTATACCAGGAGTAATTCACAGGTGTCCCCTCTATCACTAAGTAACATTGATATTGCAAGGTGTTAATACAGAACTTTTAAGTCTGTCCTCATGCTTATTTATTTGGATGCAAAGCTCTTCACTGTATGTTCTGGGAAGCAACACCGTGAGCCAGTGGTCACCCCCATATGGATGCCCTCCACATTTGGTGCTGTCCTGCTACTACCCTACTGAGCAATTCAGAGCTCAACAAACTTTTCAGCATAGATGGAAATCTTTCATAACTGGTCTGAATTGTTTCCTTCATAAAGCTGTAGTTAGTAACTACTCAGAACTGCTGAACATTGACTTCTTTTTCTTAGCTTATCTCCACCTATCTGATTCTCCCTTCTTCCCACAGCACTTGAGACATTGCACATAGCAATGTCTCTCCCCTGTCACTTTCTGTAACACACAAATCCATTTACTTGGTGTAAACTGTATTCATTTTGGATAACTTGGCACCTATTTTGTAAATAGCCCTTCTGAAATTCTTTCTTGACCATAGTTTATTTGCTAGAGATGATTCTGAGCAGAACAAAGGGAGAAAAAAAATGGTCACCATTTACACTGCCTTATGCATGACCTTCGTTGTTCTGATGGCTGGACTTCTATCAAATGTGTATAAACAAACTATATACAGCAGTTCAGCTCTACAACTTGATTTATTATTTCCTTATTCCCATCCTGAACACTCAACATGGGCTGCAGAAACTATAAAGTTCACTGATCATGTTTCAATTTATGAAAAATAATTCTTGATGCAGCAACTCTTTTTCCCTTCTCTCCCTGCTTTCCTTGTGGATGTAGCAGAACCGTGTAGCTGCTTTGCATAAATAACCATTCTTCTCACTGGGAATTGGTTGATTCTCTAGGTTGTCAATAGCCAACAGGATCTTATAAGGAGGATCTTATAAGATTTGAAGGACAATAATGTAACTGATATTATTCTAGCCTTCAGGATTGCCAGTTTATTGTGAAGAGCTGCTTATCTTAAAATACTTTGGTACAACTTCTGATGTAATAGGTAACAATAAACAAAGATGGAACTATTAACTGCTGGCATCATGAAATATATTGCAGCTTCAGCAATTGCCTTCTAAAATATAGATGTTGAATTGTGTTTCTGGCAGAACTCTTCAAATTATTTAATTACTAGAGTTCAGAACATGGGCTTTGGTGAGGAAAACAGAGTGAGCGGGAGTGCTAACACTTAACTCTGACCTGTATTTACACAATCTAAACCACTGCTGCTTGGAGAACTCCCAGATTGCAACACATGGGCTGCAATCACACCACCACTGACAAACTCCCATGGGATTAGTATTTCACCAGGGGCTTCAGTTTTGCTACATGTGACATTTGTAGCAAAATACACCTTTAATGTGTAGCTAACTATAAGCAGGATTTATCTTATGCACACCCAAACAGTATTTTGTGAACATCTAACTGTGCATGCCATTTGGTACCTAACCTAACGCTGTGCCTATGTTGTGACATTTGTCTGCTTGTCTTCAAAGGCTACACTTGACTTCCTGCAATGCTTCTGGGTTTACCATCTAAACCTGCCCCAGTTTTAATACAGATCCACAGTCTTCTTTTATTAGGTGACAAAAATAGTTGAGAGGACTCTGGAAATACCCATATCTTTGTGTTAAGGAATTTGATATAATTGAATTTAGCTGCATGAGTTTTTGCAACTCAAAACACTCAAAAATAATGGGGACCTGGGACCATTTGCAATGGATATCAAATATGCATAATCTAACCCCAGTGAGTACAACAGTTTAGTATGTAAAATTCAAGGTTCTCTCTAACACATTAAAATACCTACCTATACATAGAAAGAACAACATATGTATCTACAACTGTACTAAGAACAAAATGTATTCTTTGCACAGTTCTTGATCAAATAAAGGAAAAAATTGGTAATGTGACAGACAATTTATTTTCTCAGTAGAGGGGGAGGAGCTTCAACATCTTCATTTTTATCCCATGACTTATCAAGGGAGCTGCTGCCTCAAAGCATCAACTCTTCTCTCAACACTTTTGAGTTTTCAGTTTTCTGCAAGTGAAACATGCCTTGATGATATGCATGTATAGACATTTATACATAAATATAAAAATCTCTCTTTAAGGTCAGAGCATTTTTTTCCTGTTAAATCATTCCTTTCTTACTGAAACCTCCTACACCTTGCTCTGTTGCTTTAAAAACAAAACAAAATACTCCAGGCTTGCTCTGTGAGAAGACTGTATTCCTCAAAGAAGTGAAAGCTGATTGTCTCACTTGAAGCTAAGAAAACAGACACGTAAATAATGATCTTGAGAAATTACAACAGAAAGATAGCATTTCATCCAAGAGGTGCCTTAAAAGAAATTCCTCCACATACAGGCTGAATTAAAAAAATATTTTTATTTACAAGAGTAAATAATGTAGTGCAAGGCAAGTGGATTTAACCCTCAATAATGCATAGATTGATGCAATTTGTAGTCTGTGATCTACATCATTGTGCAGAGGTGACTGCACACCTGCTGTAACAATTAGACCCTTCCTACAGCCACTTTACAGACCGCTTTAAATCAGATGGAAGGTATTTGCACTCCATACATGTTATCCATATGTCCCATTCAACATTTATCAAATAAACTGTCATTTAAATATGTGTCTTTTAGAGTCACTATAGAACATGAAATAAATCCTTGCCAGTATTATCTACAGAAGAATACAAAAATAATTTTTTATTTACTTTGTGTTACCTGATCACACTTAAATATTCTTTTATCTATTCATTGGGGACCTCCTTTCTCTAATCGGTGTCTCTTGGCAGGAAGACAAACATTTTGTCGTGTCCACCAGGAAATATGGATGCTTGTAAAACTTTGACTAAAACTTAGCAATCGTAACTAATATGTTATGACCATATTGCAAATATTCCTGGTGTGTTTTCTTTCAAAACAAAACACCTTTCACATTGAAAAATCAGCATGGAATATAAAATGCTAAAAATCTCATTGTTACCATTGCATGTAATGAAGTCCTGACTGGTTTCCATGGAACTTGGAAAGTACTGGTGACTGGGTTTTGCTTTTATGTAATTTCCATTATTCAGACTTGGAAAACTTTGCTAATTTCACCAATAAATAAGCTCAAATGCAGTAAAAGCAATTTAATAAGAGATTAGACATGTAAGTAAAACTTCATTAAAACCTGTGGGATGTTTGCTTATTTTTCAATTAGGCAAAGACTTTGCAGGTTTCCTTCCAGGTCCTTCCATAACATACAGTACAGTCGTGTGTTGGGTATACTGAGATAATCTGCATCATCTGCTTGGAGTTAAATAAATTATAGGGATGGTTTTCCTCTACATTGGAGAAGTTAGATCAGTGAACTTCCCTACATCTTCAGCTGTTGGACTGCATTATTAATGCCATGTACAGGGTTGGTTGCCAGTTCTTAGACTCATAGTTGTTCATATCCTGTCTTCCCAATGAACGTCAACCTTAAGAAAACTACACTTCAACTGGTGACAAGAGGACTCTGAGGGTTTGACTCCTGCTGTGATAAATCATTTGAAAGAGTAGGGTCCTCTTGTGGTACTGCTCTGGTAGCATCCTCGCTGTCATTCCCTAAGGAAGAAGGGACATCATGTGACAATGGTTCTGATCTTCTTCCAGGAGAATTACAAGCTTCAGAAGAATGTCAAAAGAAATTATTTAAGAAAACCCCACTGTGTCTAGGAAGTCTATTAATCAATATTTAAGTATTATGTAGATGTAAAATTACATATAAAGATAATATTTAAAGGTTTGGAAATAGTGAAAGAAAAATATCTTTAACTATATAAATTTGTTGCATAATTACCAAGTTACATAAATTAATAGCTAGTAAGAAAAGAAAGCAGGATTTCAGAATTATTAAGACAGGTTCTGTAACTCCTGACTGAATGCATTTGCTGATTCTGTTACTGGTGTTAAGAGCCTGAACTGACTCCTACTAAGTTACTCCAATGTACCAGCTCTTGGAACCTCACTTTTTCTCCCACTTTGCATCTGAAGAGATGCAATCTTATGAAACAGGAAACACACTTTGAGTACATACTGCAGAGAATCAAAGTCGTATAATTACTGTAACAGGACTGCATGTTGAGAGATGGGGAATAACCGCATGCAGTTAAGGTTTTTATCAAGAATCTCCTTTAGCAAGAGTTCTTCAGAAACCAACAGGTTTAAAGTTATGCTTTGCTTCATCTACTCCTTTTTAATGATCAAAAAAATGACTTATGTGTTAAAGAAGCTACTGCTCAGAGGTACTTCTATCAAATCTAGAATTCTGCTTTCATTTTGGAAGGTTTTACTGACCCTAAAAAGATCACTCCTCTTTCTTCAGTTTTACTATGACACATACTTACCAGATAAAGACTGAAAAGACTGCACTGCAAATGCAACAAGAATCGATAAAAGAAAGGTTCCCATGAAGTATATCTGTGACAATAATTTTAATAACATAGTTAGAGCAGTGCAAAACCAAGCTAGAGTTCCAAATGAACTGTGCATGTAATAAAGGAGCAATACATACCAGAGTAGAATGTAAAACATTGTTCCAGAGAACTCTCATGTAAAAATAAAGCAATGCTAATGAACATGGACTAATTGATTCTTGGTTACTATTATTCCAGCACCTACAACAAGAAGATAAAAACAACTAATTAATCCTCCTCCACAATTTTGTGGCATTAATCATCTGGGACTCTCAAATGTGTTTGCAGAACCAGTACCCCAGAAAAACAAACTAATATCATCATTACTATCTCACAGGTGGTGAAGTAAAAATTCAGAAAAATACCAGCTTAAACTTATTAAGCATAGAATACCTTGCCCTAGAAGTGTGTCTTTTTATTTTCTTACTAGTCTACAATAGGTCTAAGCATCCAGGATACACTTTCAAAGCAATCACAGTTCAAGCTCTAACTAATGTGAGTCAACAGCAGAGGACTTGATTTAAAATTAGATGTACAAAATTTAGTTGCCTACACAGAATACTGGTACCAAAACTCCTTTAGAGACAATGCTATATAATAGAATATATACCTTTTCTACATAAATTTAGTCATAAATATACATATAATTTAATTATAAAGTCGTAGACTGTGTATATATAAAAATATATAAAAGTATGTACCATTTTGGACAAAAAAATCATATGATGATAGGATAACCCTTCAGCATGATCAACTCTGGAATTACTCTCACAGCAAAGCAGATGGATTCAGCCCAAGTAAAGGCAGAACTCAGACTCAAGCTTACAATCCCAGATGGTCCAGAACCCCTATGTGTCTGACTAGCAGTTTCATGTGCATTGGAAGCAACTTAGGGTACAAGTTCAGTCTAACTGCAGTGAAGAACAATTTCAGCAGATTGTTGGCGAAGAGACAAATGAAGTTTCAATGTTGGTGTCATCTCCACCTTTCTGGGTTCACTCAGTAACAAAACAGATGATAAACCACACACTCATCATTCACAGCTTCATGTATTGACCATTAGCTCCTGCTTCTTCAAATATTTGAAAGGCAATTCCACAAATTCATCAAATATTGTGTAAGCTTCACATTCCCACTGTACCTTCCAACACCTGTTGCTTTACCTGAGTAAAGGAAACCCAAGTTCTGTACTGGAACCAGAGCACACTAGGTGGTTTGTCCATGAATAGTGCTGGCACAGGTCATTCAGGCAGCAGATCTGTAACATCCTCAGATATCTAATATTCTGTGCCACAATGCCTGTGCCAGCCTGGACATATTTGCAGAATCAATAGGGAGGATTGCTATTATCCCAGTTACATATTTTTAAATTCTGTATTAAATTATGCTATATTTAGAATTGAAATATTGGTTTGAACTGCATACAAATCACCAATGCCTAACTTAGGAATTTAAATATATTGAACTGGAAAAGACCTCTTGGATTATTGAATCCAGTCCCTGCTATTTCAGGTAACCACATATAATCAGGTCTCTTTAACAGGCATAAACTGAAATATATTTAGGGAATTTAAGATTTTCATGTATGTTGACTTTAACCTGCCTTAAATCACAAAAGTGAACAAAGTTAGTAATTACAGGAGTTGCTGTCCTCCAGAGTAAATGTTACTCACGTGGAAAACCAGAAGATGCTGATTAAGGGTAAAAAAGACTCACCTGTAATACAGCTCTTGAAGAAGTGATGTATTACTAGAATGCAATGCTTGATCAATTTCCAAGTGATCCAGAATGTAGGAAGGTATGGAGTTGCCCTCTTCCATGACAAGGGCCAAATTGAAGAAACCCTAACAATAAAAAAAAAATGCACACTTTTCGAACATTAAATTTTCATATCTGTATTTAAGCACCAAGTATCTAAATAATTATAACTGTCTTCCCTAAATTTGTTTAGTATAATGTGATATTCACTGAATAATTATGAGAGCCTTTTCTCCTAACCATATACTCAGTAAATACTGAAAATGCAAAAGAAGCATTCAGATGCTGTGACATTGTTTTCTTAGCTTGGATCTTTTTCCAGATGGTTTCTTTCTTATTTTTAGTTGCTCTCTAAGCCCAGTCACCATATTAAACTGTCATTTTTTTCTCCTAGGGAAATATAGAGTGAAAGCAGAAATGGATTTCTATTCTGTTACTGTTCAATTCCCCTTCACATAGCTCCACAGATCAACAGAATCTGAATAGTGAAATTGAGAGCAGAAATTTCCTCTAGACAACTTAAGTTCTTAATCTTATTGTTTTGTTTATTTGGACAAGTCTTAGGCAACACTGTGTCTCTTCAGACTCATGAAGATGAACACACATGAGACATTTTACAGGATTCCCCATTACTTTGACTTTCATACTTTAAAGTAACTATTCATGCATCTTTTCTTTCCTTTGCTAGTTTAGCAGTTTTGTTTTAGCACTTTTAGTTTATGTTTTAACCTCAAAACAAAACCCACCCATGCTACCTTTGATAAATTCACATACAAGACACCATCTGGGGATATTGCTGTAGGGACAGGGAGAACAGAATATTGCATCCAGGACACTTCGGGAGGGCCTGAGAAGAGGAAACTCAGTAGCGAAACACTGCATGTCTTTGGTAATGTGACATGGTATATTCATTAATTATAAAGCATTTCAAGAAGAAACCTTAATTAGTGAACAAAATTCACCCTGGGATTCACTTGGTATAACATAGGGAAATGGGCCAGACTTCTTCTTTTTTAATCATAAAATGGCAGAGGATAGGACTGCAATACAACCCAGCAGCCTATTAATTCTTCCTCTTGGAACAGCAAAAATACTGAGGTCACAACTAAGTCAATTGTGTCAAGGTAAGGTAGCCTCAAATTAGGCCATTTACCTTTAGCTTACAAAGCAGCCTAATTCTAAGACGATTAATCTGTACTAAGTTTATCTTCTATTATGAAACAGCAACTACTGACTCACAAGGTATTTTGAAATAATTGTAAATTGTTCTAGCAGGTTTCTTTGGTGCAGATGAGGCCAAACAGAAGAACCAGTCACAGCTAAATTCTCCAATTGTTCTACACTCTGCTGTTTTGCCATGACTGCAGACCCACCTGTGAATCACCCTCCAAGGCAGCCTGGGCGTACATCCGCATGGAGAGCTCAAGGTCTTTAGACTGGTTCTGGTAGCCATAGTAGTAGAAATCTCCCATCTTCAAATAAGCTGTAGAAGAAACCATCAGAAGATCATTTAGACTATTTGTAGCAACTGAATCTATCTTTGGACAATCTGAAGCCTTATTTAGTCATATTAGCCCTACTAAATTGATGAAACTTAAAAGTATGCCATCTATGTGTTTGCTCTGACATTATGGTTGCTGAACCTTTCCCAAAAGTTAAGAGAATGCTGCTGCTGATAATTTCATTAGTTTCAAATCCACCTCAACCCAGGACAACAGTAGGGATATAATTTTCCTGGTCTAAAAGGGAACAATGCCTAGAAAATATTTTACAAACATCTTTCTGTGATATTGCACCATATTGAAATGCATCAAAATAGAGGGCACTGACCAAGACAGGAGCAAGCATGATGTTGCACTACTCTGTGCTACTGAATTTAAAAACTCCTATGACTGTGTCTACACTTACCTGACCTAAGCTTTCCTCAGATAGTTTGAAACCCTTCTACACTTTGGCTTGTGAATCTACAGCAGCTACCAAGAAATCCCACGTGTTTTTACAGCAGGCTGAAATGGAATGACACTCCCATCCTATGAGTCTGACCTTCAGAAGTTTTTCTAATGTGAGCTTGTACCAGTGGCTCTACCAAAGGGTCAACCAAACTACACCTTGCTAAGGTGTCTACAAACTCCCAGGAAAGCTAACAGTATTTGTCAGCTCCTCTGCCTTCAGGCTATATCCATGTGGTATTCAGTTTCCACAAATTCAAATTTCCCACACTGTGTATTTAAATGAATAGCATGAATTATTTTTACACTCCACTTTTCCACATGCTTGCTACAAATCACTGAAGTGCTCTTGTGAGACAATCAGATCAATGTTTTCAAATATTCAGTAAAACTTTCAGAGGCACCAAAATTAGTTATTGAAGCCTAGATGTAGTAATATTTAAGGCCTGAGAAATGTAACTTTTTTGCAAATAGACCTTAGAGAATCCTTTAGTTCTCCAAGGTAAGCTGATAAACTCTGTACCCTAAGAGGAAAACTAATAATAAATTAGATAAGGAATCACTTAGCCTTTATTAGTTTCTCATGACTCAATTATGATATGGAAGTATATTTGCTTTTGGATTTTCCCTTTGATAAACCAAACAGCATGAGCTTCTAAAGTCTACTGTTTTTTTTTCTTAAACTTTGAGTCAACTGCTCAGACTCCTAAATATCTAGCCCTTCCTCAGGGCTTAGCTTTTTTATTTTATTTTCTTATAATTTTATCCATTTAATGCAATAAAAATAAAATTTTCAGAAAACCTGTGCTGAAATAAAACACTTTAATTACATTTTCTCCCCTGATATTCCTATTAAAACATGAAAAATCAAATGTATGATTAGTAGGAATTAATCTTCCCTCCCTCAACCTGCTTACTCACATAGAAATTGTGACAAATGCAGTTCTTGAAATTTAGAAAAAAAAGTAAAATTAAAATTTAGAAAGAATTCCTTATACATACCAAATGATGGAGCATTGACTTGAGAAACAGAGAAATTGTAGTATCTCCAGACACAATCAGTTGCTAGGTATTTTCTTGCTAGGTCCTATAAAGAAAATAATTGCTTCATTCATATCTCAGGTAAGAGACTAATGGCATACATTTCATTAACAAAGGGTCCTTTCAGGATGAGTAGTGAATTCATTTACTCACTGGTCTTTCTTCACAGATGTGTGCTAAATTTGACTGTGACACTTCAATCCCAGTTTCAGCTGCTAAAATGTAATGTAGCAGAGCTTCATGCCTAATGTTAGATAAAATAAATTAATGAGAAACCTTACAAAAAAACATGTATTTTACTTACTGTTTAAAAACCCCAAAAGCACTAAACAAATGTATAAAATTGCCTATGAGCAAAATTTTGGTACAAAGTTTAAGAGCATAAGGCTGGGAAACCCATGCAACAGCGACACACACAGGCAATGCTTGGTGTAACCAGCCATGCTGGATCTAAAGAATTTGCAGCCCTTTTCCTCTTGCCTTGAAGCTACTGGCTCCAGTGTACATTTGCTCTAAGTGCCAGACTGATGGGAAAGAAAAATTGATACTAAGCCAAATTCTCTATTTAAATATTTCAGATAAAACATTCTTAAAAGACTCCAAGACTTCACTTAAAAAAAAAATCTATAATTAACTTAGCTGTGTATATATTTGTCTAACATTCATCTGAGTATTTCTTTTGTATGCTTTACCTTTCATTTATGTGACTTGTTTTTTTCTTGTCTTTTTAGACAGAGCTTTTTGAAAGAAGATTTGTCTCTCCTTATATTTGAATGTATGAACAGAAAAACAGTCTCTGTTTTTCTAAGGACTTTATGCATCTCACTGGCTGTAAAGCAAGTAATAAAATTTAATATTGCATTTGCAGTATAGCAATTCAGTATTCTGATAACAGATGAGAGCATCTTTCATATTCTCTGCCACTCATCTACTCTATACTATGAAGACTATGCATTTAAAAGTAAGAGGAAGTCTTTAAAATCATATGTGTAGTTTTGAAATCCCAAGACAATAAAAAACCCCACTTGGTGGGGTTCTTGGTACTTGGTACTTCTTTCTTTCTAAAGTTTCCTATTAAAGAGTAGTGCTGCCAATGATTTTCTCCAAAACACGAAGGTAAAACCATGGCAAGTTTCAGGGTTCAGTGGAGGCTAACTGGAAGATATGGTCAAATACACATTTGACTTCAAGAGTAAGTGCTTAAGCAAAGCAACTTTAAATCAAATTGTGAAAGCAGTTGTCCTTACAGAACTAGCAGGTGTAACCTCCTGTTATCCAGCTATTTCTGCATGATTACAAATTACTCCTTGTACTTGCCCTGTAAAAACATCAAGTACAAGAGAGACCTGTGACTACAGAAGGAATTCAAGGGAAAGCTGGGAAATTGGTAGATCCTTAAGTCTCAAAGGGCAAATAAGAAGAGAAATTATATTCACATTGGTCTTCAAAGATCAAACTACCATGATAGACAGATGTGTAAAAGCTGTTTTCGCAAAGAATGACTGAAGAACACATAATACTTGGATGGATTGGCAGTGCAATGATTTATACCTATGCAATTTACACCCTGGCATCTCAAGTAGGACTCCAAGAGATTTTCCCTCCTAGCTGTTGAGCCTAGACTTTCTGGAATCTTTATGCTCTCTCTACCTGTCATCTACTTGTGGACTGCAAAGTGAGCTGAGCAGAGTCACAGGCTTGCACAACAGAACATGCTACAAAACGATCAACAGAGTTTTTCAGTGTTCAGAAGTGAGTTCAAGTCTACGAAGAAATGTCTGTGATGGACTGAGTGAAAAGACACTTCTTCTAGGAATGGGTTACTCCAGAACAGTCCACTGACAGTTTCTTGTAGATCTCCTTAGCCTGAAGCACTAATTCAGTACTAACAGGAGCAAGCTGCAGGACTAAATGAGCCGTTGTTTTAATAGCCCATGACAGTCTGATGTTTGCACACACAATATCCAATGCTCAAGCCTACAGAGGCTGCTAAGATGGAGCATTAACCTGGACAATATTTTGAAACCTCTTGACTGGCTCATTGGATATTATAGCCCCCTATTATACTTACACAAAAGATAATATTAACCATTCACAGAAAACCCAACAAATCCAATCCAGCAGCTGGACTTCTCGTGACACAGAAATATACAGAAGAGAGAAGGTAAAAGGAGATAATTCTAACAGAGAGACTAGTAAAAATGAAAGGTGTTCCTCTGGTTAATCCAGTGCACATTACACAAATATTATGGGATGAGAACCAGAGTTGATACAGCTATTTCACACTACAAACTCCTTGTTTTTCACTTGATTCTGTCAGAACTGTTGACTTACATTTTGGGTCAAGTCCTCCTTCCCTTTATGTCAGTGGATGTTTTGCAACTGATTTTTGTAATGCTACTGCTTTTTTTTTTCTTTGTGGTGATGGCCCATTATTAATTCTTTTATCTTGCTATAAAGCAAGTGAAAAATAGAAAATATAGAGAACAGAAGAAACATACCATGAAAGTTCCAGATAAGCATTGAGAGCTTTTCTGATTACATGACCTAAGTAGCCATTCTTCTCTGCAATGTGTTTTGCCCAGCTGTGGAATAGAACAAACAAAAAATGAATGGTCATGCTCCAGTAATGTTATCCCAACTCACGCAGACTCAAAGAACACAAAAGGATATGGGATCACGATCTGACTTCTGTAAGACAAACTATGGAATTTAACTGTAGTCACTGCATCAATCCTGTGACAATTGACTGAGAACATGAAGTCTCTTCATCTCTATGAGTACATCCTGTTTTTTTCTCAGCAATGTTTTTTCAAGAAAACAAACATAAGTTAATAGGTACCATCAATAATTATCTGCCTATTTTTCATGCAAGATGCCAATTCTACCACATCACTGATATTTCTTGAAAATAAAAAAAATAGCAAGGCTTTGTTAGATACAAAGACTTGTTTGATACAATCTCTCAGAGTTGCTCTTGGAAAAAAAAAGTAGTAAAAATACTCAATATCTCTTAAAATCTACTGGTCATCCAAATAATACATATACTCATGCAGATCAAATATTACTGAAGAAGAACCTTCTGCTATGGAGGTAAGCACTCTGAAGTAAAATGTATTTAGGCCATGGACATAAAAATCACCAATACTCAAAATAAACACATTGGAAATATATTCTCCTTTTATAAATGGTTTCCTTACTTACATTACAGCCTTTTCTGGATCTCTAGGGAAGTCTTCCATATTTCCTGTGATGTAATACAGAGAGCATCGCAAAGTCCCTTCTATATGTCCTCCTTGGGCTGCTTTATAGAAATAGCGTGCAGCAACTGTCTGTGAAGAAACGAGACAAAATTAGCAACTCTGCATTATTAATCTTTACTGAGATTTCTTCCTCAGGACCCTTTTCATCAAAGGAATAAAAATAGGTAGCTAGCTAATGAGGGTAAGATAGTTTAATTACTGTAAGTGTACTTAGATTGAATGAATTCTCCTAACTTTTTAATAGCTTTGGCTAGCAAAAGTTTTGAAAAACATATATTTAGTAATATATGGAACATCAAACAGAAAAGTGTCTAAATGTTTAACTAACACTTACTAACAGAAAAGTCTTGCATGCATTGACAAAAGTAAAATTAGTTATTCACTAGTAAGAAGATTATTAAGGCATCCTGGAGAACAGAACTTTTGGATTTGCAATGCCAAATGAAGACTGTGGAGCAGCAGCAATTCTCTGTATGTTCAGCAGATCACAACCACAGTGCTCAAATCTTTGCAACTGGTTTATAGAAGATAACACAGAATGAGTAAGCAGGGCCAAAGCTACAGAAGTGGGAAGGCTGTGTGACTCCACATTTTACCCTTAGAGTAATTGGTGCAGTAAACCAAACCAGCAGACAACCCAAAATAATTTATTTCAGGAAATTTTTAACCATCAATATATGCTTTCTGTTAGTGAGCATGGACTACACACTCCTTCTTGCCATTGGCTTTGATGAATAAAGAAACCCGGGCACTTTTTGGTGTACTCTTACAATCAGTCCACTCTGAAATGAATTTTTGGTCCCTGGGGAAGGAAAATGTGTTTGCCAGATGCACATGCTGGTGAGCTCTGCTGCCGTTGGCAGCAGAAATGCTCATTGTCTGGAGTCTATCCAGATCTTGGAACTCAAAGGCCACACTGGAAAAATTTTTTAGCACTAAGTATGAGGTCTGCCAACATTTATTACAGTCTACCTCACTATATTTTTGCTGCTGTTCATACACTTCCAAGTTAATTAAAAGTAATATAAATGATGTAGACCATTCCTATTAGGGGAAAATTTATTTTGCACATATGTTAATGGGTTCTGTCACAGAAAAACAAAATAAAATACTGCCGTCTACCAGGACTTTATCAAATAGTTACATTTTCAAGTCTGGATTGGAGGCCTCTCACTGCAGCTCTAAGGCTCACAGAAACTATGTGAACATAGCATTGCTGTTCATGGGTTCAGAGGCAAGGTTGTGCTCCTTTCAGTTATTGTGGAATCCCTTCCCTATAAACTTTCCAATCCAAAATTGAGAACTGAAAGGTCACATGATGTGAGAGCACACACTATCCTTCCTGGCTGCTGTCACTGGAAGGAGCAGAACCTGCACCTGTTTTGTTTCTAAATTAAAAGAATACAAACACATGTATATAATTTTGACTGAGATATTTGAGCAACATCTCTCTCCCTAAGCAATCTGACTGAATCCCCCAGTAAAATCCTTCTTTATGATAAAAGGTATCTAAATCCAACTTAGGGTGAACAGAGCAATCTCAAGAATGAGGCAAAAACTTCTAAATTGGGCCCTAATGTAAGAAATAGTACCATTAAATATTTACTCACTTGATTTCTACCAGGTGCTCCAGGGTAAATCCCATCTAAATACAGGACACCAAGGTTGTATGATGCATCTGGATTTCCCAATTCTTCAGCAATTAACCAGTGTTTGGCTGCTTTTCTATAGTCTCTTTTAAAATTGTGGTAATACCATCCTAATCCATTCACTGCCTGGGGCAAGCCCTTAGGGAAGGAGAAGAGCAGACTCAGGTCACATATTTTAATTCTGCTTTTTGTCACTTCTGGGACTTTTCTTCCCCACTACGTTTCCCTGTGGCCTTGTATATGGAGTGAGAAATAAGACTCCAGTATCATCTTATTCTACCAAGTCTCAACTATGACTTTCACTTGTTGACAAGAACAAACTGTGACTATTTTTCCCCTGTCTCCTCTTCAAAGACAAACAGGACACTTATTCTTGTGAGCTCCCAGACACTGCATGATGGGATTAGCAATCAGAAAACCCAATTCTTTTAAACTAGAACATTTCATTGAGAATAAATAGAAAGTGACATATGCAGAACTTCATAACACTGCTTTCAAAATGCATTTCACCAACATCATACAGATCATCTCAATATATTGCTACTTGCTGTTACCAAGTTGCATCTTTCTATCTTGGCTCAAGAGAAAATCTTGAGACAGTTTTTATTGTTGCAATGAGTCACCACTTCCTCAGATAAACTGGAGGATCATATGGGGCTGTAAGTATGCCAGCAGTGTTACTAACTTGCACATTAAAATGATAGAGCCGTTAAACTTTTCAATAATTATGATGTTGTTTCTGTATAGAAAAAGTGCATTGGAGCATAAGAACCCAAGTATCTGAGTTCAGGGAGAGTAAGGAAATTGATGTCTCCAGAAGTCTTCCAGGAAGCTGTTCCTCAGATCCTGAATCAAGGGAATTTTGATCACATCATAAAAGACTCTCAGTTTATTTAAGCCTTTTCCACACAGGCAGTAAAACAGTCTCTCTTGTTAGTAAGGAATCCCAGAAGTGGCAAAAATCTTTTCTGACAGTGGTCAGCATTGAAGTCCAACTGTCATAATCAGTAATTTAACTAATTCTGGTTCTAAGAGCTAGGAATGTATTCAAGGTCTAGGTACTCTTTCATTTTTATTCTAAGGACCAGGTCATGGCCTGAGTAACCTGGCTGTCCTAGATCATTAAATGGAGTAAGGCTCCTCTGCTCTGTGGTGCCGGTCAATGTTTCTCCCTACTATGGAAATAAAACAGGAGACCTTGGGATATCCAGGTCTTCTCCCTTAATGCTTAGGAATATGAGGCAAAAACATACTCCTGGATCAAATATTCACTCTGTAAATCACTTAACTAAGATCAAGTTGCAAAATATGTAAGTAGAGAGATTTTTTTTTCTTTCACAGAAATTTTGGCTGATTTTGAGTGGTCTAGTCTCCCAGCTTGAGCAAATAAGGCTTTCACTATTCATGGTGATAACACTGGAAGGAGCAAACAGTATAATACAGAATTATGGTAACAGGCATTTTATATAAATCAGAGTTCATTGTTATTAGCACCTAGTACAGAACTGCTACAATAAAATATTTATTGCATCTTACCTTGGCTGCTGCTTTCTTCATCAATTCCAATGCAAGTTTTATATTCTTTTTCACACCTTGACCCTAGGAAACAGATATATGAAACAATAATTGTTTACAAATGCAGGCTGATAAAAAATCACTTATGCACATCCAAAATGCCTTTTAATATTGATACTATTACCTACTAATTGTCATTCATCTTTAAACAGTTACAACAAAACAAGTTACAACAGTTACAACAGTTTTGTGTTCATCCTTCCTTCACAGCTTTACAAAATCTCAGTGATTCAGTCTAGAAACAATTATTTCACCAGTATATTCAAGTGATTTTTATGGGTAAATAATATCACAGATCTTTAATTCTGAGCAACTAAGGAAGAATGAACAGCATTCAAAGGGGCATAGGTTGTGCACAGTTTGGCAGTGAATAAGAGCTCTCAACTGTCCTGAAAAGGGATGTTAAGAGTGTCTCTAGAGGAAATATACAGATGTCAAACTTATGGTGATCACATAAAATAATTCCAGACACAGGTAAAACAGATTACGTGTGCTTAAAATTAACACAAGCTAAACCTAAGCAAACATTTTCAAGAGAAAAACCCTCCACTGTCAAAGGAATGAGATGAAGACCTGACAGTTCCTCACCAATATTTCTAGGCTTTAGTGCTTGAATGTCTTATGGGTGACATCACTTAGCTGATATGCCTCTTTTGACTCAGGTGAGGTCATGCTTCAGCTTAGCATCTTCTGTCTACTGCTTCTAGCAGGGAAAAACTAATTGCATGCAGCGATAATTTAATTCCAATTTAAAAAAATCCTAATAAATGGCATTCTAAGAAAGGATCAAACATTTACCTACACCTCTACACCAAAGCCTATGCCTACTAGCTGGTTGGATTCTTGAGGTGACAAGTCATTAGGAAAAATTAGGATCCATAATTTGGGTGGTATTTTGATCCTGAATATGGATAGGAATAAAGTAAGATTGTTTTTAACTTTCTCTTTTTAAAATCTTTGTGCCTCTTTTTGATAAAAATCAACAGTAGCTTCATACCTATTGATTGATTTTCAGAGTAAATCTAAAAGCACTTGTATACACTCTTAGTGTGTGTCACTGCAGATAACTTAAAACATCATGTTATAGGAATGATGATTTTTAAGTGAAAATATGAAATATGACTTACCTTAAACAACACAATGGCGTAATCATATATCAACACTGGATCTTCTGTTTCTATTGCACCCTTTGTATACCATTCTATTGCAGCTTCAGGATTTTTTGCCACTCCTTGTTGGCCCCAAAACAGCATCTGAGCCAAACGTTGCTAAAATAAAACAACTTAAGTAGTAATGCTATAAATGCAAGTATTGAAACTGGAATTACAGAAAGAGACTTTTGCAGGCTTAGATGCATTTCAAATATGAGAAGAAACCAGGATACATCCTCAACAGTTTGAAAAGAACTGGCTAATATTCAGAGAGCTTTTCAGTGGTGGAATGTACTGATACTAACTCTACAGCAGGCTTATTTTTACAGCTGTCAGTATCATAGAGTCTGGATTGATTTAAGTGCAGTGGTAAGTGACAGACAGATTTGATGCATGTAAATGGCTTGGTATTACAATATACTGCTACTGGTCTCAGATCAGCAGCAGTAAGTGCAATGTATCAAATACAAAGGCAGGGAAAAGGATCAGAGAAGGAGGCTGCCAAAACTTCAAGACTTCCCTTCTGCCTTGCATCACTGTTATGGCCTTTGCATGGTTACTGGATATGATTGAACAGGAATATGAAAAGTAGTCCAGGCTTGGAAAAAAGAAGCAATTTTGGGTGGAAGGAGAAAAGTCTGCTCACCTCTGCAACTTTCCTACATGGTCTATAGATGTACATTCCTGAGTGTGTCTAAAACCAAGAATGGGGAAATGTATTGCTTTATACCTGTGCAGCTGCATTTCCTCTTGTTGCTTCATGTTTTAACCACATAAAGACATCACCATTTTCTTTTGTTTGAGCTTTTAGCAGTTCATCATCCATCAGTCTTATAGTTTCAACAAATGCCTGAACAGTAGGTAAACAGAAAAAAATTAACTTCCACATAAATTTCACAATGGATTTCTACATCTGCTACCAAAATGAAAATGTTGTCCATTTCCTGCTTATCCCTAACATTCACTATCAGGTCTGGATTTTAAAATTCTTATCACTCCTCTGTTGGCCACTGCATTAAGAACCATTCTTACATCCACTGTAAAAAACATTTACTGCTTTGTTCCAAAACTGTAAATCCATTCTTCTCTGGAAAGTTATGCCAAGACACCAACAACCGAAGAAAAAACCCCAAACCATATTTTGGTTTTAAATGCACTTAAAAATTACAAAGAAGTGTATTTAAGTAGTTCAAGGCTTTAATATTTCTATAGAAATCGCTTTCAAAAGATTAAAAAAAGACTGGCAGAAAGCTTGATGAAGACCTGACCCACAGCACTCTTATCTAGGTAAGTCTGCCATATTTTAGTTCTTCAGCAATTAGAATCTCTATTTTTGTATAATAATCATGCTTTCTGATAAGCCAGGATTCTAGCACTAACCTACCTTGACTGTTCTCTACAAATAAAGTTGTGTTACTTCCAGTTTAGCAGCCAATTCTAGAATAATTTTATTGTAACTTTATCAGATAACTAACTATTTAACAACCAAGTCATTACATTTGATTATGGAAAAGGTTAAAGTATGGAGAGAACAATTCATCTTTTTCAGGAACTTCATGATGTCTGTCTATTGAAACAGCAGATCAGTGGCTTAATAAACACATCCAATTATATTAATAATAAAAAAATCTGAGTGAGGATTCAGGGGCCAAGAATAAGGCTTGGACTTTAATAAAAGACAGGCTTGTGGACAATTCTGAGGATTTGAGTCTGATTTTGATTTTGATTCCCCCTTCCTAAGAAAAATAGTAATGATACCTACATATAACTTGGGGGATTTTGTAGCAATCATTGGATCATAGAATGATTTGGGCTGGAAGGGACTTTTAAAGACCATTTAGTCCAACACCCCTGCCACAGGCAGGGACACGAATCAGATGAGCCAATATTTGCAAATCAAGACAAAAATCTTCTAGATACATAACCCAAATATAAAAAATAACTTGCACAAAAAACAAATTCAGATACACTTATAACTCTTTTACCTGTTCCCCTTTTATATTGTGTTGATCCAAGGATGTCTTTATTGCAATATTGCTGTAATAAGCATATGACAGCTCCAAATCAAGTGGATAGTTATTAATCCCTTGGTAATGTTTATAGCCAAGATTCATCACAGAAAGTCTCTCGTTCCCCTGAGCACCAACCAAACTATACAGCAGTCCCTGGCAAAAATCAACAGACATAAACAAGAGTGAACTCACTGCACATTTCACAAGTTAAGCACTTTTCAGGAAATTTAGATGGAACAGAATGTTCATCCTGGTAGCTTATATATTAGCTATATTATGTAAACACAGTTACAGAAGCAAATACAGACATAAAGTAGTCAAAATGTCTTGTGTTTGCACAGAAACACTTGAAAGAAAAACTAGGCTCTAAATACTTTTCAAATATTGCATTTATTCTGTCATCACTATATGTGCAGCAATTTTTTAATGTCATTTTGCTCCAGTGTTGTTTATACTCTGACACTTCTTATACACAGCAGTGACTTAACTAGTCCCACTGATGCCAGCTGGAGTTTTCACACTGAATTCTGTGGAAACATATGGAAGCTAACAAGCAGCATTTGAGAATCTTACCCTAGGGATCTGACAGGACTAGCAGGATGGAATCTATGGCTGATAAGGTTTCAGCAGAAATCTCCCTTGAGGTACATGCTAACTGGTCCATGCATCACACATTTCCCAAAAAAATGTTTTCAGCACTACTATTATTTTTCACCTGCACAGTAAGAAAGCCAGTGGTCTCCCATCTGTGCTGGATATTAAATTGTTTCCTACAGTACCTGAAGGAGATCCAATTATGAAATGACTTAGCCTCCATAATAAGCACTGTATACTCTATAATTAGGGTATAAAAAATGTTCCTATCTAAAGTTTCTTGTTTTTGAAGAATTACAGGTGAGCTTTGTCTCTGTTTGGCCTGCAAGAGGTTCTTCTGATTTAGTGTCCTCTAACTACAAGAGACTGATCTGCTATTCTTTTTGTGTTTTATATTTTACTATTATACCAAATACTTCCCCTGACATATAAACACCTTCCTCTTCTTTGACCTAGAACACATTGAAACATTTCAGTTATTTGTAACCTGCCTAAGAGGTCAGGAGTTCTTAAACTCTGCAGTTGCTCAGTTGAGGCACAGTCACTTTTTTACAAAAGAAAACTGATCTACCTTGGTTACCCTTGCTCATTTTACCATAATATACTCAGTGTTACATTTTTGCACACTCTAAAATCACACTTTTTTCCTGACTGCACTATGCAACCTTTCCACTTTAGATTTGCCTGATCTGGGACTTTTTCCTACCTGTCTTCAAATGTCTGTGGGTGACTCAAGGGCTCTTACTCATCCTGGCTCCACAGTGACTAGGAAAAGCAGTACTTTCTATGCTGTTCACATTACTATCATTTTCAGATCTTTACTATATCCTTGTTCTGCTTGAGCAGGACAAGGATTCCCACCATCAGGCCTTCATAAAGATATCACTACCATCAAGATATTTATTAGTTCCTTTACTGGAGAATCCCTTCAACCACCTGGATCTGAGCGCCATTTCACTTTTTAAAATTCAATGGATCATCCCATTTCATAACAATCTTTAAAGGTAATGAATTTCACAGACATAACAGCACATGTTAAATACAGTACCTTTATACGATCCACAGGCACACCAAGCCCCGTTTCAAACATAACTGCAAGGAAATAGGAAGCCTTATGGTATCCACAACAGCTGGAATCCACCAGGAGAGGGACAGAGGAGCCCAAATTGCTGAGGCCATTGGCACTGGACAGACCTTTCACAACCTTCTCAAATATCCTCCGGCCAACTTCTACAACTGTATCACTTCCATCTTCTAACACTAAAAATAAAATATAGAACACACAGTTGCTGCAAGAGTTAAAATTAGGAACCAAATTCCCCAGAAACTGAATAACGGACAGAATAACAGATTCTGTTATTTCTCAAGCTGAATGGTATTCTCAATGCAGACAAAACTCCTGGAGAAACAATTATTATTGAATATGAAGGGTGAATAAAAGTCCAAAAGACCATCTCAAAGTAACTAACCACTACAAACATAAAGATATTTCTATGACACCTTCTACCTAATAAGCCAGCCTTCCACCTGCAGCATATTACATATAAGCTACTTAACACTCCTTTATTGTTACCTAATATGAAAAAAAAAAGTATAATACATTAAGTCAAATGATACTATACTACACAACAAATATTGTTGAGTTGTTTAAGAACAATTTTAAAAAAGAAACATCATTACCATCTGGACTACTGAAATCCATCTCTTGTAACAGTTTGAACAAAGTGTGGTACTTTTCCCTGAGCTCTTTTCCCCACATGAAAGCATCACATTTAGATTTTTCTCCATATTTGTGAATCAGCTCCAAATAATAGTTTTCATAGTAACCTAGAGAAAGCAAAATATTTAAGATATGAAAGCTGACTTTTGGTCTTGAAAAAAAGTTTCTGACAGAAAAAAAATTCTAGTAAACTAAAAATTCATGGACAAGATGAGCACACCCTTAACACAAAGCTAAAAACTCACTCAGCTAGCACAAGCCACTTATAAATATATTTAGAGTTCTCCTTCCATACTCTGGTCACAATGCATTCAATTGAATTCATATTAGAAACATAAGCTAGTTTTCAGCAAACAATTAAGCTATGTCATTCTCCTTTCACCAAAGTGGAAACTTTGGTTAATTACTGAATGTTAGGCAACTGTGGCAAAAACATTCTAGCAAAATCCACTCAGTTTCCTTTAGGATCATTTTGCAAATGAAATGGAAGAAAGGCAACTGCATAGCATAGCTTGAGAGTATTTCTTTGTTCCTTTAGGCACCTGTCTTATTAGAGAAGACAAATCAAGATGATTCAAGTTTTTATTCCATGACACAAAAGTATTTGCAGAGACAAAACCCCAGTTCTAGCTACCAGTAATGAGACTAAACTCTTCAAATTGCATTTTTTTCTTGTTATGGCTGAATTTAGTTTTACTTTTGATGATCAATATCCAGATTGCTAAAGTAAAGAAAACAGGTCTCCAAAGATGACAGTTTAAATTCATGTCATAGATCAACACTTACAACTTCTGTGTGTTTTTTCGCCTTGCCTTACAATATATCTGTAATCATAAACTATTTCTTGAATGTCCATACATCTCTCGTAGTAAAGTTCAATTTGTTCCATTGTGTCCTTGTCATGAAGAGGATTAGAAATCTGTAAAAAGGCAAATGATGGATAAGTGGCATCCCATCTGTTGTTGTGTATGCTGAGCTGGAAAGATGCATTGTACACAAATAACGAAAGGAAACAGATTGTTCACTACAATCAGCTTATCTGGCACATCATATTAGTGTGTCAAACAACCTGATGCTGGCCACAGTAGATCATTGTCTATTTAAATGGTCAGCATAGTCCAAAAATCACAGATGAATTTCCAAAACTGACTAAATCCATGTGACTTTTACCATCAGTTTAATCAAAACCATAGATTCATCAAATATATCCATCAAATACATCAAATATATTCATCAAATATATAAACGCTGTATCATCAGAAACTCTAGGAATAAAGCAGAAAAATATGTCCTCATTAAATACAGATCTACAGACACTGCTTTACACACTCCCTACCCAAAGTATTATCTTTTAGCATTTGAAATGGCAACTAATATTACTAGATTTCAACAGAAAATTATAATATATGACATATGTTCCCAGGCACTATTTTGCTTCATAGCTAGTTTATCACTTGATGAGCGCTCCATCTGAAAAAATAAAACATAGTCATAGTTGGCTGCTAATATTTCAGCACTTCCAAGAAAAGCTTTTGCTTACCTGTTCTGTTTCCAATACATTGAGGCGATAGTATTTCACAGGTCCAAAGAATGCTTCAATACCATTTACGTACCCACTGCCTCCCAGAACGAAGTATCCAGCAGTGTCATCATAATAGAAATCTTCCCTAAAACTTGAGAACATGAAAGAGAAGTAAGCTGACTATCTAGAGGTACTGTGGAAGAAGAAAGAGAAATGATTATTTCTCAGAATTTCTGCAACTGATGGTCTTAAGCTTATTGCAAGTATCTTTTCCTTTTGTCATTTGTTTATTCTCAAAATTGACCCTGCAATTTAATGTGACAAATTATGGAGTAAATTTAATAAATTCCTTGTCTACAAGCTTGTTATATCAGCAGGGTGTTTTATTTTTTCTGACCTGTAAATATATTTTGATATTTTATGCATCATTACTTAAGCTCAATTTTTAAAGTTTTACCTTTTCCTTTCACTTTTATAAAATCAGCATATGAAAATTTAAGTTATCTGTCTCCTAGCATTATCATCTGCAACTTATCAATTTCTGGATTTAAAGCATAGCAGAGAAGGAACAACCCTGAAGTCTGACATGCAGTTCACTGTTACATAGTTCCCTTATTAACAGTGTCATTTTTAAATTACTTTCACAAGAAAGAGTCTATCTTAAATTACAGTGAAAGAAAACAATTAAAATTCCACTCTAAAAATATCCAGTTGCTTAGAATAAAGGACAGAGTATGAATACTTTTGGTAGAAATTTTGCTCTCTAACTAAGCAAAGCAAGTAACCATTTCCCTGGTGAAATACTACCTATCACAGCAACAGTAAAACTAGACTTCAGTAAGGCCAAAAGTTCATTTGAAGACTGATCTTAATGCCACTGACCTGCCAATCAGTTTTTAGTGAGGGCTATCAGACTCTACTACAGATCATGCACTACATTTACTCATGGCATTAACAAAAATATTCAGCTCATGCTTAATATAAGCACAGTAAAGCAAACTGGTTTTGAAAGAATAGTGTAGAAGAAGACCATAGATATTTTCAAAATCAATTAGAATCTCAGTTACAAACTTGTGTTATCCTTCTCCCATTCTCTGTATCCGAACATACAGACATATTACTCCACAAAGGGAAAATGCTGCTTACGTAAAGGATTGATGATGATGTCTTTTCAAATTCTTCCCAACACTGCTTACTTCGATCTAAAAGAGCACAAAATATTAATTACAATAAAAGAAATGTTATAGGGTACATTTATTACACTGTCTAGCTGCTCCAGGGGAGGTTTAAATTGGATGCTAGGAAATATATCTTCACTGAAAGGGTTGTCAAGTACTGGAATAGGCTGCCCATGTTAATTGTGGAGTCACCAACCCTGAAAGTATTCAGGAAACAAGTGGATGTGGCACTCAGCGCTGTGCTTTTAATTGATATGGTGCTGTTTGGTTAAAGGTTGGACTCAATAATATTTGAGGTCTTTTCCAGCCTTAAGGATTCAATGATTCTTGATGATTCACAGCCCAAAGTCCTTCTCCTTGGGGCTGTTTTCAATCTACCTGTGCCTGGGATTCCCCTGGCCCAGGTGCAACACCTTGCACTTGGACTTGTTCAATGTCACAGCGTTCACATGGGCCCACCTCTCAAGCCTGTCCTTGTCCATCTGGATGGCATCCATTCCTCCAACATCTCAACTACACCCCACAGCTTGGTGTCATTAGAAAACTTGCTGAGGGTGCACTTAATCCAACTCAATCAATCAAAGTTGGTTTTCCAAAGCTGGATGGTCTGAACATCCCCTCACAACTTCTAGTTTTAGATTTTTCATTTTTTTGCTATGTGAGCACATACAATTTACAGTGTTTCTTTCAACCTCAGCTATTAAGGAGTTTGTCAGTTTGTAATTCAGTAGCAAGGATACCTGTCCACCCTTAAAGGAGAGATCCAGTCGAAACCACAGCTTCAGAGGAAGGCTGAAGCTAGTTTTCACTGCAAGGTCATCCCCTCTCATGAGATGCATCTGAATATGCACATAACCTGAGAGCAAAAAAAGAAGAAAAAGGAAATAACACCACAGAAACGTTAACAGCAAGAATGGGTTTACTAATGCATTGTTCACAGTGATTCTGTCCTCTTCATCCTCTTCACCACCAAAAACAGAAATCTGGGCACTCACCAAGCCATACATCAACTCTCAGAGAGTCGCACAGACAGTGCCCCACATTTCAGTTACAATCTCAGAAGCTGATGCACAGGTTCCCACCACAGGCTGAAAACCACAGCCTGAAAACCAGGGTTAACCAGACTAAATCTAAGGGAGGCTATCACAGTTGATCTCAAACATCAGAAAGCAGTTGTGAGTGTAGTAAAGAGCAGAAGGGACCAGTAAACAATGGCATACAATGGCATCCAGCACTCAACTGGTGGCACTGACTCCAATGATCAAGTACAAGAAGACTCTACCCTCCCTTCTTGGACTTGCAGAAGCTACTCTCATGGTCTGAGCTTTTAAGACCAGAACAGTCGACTATGACAATCTAGTCTAACACTGAGAATAAAACTGGCCCTAAAACTTCACCACACAAATCTCATATTAAGCTGATACCTTCCATTTTTTTTTTGTTCTTCAAAGAAAAGCATCCAGTTTATAATGGAAAAATTAATTATTGAAATTGGCAACATAATAGAGAAACTGAAAATGACAAAAATAACAGAGAAAGAGGTCAGTTGTCAAACTTGCAAAGAAGGAGGAGTAAAATGTATTATGAGAATGCCATGTGTGCACTTTTAAAACTCTGCATGCTTATTTCCTCTGTGATCCTGTCAGCCAGCTCCCAGCCCTCTTCTGACAACAACAGACTCTCACTGCAAGTGTTGCAATACCAAGACAGTGCTACCTCTTAACTTTCTTCTGGATCAGGGAAAGAGACTCACTCTTGAACATTGCCATGTAGGCAAGACCTTGAATGACTCTGACTTTTTCTGAAGCTACTTCCAATTATCAAAAGTTTTCATGTTGTGTATATATATAGAAATTAAGATCAACTTAAAATAACAGTTCAGTAATACTAAGAAAGCTTGTTCATTGAGGTAAGATTGTTTAATCTCAGTGTATGTTCCTGGCTGTAAGATTCAGGCTATTCTCCTGACAAAGCAAACGTTTCCTGAATTTAGCAAAGATTATGTTACTATGTAACTACTACATTTTCTCCTGTTAATTTAGTAGCTACTTTCCTACTGAGACACTATAGTCAAAAAGAAGCATTTTGCAAGGGATCAATTTCACAAAATAGCTCTGATAATATATTTTTTAACTGTTATTCCTAGGCACCGATCAATAAAGACTGCATTAGGTGTCTCCTGAAAGTCATTAATAATATATCTTACCTTCCTCATTTAGAAATACAGCAGGAGTACCATACATTTCTTTTGAATCAATAAAATAGAGTATACCACAGAGATCCTTTTCACAGTGATGGAGTAGATATAGCCAGATTGAAATGGTGAACCTGTATGACCAAAAATAAACAAAAAATCCACTCCTGATGAGAAAGCTCTCAATATAGTTTGAAAAGCATGCATTTCACTTTAATTTAGCAAATCTGTGTCACAAATGTAATCTTCAGAATAGAATACATCCTCTACAGTAAAAACCTTCAGGAAAACCACATTTAACACTCTTGGATCTTAGATCTCTAACCACAGACTTTTTTGGTAACAACAGGAGAAGAGAGTAGGGAAGTGTTATCTGAATCAATTCCAGAATGCCAAGTCAGAGCTACTTCCAGATCCTACACCACCAAGGAACTGAAAACACAACCAAGACAAATTGGAGCAAACCTCCCCCACACAGACTACAGTACCAAACCCCCAGATGCATGGTCTTGTCATCTTGATTGTCATAGCCAGTAAAAACTATAAGCTCTGTCTTCTGTACTAAAAGTGAACTGTGAAAATATTATTGGGAGAAGCAGTTAAAAATGAGTCCATCCTCTGGAGAGTACAGATAGGTATGAATAGCTGTCACAGAAGTATCACAGGATAAATAAAGGTGGTGCCTCTGCAAACTATGGAACAGTGCAAAATAAAAAACCAAATACCAACAGCACTATGTACTTAGAAATTTCTGTTCAAATCTGGTGGAGGCACTAAAAGCAGAATTTATCTAATTTTAAGGAGTTACTCTGTGCCAGACTAAATCTGCTTCCATGCTCTTAACAGAAATTTTATCACTTATTTCTGTAACATTGCCACAGCAGTGAGGTCAATGCTGACTGACTTTGAAAATTGTACCTGCAATGTACAATTCAGCAAAGCATTATAAGTATTATCACATCTGATGAAATAGTTCACTTTTCTTAGTGACTTTTAGAGAGATAGTTTTTGCATTTCTGTAATTAATAAAAATGGTCAATACTTTTTTATAATACTTTAGGATTGAGACAGCTTGCCTAGCTTTTCTCTCAAAAAATTGCTTAACATGACTACCTTGTATCTTTTCCTAATCTAAACCACTGTATGTCTAAAAGCCTAACACCTGGTCTCTTGCTTTAAAAAAAATGCAAGGGTGATTAAGTTTTCCCTAATGGAAACTATGCCTTAAACAGCTAATAATACCATTTTCTCCACAGATGATACATGGGTGAGGTAGAAAAGTTTGTAAATGACAATCACTTGTATATTGATTGCTAGGACCTACAGGCAAACACTGTGCTTTTAGAAATACTGCTAGTGTGTTCATTCTTATATATTGCTATTTTCAACTTTAATCTCTGCCAATACAGCAAACTCAAATGCCTCAGTCACCATTTAATCCTTGATTGCCAGTCTGAGACTGTGTTTGTTCTGGACACATTTCTTGGGACAGAGTTTGGGACAATGCTGACTCATGTCATATCCCCATTGCTGCAAAATGCCAAACAGCATGAGCAGTTCCTTCCAGTCCCAGCCTGTCCTTGCTGCAGGCTCAAACCACAGTTACATATCTCGGGCTCTCTTTCTTTACAAATCCCTAACTGAAGCGAAACAAGTATCTCAGTTAGATCCACCTACTTCTGTTAACCTTTTGTACAGTGGGCAAACACTGCTCACATGCACAGAACTGAAAAAGAACTGAAGAGAAGAACTCTGTTCCTAACAGAACTACCCCAGGCTGTCACACAACCACAACACACACTGAAGACATGACCTGAAGGCAAGAATTATGTGGAGCAGATAAAAAGATGCATAAATTCATGCCATATACTCTAAACCAGAACTTAAATGCCTCCATACCAGAAGCAAAATGCAACTGTGTTGGTGAGCAAAGACCAGCAGGCTGTCCAGAAGAGACCAGGAGCTAAAAATTGTTCTGTATTTATGGCTTCAGTTATGGTTTGAGAACTAGAAATTTGCATGCAACCTGTGCTCCCTGGCAAGTCATCCTGGCACTCTTCTTGGGGCCACAGGCCAAATGCAAACCAACAGGCAAGTTCCAGTTCCTGTAATTATTTCCTACTTTTGTAATAATGTTGCCAGACTGAAAGCATCTGGTGGAAGGGAGATACATTTATGTATCTCTTTTCCCCCGAAGTTGCAAAATATGACTAGAGAGATTTGACGTTTTGGGAAGGGGGACAAGAACCGAGCAAGATGACCTTGCAAGAGCGATTCCTCTGTAACTGAATAGTGTGCAGGGGCTAAGGAGTTGTACTCCTATCTAAACTGGAGAGTTTACACAGCAATGGTAGAAGGAAATGGAGTGAACTCAAGCTGGAAGACTTATCTAGGCAGAGGATTCTATCTAGCAGCTTGTCAGGTGCAAAATAAACTAAAGTGGGAATTTATAGGGATAAAGCTGCTTCATGCTGCTGGCCCTTGCAAGAAATCCTACTCCGCTCTTGGTCTGCAAACAATGTTAGAAATGCAGATCTGTTTCTAATGCAGAAAACCCCAGGCCAGTTATTCATGAGATAGCAGTGTGATCATGACAGCAGGTAAGAGCTAACTCACCCTCCTAACTGCACCTACCCCATTCAGTTACACCTTCAGTGGCATCTCTTACACAGCACTGCACTAACACATACTGTACGTATCTTCCTGAGGTTCAGCTTAAGCCTGTCCAAAACTGGAATCAGAAGGAATTCCTAACTAGGCTCCTTTAGCATCTTTTCTCAAATTAGTAGGCAGTATTCCTTTAATTTGTGGTAAAGCCCAAGAGTTTAAGTACATTTATAGCCTTAAAAAACCAAATACAGCCCCGTTCAGTTACTTGCCTATACTTACATGGGATAATCAATCTGATGTTGTCTGACTGTCTCAAGTTCTCTGTTTTCAAACTGTTCAAATTTCTTCACAATTCCTGTTTTTTCCCCACTGGAAGCATATATAAATTCGAGAACCTGGACAGCATCTGCAAAATACAGTCTTTCTTAATCTGACAGAAAGCATATAAACTAATGAATTAGCTCACATTCCTACAGTCAAACATTTAAATCACACAACAGATTCAGGGTTAACACCAACTCTCAATAAGTCCTTAGACACAAGTTCAATTGCTGCTGTTAAATACATTACAGTCTTGGACCAAATAACCCATGAAAACTGAAATTGAGCCTGTTTCCAGATGGAATTAGAAATGGGGAAAGAACAGACTTATTTAAATCTAAGATACTTAAAGAACCAGTTAATAAACAAGAAGTTCCACTTTATGTTATTCACTTAAATCTCATCTATCTTTGGTTATGCCTAAGTGACATTTCTGCACATCTCTTGGACTTGCTCTCCATTTCTGCCTCTCTATATTATATGCATGCATAGATACCAATACTGTTCTTAACTGGTATGGATAATCCTGTAATAAAACTGATAAAGCTGCCCCTCCTAAGAAACAGGAGAAAAATCTCCAAGGCCATGATATATCATCAGCTTGCCTAGAGAAACACAAAAACCAAACAAAAAACCACCAAGTAAACAACAAAATAAACCAAACCCTGAGCAATTTGTTACAATATTATTTTAAGAAACAAAATTTGAATATTATTTCCTCCTATTGTCTATTAAACTGATTTAATCTGTAACAGAAACAGATAATACAGACAATAAGATGTTCCGCAGTGTTATCAGCTATCACATGCTGTCTCCAACAAGTATTTTAGAAAGCCCTTAAAAGAAGCAAGATGTTCCCTGTTCTTCTTCAGAGTATTTACCAATGTAGTGAACGCTACCAATGTAGTGAATGTTACCAATGCCAGTGTAGTGAAAATAAATTACACAAATGCCATTATGGGATTTTCTCAGAGAGAACCATTTAGAAACAGATGTTCTTTTTCTTTCTAGGTTCTGCTCTGAGCACACACTGAGAGCAAAAGAATTGTCAGCAAGTGTAAAGCTAGAGATAGGGAGGCAGAAAAAGAAGAACTCAAAAAATCTAGAAAGCAAAGTTGCTTCAGTAATCTATACTGTTAGTAAACACGATTTTTTATTCAAAACTATTTTTTTCCTAAAATGCTTGTTCTTAATGGTTCTAGGGAAGAAAAAGAAAGAGTTGCTGTAAAGCTTAGCTCACTACAAAGACTTGAAAATATGTTTCTGCGTGTGAGGCCATCATCTTAAGCAGAAGGAGACTACTTTTGTGAAAATTATGTGTGGATGAACGGCAGAACTGATTCTGAATTAATGCAGTAAGGGACTGAACAACTCTCTCTGAAGATAATGGAATGCTGCCCACTGACTCTGGTGGGTTTTGACTAAAATTGTTTGAATATGCTTAGAAAATAGGGGGCCAGGCTGCTACCAACCTCCAGGCTGGCTGTGACGAAACAACCTGAAGAGCAGGATGGCTTCAGTAACTTGCAGCTCTAACCCCACAGTTATGGAGATCACATGTTCAACAATGCTTCCCAAGTAAACCACTGTATGTAATATTTACTATTTACTACCAGTAGGCACTTTTTAACAGCTTACTAGAGATGTTATTTGTTTCCTCGGGGAAAAAAAGTGACATTGGACCTACCACTTTCATGAGGGCACTGAGGTATCCTATTGGCCTGGAGCATCCACAAATAGTCAGCACCCCACTGAAGACAAACTTTGTGGTCCTTATACGGCCGTTCAAAAGGTGGAACTGCCTCTAAAAATGTGTAGTTTTTGGCAACCGCAGCCTGGTAGTCTTCATTCTGTTCATCGTCATAGTTGCTAGCTGATTTGTGGCTAATCCATGCATACAATATCACACTGTGCACTATTATTGAGTTTCTGATGATATAATCATCTCTGTAAACCATGATGCTTGGAAATTTCAAGTGTACTTGTCGAGTTCTGCTAACATAAAGGTTCTTCTCATCCTTCCATCTCCTTCTATACACTGGTACACCAGTCCTGAACTCGGAGGAAGCTACCGCTTCTAAACTGACAATACAAGGCTTAGAACATAAATAGTGAACTGAAACCTCAGAATTGTTAAGAACTTTCTTTTCTAAAATGTTTAAATAGATAAAATCTACATAATCCATATTCTTCTGAAACTGTGGAGTAATTGCTGTTGTCTGTAATGTCTCCTTTCCAAAGGACAGCACAAAGTTCTGGAAGAAAACCCAAAACACAAACATGTTAACCAGAGAATCTATGTGATTATTCATATACTCACAGTAATAACAGAACACTGCACAAGCATGTGTACACCATACTTCAAAATATGACTTTTCTTTTACCCAGCAAGTAGACACGGATTACTGGAGAGCCACCATCAAGATTTTAAGTTCTCAAAGTTACACATGCTTCTACAAACAAACCGTATTTACAGGGTGTATCCTTCAGCCCTGACGCAAGTGGAATCTGGTCTAAGATAGCAGCTTACACGTCACGCTATTTAAACATGCTCCTAGCTAGGATCAGGCCTAAGGAGTGTTCATGAAAATGTACAGGCATATATTCATTATGTATCATTGTTTGCTAGGATTGCCACAGCCTGATGTTTCTGCATCTTCTTAAAAAGTTAGCTAATTTTGTTACCTGTTATGCAGGTCCTTGAAGGACAAAGTAACAACAAAGGCTTCCTGAGAATGAATTAATATTCGTGAAGTGTTTAATTTTTTTACATGTTCCTGTCTTGAAGATGGACTTGGAAATCTGAGCAGCAAGACCAGCAGGCTGAACTTGCTCAGCTTTTGCTCTCCACAGCTATGTACATTATATATAGTTTGAGAGTGAGTGCCTGGACATACAACACCATTATCCTCTATGCTGATGTTCTTTTCTCTAAAGCTTCAAGCAGCTCCTTTTCTTTCTGCCCTGCAGTCAGCATCCAACTTGATGCATTGCCAAGGATATTGGGGATTACTCAGCTCAGAGGGCAAGCCACCAGCACAGCAGCTCCACCATGTCCCCTGGTCTGTCTCAAATATTCACAATTGTCACTTAGGATTATCAGGGAAGATGGTCATTAAGATTGCTTAAAATGATATGTGTCTTGGTAACTTTTAACTTTGCTAAGATTAAAGAAATTAAAATAAAATTTATTTTGGATACCCATCTTATATTGATGCCTTTTTCACTGTGTTTTCCAAAATATTTAAAGGGTTTGGTCTAGTCATTAGTAATTTCTAATCACAGAAATTATGTGTTGTGCACCTGGAGGACTAGACCTTGCCTACAATCCAATACAGGGATCAGTAAAAGTTCCTAAACTATTTTGCTTTTTATTTCTTAAGAATATGTTGACATTCCTTGAGAGCTACATGGAAAAAAAACATCAAGCCAGTAAGATCTGTGAAGGTGTAAATATTAGGAAAAGTCAGAACTAAGTCCTATACTGCTTCCTTGCTCCTACAGATGAGGATTTTTGGATTTTTTGATCACCTGTGCGATCAAAAGCTATTTTTCCCCCAGTTCCCTGCCTCCTTGGAGGTGCAAAAGAGTTCAAGGGCTGTTAGTGGAACACAACTATGCACAGAGGTGCTGTTTACTTCAAGACCTTGACTTTATTAAGGGTAGACACTGGAAGACATAACTGAATGAGGGAACTTTTGGACAAAAAACCTAGATATCATTGTGAGCAGGTGGATAGCTCTAGATCTCTTTTTTTAGTGTTCCTAGGGAGCTTGTCACTTAAACCATTTCCCCTACTTGCAACCAAATGCTCTTTATCTTCTTGTATCCGACAAGAGACACTGCAAGCGAGATGTGCAATGATGCTGAACACCAATAAACACATTAAGCACCAAGATTACACCTTGAACCCCAAAACCCTATGCAACTCAGTATTTTGGCAGCCTCAGCAGAGTGACAGCCTTCCTCTCTGCCTTATTTCCCACTCCACAAAATTCATATTGGTTAGAGCACAGTGCTAATAATTATGCCAAGGTTGTGGGTTTGATCCCTTTATGGGCCATTCACTTAAAGAGTTGGACTCAAACATTCTTGTGGGTCCCTTCCAACTCAGAATATTCTGTGATTTTGTGATATTGTAAAAACCCTGCAAACTGAAGGGGCTACAAAAGAAATGGCAATAGGAAGTTGGTGTCCCTTGGGACACATGGTATGGTGTCCATCATATGCTGAATAACACATACACAAATACTGAGATAAAAGTTGATGAGAGAGCCTTGATTTTAATACTAATTCAAGTACCTTTCAAGAGCTTCACTTGACAAAGGATACTATTCTTTTACACTTCAAACACAATTCTTCTTTGGTTTAAATACTTCCAAGAGCATTAAAAGCCCACACCAGTAGCAACAAATTATCCTAAACCTCTTGTACTTGATGTTTACAATTAATATTTCTTGATCTTACAACAAAGACTACTCGTAAGTAGCTTAATCTTTGTGATAAGGGGGCTGTGTCATGAGGAAGATGGTACTATACTATGAACACAATGCCATGTCGTTATCACAAGATGCAAAAGTCTACCAGGTAGACACTACAAAGCATAGGGGTACTAATGTGTGCTAATCACACACATTTACTGTCAAAACACACACAGCCAGCTCTCAATTTGCTCAGTGGTTATCCAACACAGAGCAATGGGAACTCTACTCCAGCAGACTGCCTGGGTCTGGCACAGTTCATTAACAAATATGCAGCAGTGTCTGAATATGTCCATCTGATTTCCAGTGAATGGCAGAAATTTTGTGGTGGGGAATCCCAAAACAGTAAGCTCTGAAACCCAAAGCCAGGTCTTTGCAGAACAATTTCCATAATGTTCCTAGAGCACTTAAGCACAATGCAATGCAATTGCTGATGCCTAAGTTTAGCTTCAGCTCTGCTGATCTAGTACCTTTCCCGTAGTGCCTGATCTGCTAAATGACTCCCCATTTTTCATTGTATTCTTTGCTCTCTGGGTACTACTTGAGGCCTGTCCTGCCAAAATGCATGAAGTATATTTGAGTCTGCTGTTACATACCACCTAACAAACCCTTCAGGAGGCTCATCCACTAACAGCATGGAGCAAAGAACCCTGAGCAACCCCACAATGATGCAGGCCTGGAGAGACTGCAGACTATAAACTTCCAGACCATGGCTGAGTCTCTGGAATCACTTGGTTGCCACTACACAATGCACAGAGTGTGTGTCATCTAAACGTTCCTATTTGGTGAAGAAGCCTCTTCCTTTCCCGTTATATCAGACAAGGAAGAGTTAAATGTGCATCACCTCTGACACAGAACAAGGATGAAAAGATTACACATTGAGTGTGATTATGAGACTTAAATATGAAAGTTTTCCAGCACACTAAAGAGGCCAGCTATGCTGATCCAAAATATTATCATGAACTAGGCAAAGTTCAACAAGAGAGGCATAAAGACTTTGTGTGGGGGGCAACCTAGCCATTAAAGCTGTAAATGGTTGGGTTTTTTTTTTCTTTTCTTAAATTCTGCTGAATCTTGATTAATTAGCCCAAGTCATCCCATCAGATCTTGGGATAAGTGGAAGGCAAACACTGCAAGCATTAGGAAACTGAACATTTTTAATAGTGCAGTAATACAGAAATTGAGCAAGTATTCTTTCATTTGCTGGAGATGTCAACAGGACCCTCCATGAGTTCAACCTTGCAGAAATTCCACATAACCTTATGAAACCTGCACCTGTTTGCACAAAACCTGAAGGTAACTGCAGTTCTTCACCTGCAAATGATCAACACGACATGCTACATTTTACGATGTGTGAAAAGAAGACATGACAAAAAAGGGTGCTGATCTGCTGCTCTCCATCAGCACCAACATGGTACAGTCACACAAAGATTTTGACCAGAGCTTATGCTTAGATGAAAAAGTAGTTTAGTAACTGGCCCTATACCACGGCTGTTTCCATAAGCCAGGGCAGCAGTACGATCAGTCGTGCATCTGTTAGCAGATGTCAAAGGCCTCTCCATTTTTTCCACTCTAGAAGTTTATCGTCACCCGGGGCAGTAAGCTCAACGCTCGGATGTGACGGCTCGGCGTCCCCCACCGCAGTAAGACAGCCCCCGGTCCCCGCGGGGGCTGGGAGGGGGCGCGGAGCCGGGCCGGACAGCGGGGCCGGCTCCGAGAGGCGGCCCCGGCCGAGCCCCGCGCCCCGC